>OX457125.1:26164266-26721766 GCA_949752895.1 Dendrolimus pini
GCAACTCGAGTGGAGTTCACATATTCGCGCTGCCTACGGTCCTCGCCGATAATAATAAAGCATAATGTGAACAAAGTGTAATTAATACTTGGATTTAATCTAGTTGTAATAGAACCTCATTGATGTTATATCGTTAAACTTATTCACGTATCCTTTTTACAAGTTGTGGGCGTCGTTAATTTTATAACCAAGTCGCAGTTCTAACAATACTCCATATGAAGGTGTTTAATAAGCCCAGGCTTATCATACTGCTTAACGGCTATCATTTACCTTACTATCTATTAAAATTTAACATAACTTCCATACAAGTTATGTTAAAATTCTATCGCTTGTAAGGAAGGTGAATGAATAGAAAGTATTAGACATGAATGAAAAACTTTTTGTACTACTAAAAATTATATAAAACTGGAATTATAATTATGTGCTCCATGGTCGTTGTGTATGAAATACGAAACGGTTTTGTGTACATTTAACATGAATATTATTTGGAAACCAAAGACAAAAGGGTACATTATTTGTCATGAAAACGCATGAATTTTCGCAGTACAATATACTGAAATTTCCAACACCGAAGCACCTAGAGAAAAACTAATATTGTTTTTTACAATTCATAATATATGAAACTATTTAAATTATTGTACGGGTAAAGACGTCTCAGCGACGTTTGGACATTTTGAGAATTAAACAACTAACATTGATATTCTTATTTTAGTTAAGTTGAAACTGTAGCTTTATTTAGTGACGAGATTATGGTCAAACGACAACGCGGCAGCTCGAACGCGCCGTCATCGCGACTGGAAATTGTTTAAAGAGAAGGTTCAAATTATTTTGCCAATTTTCATAAAAAAAAGTATGTAAAATTTTTTCCTAAAGTAAAATAAATAATAACAAGCGTTTGGTTCTACGAGCATCTATGTGTTAAACGTGAGATATTTGTCACCCTTCTTTTAACGTAATGCGTGCATTGAGTTTTTAAGTTTATGTGGAGGCGTGGCGTGTTAAAAGCTAAAATTTATGTCATAAATATATTGCATTATAGTTGAGCCGTTCTGAGAAGCCCCATTTGAAGTTTTATATAAATACTGACAAACTAACTTTGTAACAGTATCACAATAATTTATGTCAAATTTGAAAAACACAATTAGCTTCTTTAGAAACATAACACATATCAACGTTATACTTGTCAACACTTAAATATTAGTGACGGCGACGTTGATATTTAATCAAAAAGTTTAAACGTAAATCGTAATTAAGTTATAAATATTTTCTACATTTTAAAGATAAAAATGGATTTAAACGTATAAAATATATTTTTTAATTGATTCGGTAATGTGTGACTGCCTTTATCGATACAATTATTTAATTGCAAAATCATCGATAGTTTAAGTGACTACTATAATCAGTTTGATAGATGCCAATGTGGCTTTATAGAACGTCCGAAATGTAGATATAATATTCATTGTTCGCGTTCATACTGTTGTTGTAGTTAGTTGGCATTTATACTGCCATGTCAAAGAACATCATATGCATACCTTAATTTAACGAATTACGATCGAGTGTCGACCAGATGGCGAGCACTAGATTTTTTTGTTTAATTCAGTGTCGTTTACTGATCACTAAATATTTGCAAGTGTGTAATGCACAACCAAGCTCGGTTCGCCGATAATACAGGTGCAGGTTAAGAGCTAACGCGGATAAAGGTAGAAACAAAATAAGCAGCAAAAGCATGGAATAAAAATAATAAAGAACGAAAATCACCCAACAATATTCTCAATTTTATAAATGACATTGTGATTCAATATAAAACTTATTATTGTTGGCCACTTGTGCAGTCTTAAGGAGACAGGGACTTTCGGGCCCAACATATGTAGCGAGTTGAGATATGACTTTTAAAACCTTATACGTTTCTATTACAAGATGGATAACATTGGCTCTAAACTTTATCTGGAAAACGAGAAGTGTTAAAAATAACATCACAAATGAAATCAGTTGCGATAATCGATTTGTATGAATGCATTTCTACAGTTTATTAATATAAACACTTATTACCCACTACAGTTATAAACAAGTTGAGCGGAATGGAAATAAATCTTAAAATCATTGTCATCTTTTTGCATTCTGGGCCCAAGAATGTACGGAAGCGTGTCGGTCTCCTTCGAAAATATGTATTTAATGTGTCGCAATTATTACGTTTTTTACTCGACCATTTTCATTGTTAATTATTCTTAATCCATTATGCAGGGGCTTCATCTAGTTTAAAGATTTATTCAAAGTGTTAAGAAATAATCGTCATTAACAATTTCGCATCTCAAATAACACATTAAACCTACCGCCATGTCTGCGTTAAACGGCCTAAATGTTTAACACTAACCCAGATGAAGCCCCACCATGAGCAAAGCAACGGAGAAAAGGAATTGAAACTTACTTGAGACGCTGCTCGCTCGGTCATGCTGCGCGAAGGCGGCTGCTCTCGCGGCCGTCACGCGGCGGCGCCGGATCCACGGGATCACTTGCACCAATTCCCGCCTGAAGTTCTGCCCCGACAGGCAGTACAGGATGAAGTTTATCCCGAAGTTGGTGTTGAATAACATCTGAGCCAATTGCTGCATTGTTGCCCACCCACCGCTGAAGTCGCTAACGGTCTGCCCAAAAGAAAGAGTACTCTAAAATTCCACGTCATTGATACATACCTACAAACTATCTTCTCTACAAACTGTATAGATAAACACATATAATAAAATTGTAGAGGTCGAATTTCTGTATAATGAAAAAAAATGCTAAAAACCGAGTCAGGGGGATGTAAGAAGTGAAATAGAACTAATTTAGATTTTTGAAGTTATACTTCTTTAGGCGCGTTAGGGAAAAATGATGAAAGTAAATTTATACGATGCGCGCGCACACCGCCACGAAAAAAACCTACACCATGAAGTTAGCTATAGTCAACCGACACCTGAAGATAGCTATAGTCAAGTCAACATTTTAGTTTTTCAAGATGGCCGAGTGTGGTATGGTGGTTGCGTAGCAACGAGTTGTTGATAAATTGATTGTGAATTTGTGAGACGAGCATTGTAATATTTCTTTACTTTATTGTGTTTTAATTAATATACGAGTTTGATGATTTATAAATCATTTATTGAGTATCCTACATATATACATATTGAAGTGATCAGCAAAATCAAAGGATTTATTTTAATTCTAATTCCAGTGAATTTCTAAAAAAAGTAAGTAATTATATCGCTTTTTCTAATACTTGGGTGTGATTGTGCTATTTATTTTTCTAAGTTATATAGAGTTAACCTCAGTTTTTGTTGTATTTTTCAATACGGTCGGTTAACGGTCGATTCGACCGTGGTAGGGGTTTTATTTAGCCAATTTAAAGAAGTATAACTTCTAACGCTCTTACATAAGTACACACACACTTTTTTTTCGAAATTCTTGTTTCTCTGTTTGTCTGTCTGTTTGTACCGGCTAATCTCCGAAACGACTGGACCGATTTACATGAAATTTTGTATGGTGATAGCTTATATCCCTGGTCAACATATGGGATACTTTTGATCCCGAAAAATTAAAGAGTTCCCGTGGGATAGTTAAAAAGCTTTAATTACTTAAACAGCTTATAACAGACTAAAAGTAATTTATCTGCAACGTAACATGATTGAAGCGGATATTTTGACAGGGCGTGGTGTCGGTGAGAGAGTTTTATCTTTAATATATATATATATATATATATATATATATATATATATATATATATATATAAGCTGATAAGTTTGTTTCTTTACTTGAACACGCTAATCTCAGAAACTACAGGTCGAATTTGAAAAAATATTTTAGGGTTATATAGCCCATTTATCGAGGAAGGTTATAGGCCATAAACCATCACGCTAAGAGCAATAGGAGCGGAGCACCAATGAAGAATGTTTCAAAATCGCGGGGGTTTTTTTTAACATTCTTTTTTTAAACTATTCCACGCGAATGAAGTCGCGGGCAAAAGCTATATAAAAATCAAACGCTGCGCGGTAGTCTCGCTAAAACGCAAAAATGGCTTGACCAATTTTGATGAAATTCTCTGAATTTTCAGTGGGTTTCGTAGATTATTTAGATTCACCTTTCGACCCGGTAGGTGGCGCTAAAATCAAGTACTAAGGTTTTGATGAAAATTTTGTGCATGTTTTGTGTGGGGTCCCGGGATGGCCTAGAGTCATTATTCAACTCGGTAGGTGGTGCTGCGCTGTGTTCTAGATTTTTATTTCCTCGAGTAGGACAATGTCTGCCGGACCAAGTAATATTGCAATATAATGTTAACATTTTTGCTTTATTAACATTGTTTAGTACGATTTAATACTCGCTGCAATTTATTTTTGCAAATGTAGTGCGTTATACATGTTTACGTCAAGACGGTGTTGTTGCATCAGTAGTGGAACAATCTGGCAATTTGTTTGACAGTTGCTTTGGAGAGATGATCAAACTCCATTGTTTTTGTCATTTCGCTGTGGATTTCTCAAAAACGTTCAATCTAAAATACATCATGTCACGGATTTTGAGCGAAACTTTTTCGTTAGACTATTTTCAGTTCCACTCGTTAAATTACTAGTTCAAAAGTCGCTAAAGAAAATCATTATTATTTTTAACCTATCTAAACAGAACTCGTATGTATGAATATACACCGACTTTTCTTTCTCATAGTTGCTGTTGTGGTTGCCGCCCTTAACTACGTTATCAATTGTACTGTATACTCATACATATAACACGCGTAGCCGTGTAATCCTTATATTCCTTAAAATATGAATTCACTGTTTTTGTCTAAAGAATATTATTATCAGTTTATTTCGGTCCAAATTGGACCTATGTTTAATCATCGGTCTTATGACTCTCTAATCTGTGCTGCACTATGTCAAACTCGTATCTCATTCTCCCGCAGGCTTAGTTCTATACGTTTATGTGTTTGTCTCTTTTTAGTGTCGCTTTTTCGTTTCATCGGCTTTCAAATCACAAAGATTCTAAAGAAGTTTCACTCAAGTGTTTCCAGATACTATTACAAGGTTGTCTTGCGTTACACTTCTAAAGAATTAAGCTAATAATAATATTTTAATGTTGTATAAATTATTTCGATACTGTTATTACAAAATGTGTTCGTCACGATTTATGGGAAACTTCAAATAGGGGTTCTTAGAAAGGCTCAACAATAAGTCCATCAATGTCGACAAACAACAGAGCAAAGGATTCAAAGTTAAAAACATACTTTAGAGCAGTAATCGGTCTCTGGTATAAAAATACCATAGAAATGAGACATGCATCCTAGTGAAAAGACTCCAAAGTAGACGAGAAAACCAAAAAACCATTTCAGTCGAGTATGTTAAAACTATTTAAAAAAACTATACTACCAAGCGTTGCAGATATAATTATGTTTACCTGTACGAGTATATAATTCTTCTACACTTTCTTTTATTTATATTTATTATTCTTTTCGGTCGAGATGCGAGCACTGCGCAAAATCTGCGGAGTGACGCTCGCGGACCGCGTTCGTAATACCGAAGTAAGAAAGAGAGTTGGTCTGAAAGAGAGCGTCGGGGTGAAGGTAAGGAAAGGAATGCTCCGGTGGTTCGGGAATGTGGAAAGAATGTATGATGAAAGAATGACTAAACAGATATACAATGCAAAAGTGGATGGATGCAGAAGTTGCGGAAGGCCACGACACACCTTCCATGATCAAATTGATCGTGTACTAGCAGAAGGTGATGTCAGGAGCCTTAAGAACAGACGAGCGTGCATGACAAGAGCTATGAATGTCAAAGAAGCAAGTGAGGTCTGTAAGAATAAGCCTAAATGGCGCTCTGTTGTTCGTGCCTACCCCGCAAGGGACCTGGCGTGAAGTTATGTATGTATGTACTTTCTTTTATATAAGTACCTACGAATAAGCCGCACGCAGGTTTGCCGATTACTACGATTACTGTAATTTTAACAGTAAGTAACACAACAGTATTACTTACTGTTAAAATAATGCATTTATTGCAACAACTATTTATGTAACCTTTTTGGTCAACCCTACTGACCATCGACGCGTGACATCATGAGGCTATCGGCATACCTTCTGCGCACGGGTAGTACTTTCATATGAATTTAGAAAAGAGCACTTATTTTGGCATTACAAACGTACTGCATTATTATTGATCTGTATAGATATTATTATGACACGTTTCTCAATGCACCTCTAACAACGTCGTAGCAGTTCAGCAGACAGGCAGACGGCCTACTTGATCGAAAGCGGTTACCATCGTCTATGGACATTTGTAACACTGAAGGTGGTAGAAATGGGCTGCTGCTCTATTAGGGGCACTGGAACCTGTTCACTAATGTCGGAACACAACTCAAGGTTGTTATGGCGACATACTTTCGACCAGGGGTGGTTGCCATCCAGTCGGGCAAATGCCCTACCACCTGGCTTTGGGTTGTTTTGTCGCCTCTTACGACAGGCCCCCCAGTCGCAAGAAATTGTATCCATTCTCCGTTCCTGCGCGAATAAAAGTCCACCTCTTAAGTGGAGGTGCATCATCTCTATGGCATTCAGGCGTGTTAATATGTATGTATGTATCTTATATCTTACGTAAGGCTTAAGGTAACTAAGTTAATTGCCGTATTTCTTATATATTTAACTGTCATCATTAATAATAATAACAAATCTATTCATAATGACAACAGTTACAGCAAACATTGTGTTAAGGACCGGTTTATTAAGCAGAAAACACGAGTGAAGCAGCGTGGAAAGGCCGTCGCGTTTACTTCAAACAGACGTAAATTATTACTATGGGGTATGCTCGCGAAACATTCCGTCTTTTATTTCAGGAAAATTATCATGTTTTCCGAGATGAAGTAAATTAGTTCCCGCTACTGAAAGTTGTATGTGAGTTAAAATTGTTACATTTAAGAGGCTATGTACACCTGACTCAAATTGGCGTTTCATACAATCGACCCCGCACGGCCGATATTTATCTGTCTAGTCGTTTCGAAGATTAGCCGTTACAAACAGACAGACAAACAGAGAAACAAAAAATTCAAAAAAAAACAAATTAGTTCTATTTCACTTCTTACATCCCCCTGACTCGGTTTTTAGCATTTTTTTGAATTGTACAGAAATTTGACCTCTACAATTTTATTATATAAGATTAGCCGTTACAAACAGACAGACAAACAGAGAAACAAAAAATTAAAAAAAACCAAATTAGTTCTATTTCACTTCTTACATCCCCCTGACTCGGTTTTTAGCATTTTTTTGAATTGTACAGAAATTTGACCTCTACAATTTTATTATATATATAGATTACAAATTTATTATAAAAATATCTATGAGTATATATAATTTTGGATGTCTAGTTAGTTGTCAGAGAGGCAACAGTAGACTTGAAATTCCATGTTTTTAAACGGATAAGTCACGTTCACCTTTTAAGATCAAAGCGTCTTTCGTGTTCCAAAACTAACACAACATGATTATAATATCCCGCCTGATTTAAAATATTATCCAGTATCTATGTATTATAAATGCTATTTGCAAATACAATTTATTATCCCTTAAGAGAGTAGCAGCGCATTTGTAGCACCTTTCTTGTTGCAAATGTTCATGGGCGATGGTAACCGCTTTCCATCAAGTGGGCCGTCTGCCTGTCTGCTGAACTCCAGCAATAAAAAAATCTCATGCTATATCGAGTCATTCGCTTAACATGATATTTGCGATTTAACATCAATGTATTAGGTACACGGATGTCACGCAAATGAATAAACTTTTAGAATTTCAATAACCGAACGTAGTCGTGCATGTGTACGGCCATACATACATAATTACATATGTATAGTATATCTGTTGTTCTGGGTGAATACTAATCCACCCGGAGCTTGCACTTTTCAAATGATAAAGTAGTTCAATTTAAATAAAGTATATTTGTTACATTTAAATGAACCACCCAATCGATATTCTCTGTTGTATGTTATATAAATGCGCTTCAATCCGATATAGTAAAGTTTTTTTTCAAAAAGGGTGTCATTAAAATTCCTTCGAGACCGGCAGCGCGTTGGTGACATCTCTGATGTTGCAAACGTCCATAGGCGACGGTAACCGCTTTCCACCAGGTGGGCCGTCAGCCTGTTTGCTGTACTCCAGCTATAAATATATATATATATGAATAAGTAACGCTCCTGCAGCGGCGAATATTTTAACTGCTATTAATTATGATTATTTTTTGCTATTACCAAACATCCGCTTTGTTAGTCCTAACATTGTCAGTAAAACCTTATTTGAAAATATTTGATGCTTCATAATGCATAAGAATACCATCGCTGGCGTCTCGGCTTTGTTATTAAGTTTGAACCTTAATTGTTTTATTTGAAAGTTATGACTGGCTTATTATAAGTTCTACTACTATTTTTTACTTAAATGTTTTAAAATTTATATTAACTAGCAATTCCCGTTTGTCGTAACGATGACGTATTTGTTTATGAATTACAACGACTCGACGGCACCAATAAAAATCGTGAATGCAGTGCCACTTTTTAGCTCTGTTCGTCTACCTGCGGTAATGGCGTTATTTATCGCGATAACACGTATCTTAGGTGTTATCCTGGGATATGAGCTCTCTTTTACGTGCCTAACAAAAAAAATTATATAAGTTGTACATTCTGAATCTGCTGGTACCCGCTGCTATTTGTCCTTACCTACATTATCTCTACGGACTCATAGCCGGACAGACGCGTGACCGCTCGCTCTTTCTCCCACTCCGCCGCCTCCTTTGCCGAAACGGCTGCTTCGCAGAAGGGAGCGCTGGCTTTCCAAGCAGTTTGGATTTAGACCATGGCTGGAAGCCAAACTGGTTGGAACGTCGTTTCGATGGACACTGTGCTTGTCTTTCCAGGCCGCGCACTCTTGGATTACATTGCACTTTTATTTTGCGCCTCAACAAACCCGCTTTGGGTGTTTCAGGAAGTGAAGAATGGGAAGGAATCTTCTCCCGACTATTATAGGGTTTTAAGGTTCGATTGCTATGCTGGCAAAAACGTTATATTATCGCCATGTTGGTATTTATACTGTTACATATATGCTAAACATTGTAGGGTAGCTTACGGGCTTATATTTACCACAGCTTATAAATAAATAGTGATATGTATTTTGTTAATCCGCGTTGTTGGAATTACGTACATCATTTTATATATTGTACTTAGAGTTAGCTTTGTTTTACTCACATAAAAACTTAGTAAAGCTTTTTTATATACTTCGGTGAAAAACTGCCTGACTGATGATGACAACTGCTTTAGATTCCGTTGGGTGTTTTTTTATTGTCTGAAACAGGCATAAGGCAGACTACCCACCTGATGGAATGTGGTTAGGAAAATTTTATAACACCCTTCTCAAATGACCCTAACTCGTAGTGGAATAGGACAACCGTGGCGGGCATTGCCCCCTAGCAGCAATAGGTGGCTGAGACGCATAAGTTACCATCGCTAAATGCCACTCGATATAAACGGCATTTTAATCAATTTCGTGTAATCATTGTCTTCTTATTCATATCTAGTATTTTTAATTGTTAATTCGTATACAACAGGGTACAATTTTCTTGAAACATTCCAACAACCCTGTACAGTGAAATTTGTTTCAACCCCTACGTGTTTAGCAGCCACCCGTAATATTTATATTTTCAGTATTTTACACGTATCACGTAATATCCTGCCGCCATACAGAACTTTTTGTTAAATTTCACCCTTGGGGACCTGTCTTTTTCGACATTATGATATACAAAAGATACCAAACTAACGGATAAACAAACGTGATAATTTTACGAGGGTTTCGGATTTTTGGCATAATGCCTACGAAAGCCTTAATATGCGTGTAATGGTTACGCTGTAGCCCATAATATCCAATAGGTATCTCAAAAACCAATCGATAATTTGTTCGCACTTAACATTTAACAACGGCGTTTTAACACAGGAAAGTTTTCAAAAGTTTTGATGCGTCTATTGCCATGTACAGGTGAATAATCACCTGTTCAACTGGGCCTCTATGGCCAAATTCGAAACAACATGAAATGGTGAAAAGCACTCAAAGTATCCGTTGGGCCGATTTCAATGGAAACTTAATTGGTGTCATTACATTTTGAAAAATTAAGTAAATTGTAAAAATTCTTGTATAAGAAATAAAGTTCCTTAACGTAAGGAACGAATACTGTGCTGTGGTCATGTTAAATGTGTGGAATCACTGAGTGCGATTGTCGACAACTTGACCACTCTTCCTCCTCTAAATCATCTCTGAAGTATTTTTTCGGTGAGCTGTTTATTCAATTTGTTCGTTGCAAGCGGCGACTCTCAGCCAATTACGGGACTTCCTGTCAACATTTTCCTTATAGGCCTAAGGACCGATTTTTCAATAATCTATACTAATAAACTTATAAAGCTGAAGAGTTTGTTTATTTGCTTGAATAGTTTAGTAGTTAGATAGATAGGTCGAGGAAGGCTATATATCATCACGTTAGGACCCATAGGAGCGGAGAACAAATGACGAATGTTTCAAAATCGGTTTTTTTTCCTTTTGACAGCTGCCGCTGCGTGCATTACACCTTCTACGTAAACAAAGTCGCGGGTTTAAGTTAGCGTTAGCCCAAAGTAATTATTCCACGCGGACGAAGTCGCGGACAGAAGCAAGTTATTAAATAAAAGTCTATTATGTTACATTTATGCTCATGTACTTGGAGTTAAAGCGTAATGTGTGCGCAGATATCACCGGGCAGGTGGTAGGGCGTTTGCCCGTTGGATGGCTACCACCCCTGGTCTAAAGTATGTCGCCATAACAACCTTGTGTTGTGTTCCGGCACATCCAGGTTCCGCTCTCCCTTAAGAGAGCAGTAGCGCGTTTGTAGCACCGTTGGTGTTGCAACTATTACCACTGTTGGCACCACCCTCAATGATTGGCAACCCATTGATTTATACCAAATATTCAGTTTTTTCTTAAGTTTTCGCGACTAGCACACATACTTAGAGCTACGTTTTATCGGCTGCGAGGAACTAATTATATATGATTTTATTTCGGCGTTTCGGCCACTTTTTAGCGTGATCACGGCTTTTGAAAAATGTGACCGATACGTCGCAATAAAAAGCAAATCAAATTCTACGGTTTAAACAGCTAAAATGTAGTTTTAATTATATTTAGAAATCTTAGGCCCGCTTGCATAACGATCGTCTTTAAATAAAATTTGTTAATTTCATTTAACTCTCTAAACGCGTTTTAAACTAAATGCATTTATGTTGTCTTGCACAAGGCACTCTCCCATGTCATTTAGTAAAATGTATTTATGCCATCGGTAAAACAGCCAGATGTGATTCTTTTCACGTGGCGGTACATTCTATCGAACAAACTCACGAAATTTAGCTTTAATGTTAGTTATTTCCTGCGTAAAAAGGATTTTAGTTGGTCAATCTCATATTGACATTTGCATTTTGTTCGTTTGGTTAAGTTTACTTCGGAATTTTTGGCAGCAACCTGAAGAATGATCTTTTGCTGTGCGGTTTTATTTTCGATTTTATGGGTATTTAGCATTGAGATAAATAAAGCAAATAAAATACGAGTGACGATCTGTAATTGACTTTTTAATGACTTACAATTTCATAAAGAATAATAAATATTAATTTATGAAAGATTTGTTGAAATGTTCTTAAATGCAGAAGATATATGCTTTCCCATCTCACGTTCAGGGTCCTTTTTATAATCAAAGAATTGTAGACAAAGATCATAAGTTTGTCTTCGCTGCTTCCATTATATAGGCGTTTTAGCTCATCCCATACTTCTTTAGCGCTTTTATATCGCATAACTTGTTTTAGAATCTCATCCGTCATGTTTGTCGTCATCAGAGTTAAAACGGCACAGTCAATTTTTAGAAATTTATTTCATATTTTGCTTTAGCATCTGCACCATCAGATGCTGCAGGCTCATCGGGCTTTTGAAGATTTCCTTGCAAAATTTCTTCAGCACCGGGTATTGCCCTGCACGCTGTCTCAATACGGTACCGCCAAGGCTTATAATTTTTACCATCTAGGTGCATTATTTTTAACTTGAAGCCTCTGCGATCGCCTTATCCATTGTGAACGTCAGGTCGAGTACAATGCTAGAATATTGTATTTATTCTTTCCTAGTTAAAATATCTTTACTGGATCCAATTCCTTAACTTTATTTCTCTGCTACCATGTTAGTTTGTACGAATAATGGGTGTTTAAAATTGAGATAAATAATTAAAGCAAATAATACGAGTGACAATCTGTAATTGACTTTTTATAACTGACAATTTCATAAAGACATGCGAGTGACAATGTTTAAACGCGTTTAAGGCAGTTAAATACCCATTTTTGGATGATTAACTTTGACAGTTCTGTAAACGTATTTACTGGTAAATTTAGCGTTGTGCAAGACGCTTATCGTATTTAAGGGTGTTAAATGTGTTTTGTGTTTCTTAAACGAATTTAAGGAACGTCATGCAAACCGCCCTTAATATTTTTACTATTTTAGAGCCGTACAGTGATAATAATGATTTAATTTTTCATATTTACATTTAAGAGCAAATGTATAATATAATATCACGTCGACGTCAGTGCAAGACCTTGTAACTACATTTTTGGTGGCTTGATTTTGACGAAAAAATGATGTCACCGAGAATGCAGTTATTAGGCCCTGTAGAGATAATAACGCCGCACCGATGATATATTAAGAATGCATAACGGATACTAGCGATGTGTGCACGAACTTGGCGAACTGGGGTATCATAAGTAGGTATCGATTACAAAGCGACCCCGAGGACGCGGCACCTTGGCAATGACCTTACTCGAATTGGGGGATAATACGTCGGGTTCAACGCTCCTCGCGTAACGTCACGTTACTGAACGATTTTTGCTAATGTGCTGGTTTACCATACGTTTTTTCCTCATACACTTTTTGATTTTTCTCAAAAAATCTCATTTAATAATATAAGTATACATTTTTAGCTATTTAAAGGGGACGCTCCTAAAGCAACCGGGTATATAGATAATATATATAGGTATAGACATAAGGCACACACCTGCACCTGCACTTTCTCACAACACCAGCATGTAACAGATACACTCTACATTAGTATAAGTTAAGTATTAAAATTAGAAAAAAAAAATATGTAAGTTATTCTTAAGGTACACAACACAACATAAAAATCACAAAATTAATGTCACACATAATAACACAAACAATAAGCGTGTATGAATTCAAAAAACTCTAACAATAATTAAGTTGTAAAAAGGGTACGGAACTAGAGTCCGTAGATTAGTTAATTAAAAAAAAAGCAACCGGGTATTTAACATTCGGGTGATGATGCTACTTTTCTTAAGTATCTCTTTAGCCGTGTGTGAACTGTACACACATATTTTGTGAAGAGAAACTTCTTTAGAATCGTTGTAATTTGAAACTCGATGAAACGAAAAAGCGACACTAAAAGTAGATGAACACATAAGATTCACCCTTATTTAATTCGAAATAAAACAGATTTCTTGTTATTCGTAAGTATTAAATATAAAATATAAATGATTTCAAATGAATGTTATCTCTATTTGTATAATATACTCATACTTAAGGCAAACATACTTTTATACGTATATAAAAGGAATTTGTGCGCAACAGTGCATTGAATTTAGAACTTCATGCCAGTGATTTGAATTTCAATTTGGATTGAATTATTACGAATAAGGGTCAAAATACACAAGAATAAAGACATCTATAATAGGATAGAAATGGGAAAATTCTTCCAATAGATAGGTATTAATTAACCTATCACCAAAACGTACTATAGTAGAATTATTTTGTCCGTGCAGTTTGGGTCATAAATCAAAGCTCGGCCTCAGCCCGGCTAAGGCGGTGAGCATGTTGCGCGGGCGCAACTCCATTATCGATAAAAACTCATTCTTATCAAAGACAGATTATCATAATAAAACTACGTTTTAACGGTTTTAAGCGCGGTAATTTATTTGATTTAGGTTTATCCGACGTTTCGGCCGCTTTTCAGTGGCCGTGGTCACGGAAGACAAAGATGACATTTGTCAAACGTGTATTGTCACTAACTTAAGGACTTAACTTAACGTAACTTGTAACTTAAGGAAATATAACAGATTATCATTCTTATAAAAATCATTATTATCTTTGTTGCTGTTAATTTTAAACTTAGATATAAGTATTTATATTTATTTTTCTTAATACTTGTTACATTTTAAACTTTTATACTTTTAGTTTTTTAATACATAGATACCTAATTAATAATTTATTTTAAATCATTATTATTCTTATTTTAATAAATACGTTGTTTTATCTATTTTTTTCTTTCATTTATATCACTAACCCACAAAATGACAAAACTAAATACACTGTCGATTACGCTAATCGACAACAATAATGCGCATAACTATGCCCGCCCATAAGGCCCTTGAGTGGAAGAGAGAGTGAAATACTCGCTTCACCGCTCACACATACACACACACTCACATACATTTTTTTCTATGAGTTAATCGCAGTTGCGCTTGATGCAAGTAAATTGTAACTTCAATCTTTCGCTTTAGCAAGTTTATTGTATACTATCAAAAACGGCGAAACTTCGTGCCTGCGTTTCGTACTTTGTTGCCTAGTATTTGTTTAGGGAATGGCAATGGCGGAACAAGAAATATGCGACCGCAGCGCCACATTTTTGGTTATACTCGTCTATTCCATATGAAAGACGTTGTTTATTGATATGAGATGTCTCGGTCTCGATTTTCTAATCTTCTAATCTAAACTCGTTCAGTAGTTTTCACGTTATGTACTACAGAGAAAAATTCTAATAGATCGTGGCGAATGATGGTGGAACCATCTAGTTAGTTTAATAACTTTTACTCGCCGGATCCCCACCATGGGACCTCAAAGCCAGGGTCCTCGCGTGACTTTACGCGAGTGTTCCGCGCGCGCTCATCTCTCATTCCGTGGGGCGCGTTACAGACCGCCCCACGCCAAAGAGAGCACGATGCCGGGGGATGAGTCCCTCGGCAATGGAAGAGGCCTCGTGAGGGAGGCCTACGCCTGCCAGGGCTGCAGAGAGGCTAGGTCATATACCCTGGCCTAAGGCGAAGGATGGAACACCCAGGGGTTTTAGTGGGTATCCCTAACCGGGGAGTGGCAATAGCATGGCACCAGTTCTGACTGGGCATGCTAGTGCCACCCCCGATCTGGCGAATTCCACACTAGGTCGCGAATTATCCCCCCAAGGTTCTGCCCTTGTCGCGGCTTAGTCCTCAAGCGGATTTCCCCTGGTAGAAAAAAAATACTTTTAGAAAAAGCTAGATAATTCTGAAAGGACCAGACAAGGACGGATATATTTTAGAAAGCGATAGACGATGAACGAAAGTTCTAGAATAGAAAGTTCGGGAAGTTCGTTTACCATCTGTCCTTTTCTAAACATCTATCTATCTCTGTCTTTTCCTTCCCGAACTTTCTAGTCTAGAACTTTTGTTCATCGTCTATCCCTTTCTAATATCCGTCATAATTTATATATAATAATCCGTACTTGTCTTTTTCTTCCAGAATTGTTTAGCTTTTTCTAAAAGTTCTTAAACTAACTAATGGTGACTGATGGTTCCACCATCATTCGCCACACTATTATACATAGGTTTCCTGATGAAAAGTGACCCATAGTAAAGGAAACTGACACATCCGGCTGCCGGTCCTCACAATATCGCATAGCAGCGCAAGCACGTTGGTATCAGATACCAGAAATCTCTTACTTTTCAAGAAAACTGATTCGCATAAAAGCAATTGAATCTATACATATAATAAAATTGTAGAGGTCTAATTTCTGTATAATGAAAAAAATGCTAAAAACCGAGCCAGGGGGATGTAAGAAGTGAAATAAAACTAATAAAGATTTTTTTCAAATTTTTTGATTTTCTGTTTGTCTGTCTGTTTGTACCGGCTAATGTCCAAAACGACTGGACCGATTTACATGAAATTTTTTATGGTGGTAGCTTATAACCCTGGTCAACATATACTTTGATCCCGAAAAATTAAAGAGTTCCCGTGGGATAGTTTAAAGCTTTAATTACTTAAACAGCTTATAACAGACTGAAAGTAATTTCTCTGCAACGTAACATAATAGAAGTGGAGATTTTGACAGGCTGTGTTGTCGATGAGAGAGTTTTATCTTATATTTATATATAATATATAAAGCTGATAAATTTGTTTCTTTGTTTGTCTGCTTGAACGCGCTAATCTCAGGAACTACACTGATCTGATTTGAAAAAGAAATTACATAGCCCATTTATCGAGGAAGGCTATAGGCTAAATATCATTACGCTAAGACCAATAGGAGCGGAGCACCAATGAAGAATGTTTCAAAATCGCGGGGATTTTTTAACTAACTTTTTTTTACTATTCCACGCGAACGAAGTCTCGGGCAAAGCTAGTTAATAATAAAAGATTAATATAGTCCTTCTATCTAATGTTGACCAATCAACGTAAATACTAGAAATGAGTAAAGTGGTCTGCGTGCATTAAGTTTTCCTTGTTTTTGAGATACAGAGTAGGTGTCTCAAAAACAACAATTTTCGCGGTATTTTTTATGTCTACCACTAGATCTCAATTAATTCCTGGGGTTATTAGGTAAGGATCGCTTCTAGCGATAAGACCGCCCTTATGCATAATTAGATAAAATTTACGATTTTATTCATAAAGAGTTAGTTAGCACTAGTTCTTTGTGGATCTTAAAAAAGATTCGAGCTTACTCTAACCCAATATAATTAAGACCTTAGTCTGTAAGTTCAATTTTGTATTGTTCTACAATATAGAGTTATTGTTTGATTGATTTTATCTCGCATAGGGACACAAATTATTATTTGTATATGTTTCATATTGAAAGACAGGCGTTGAAAATAACATCTTATCATCTAACTTTTCAAATATCAGTGTAGCTTTAGTTATTTTACAAACAGTAATGAATGCGGTATTTGACTTATTTTACTTGTATCTATTTATGAAGTCGTCAGTTGCTCGCTGCTGCCAAATCTATGAGACTGCGATGTTTTGTTATTTTATAAAAAAGTATCGAAGCTTATAATTTGACTGTCCACTTCCTTATTTTCTACTTTATGGTTTATAAGCATGGGCTTCTTTTTTACTTAATTGGAAAATTAATTAAGGAACGCCTTTGGTATTTTGTTCAAAATGCGGCCAATTATTTCACATATATACATATATGTATAAGAAATATACTACATCGAGTATACAGAAAAAAATAATGTGAATGGCCTTTATTTTTTCGTGATTTCACTAACTTTGCAGCGCTATTCGGACTATATTGTCTGCCAAAATTTACCTGTTAGACTAAGTAGTTTTGGAAAAAAATGCCTGCCATAAACCGACGGACGGATGGCCGGGTGTCCGTCCGTCCGTCTGTTGTTAAGGACTTCGTTTCTGCAAGCTTCAAAATGGCTACGGAACCTTTAAAAAGGATATAAATAAACTTGAAACTTCCACTTATGTTTCTTACAGGGATAAAACAGTAGTACTACATTGATAACCTACAACATCCCCTCTTTGCTTTAATAATATTATTTTATAAAATGAATGTATAAAGAGGTTAATGCAAGTAGATGAAGCGAAAGTTGTTTTTCAGGATCGTAGTAAGTGGAGATCTATAGTATCCACCTACCCCCATGGGAAACAGGCGTGATAATATGTATGTAAAAATTTAAATTTTAAGAGAGATTTTTTGCAAAAAGTTGTTTGTCGAAACGAATATTATAATCTACAATTTATCACAAAGATAATCCCATTTTTTTTTGACAAAATAAAATCGGGAATTGGCGGCTATCATTACGGACAAGAAAAATGTGATTTTTGTATTTATTCCGTTATTGGAGCAAATCTGCGACATATTATTGACCTATAAATAGATTAGGAACTAAAGTACAAATAAAGGGGTTTTGGAGTGGGGGCCGCGTCCCGGCAAGCGTAGTGTAGGACGGCCTTTAGTCCGCGAGGGCTTACAGAGGCCCGAGACACGTGGCGCAAGCTTGGCATTTATATGTCCAACATTGGACTACGAAGGGGTGAAGAGAAAAAGTACAAGCAAGAGGAATTGTTTGTTGTAATGTGTAAATTACTCACCATGTCGTATGCGTATGCCAGTGTCCTGATCGTGTACGCTGGGAAGTTCAGCATCACGAAGACCGTGGAAACAGTGAGCAACATCTTTGTTACCCTGTGCTGTGAACTCGGGCGCGTGCATGAGGCGCGCGCGCGTCCGCCGGGCGTCGCGACCGGCGTCTCGTCCTTTATCATTCTGTGGCGGGTGCGTTCGAGCCTCCACACCACTATCATTATCCACGCGTTCAGGAACACGATCATGGCCAGCGGGACCATGAACGAGAGCGCCGTGTCCACCAGGTTGAACCGGGCCGCATGCTCCAGGTATGCGAAGTCAACGCTGCAGTCGTTAGAGGTCGGGGCAACGTACCGCAGCACCGGGATGTTGACGAGGAGCGCGGTTACCACCAGCGTCGCGATCACGTACCGTGCGCGCGCCACCGTACACACCGCGCTGCGCCGCAAAGGGTAAACAACTGCCACGAACCGCTCCACCGTGAAAGCGACCACCAGCCAAGCACTCAAAAAGCACGTGACGTAAGTACAATAAATAAACAGCTCACAAAACCCATGTCTGTGAAATATTCCCGCGTATTGCTCGGCATTCAACCACGGCGGCAACAATTGTATTAAAAATATTGTGTCTGAAATCGCGAGCGCGGATAAATATTGGCTAGTGGACTGTAGTTGTAATTTTGATTTAAAAAAAACGTAAGTAGAAACTATATTTCCAAGTACGCCTAGCACGATAAGTAGGGGAGTGTAATAAATGTTCACTAAATTTGTTAGGTTTTCTGTGGAGTCCCTTAACAAAGTAGAATTTGTCAACAAACTAGAATTTGCGGCGAGAAAACTTTCTGGTGGAGAAGTTCTAGGCATTTCCTACCGAAAGCAGCGCGCGTACGGTACGCGTTTTACTTCGCGACTGCCGGTCTGGTGGTAATGAACGCGTCGCGACGCCAGCAGGGATTCGAGTGTGATGATGATGCACAGTGCCCTCATCCGGCCGGCACACCTCCGCCCGTCGCCCGCCGCCCGCCCTCCGCGCCCCACGCGCCCCCGGCCCGCTCACCGCCCAAGCCACCTCACACCCAGGCCCCTCCCCTGCGGACGTTCAACAAGTTTCCCCAAAAATGGTTACTTCTTACTACACTACTCTATTATATTTTCCTAACTTTTCGCGCCTTGCATACATAATAAAACTACTTTATAACTGTTTTAAGCGCGGTAATTTATTTGATTTTTATTATTTTGACATTTAATACGACGTTTTTCATGTTATATAAAATTATCTGAGGTAGGCATGTTTGCTGAAAGAGTTTCTTGCGCCGCTTTTTCTCTTTAAGCCACAACCTGTTGCGAAGCAGTGATAAATTAGATTAGGGTCCCATAGAGTAAATAATAACCATAAACAAAATTAAAACTAAATAATGAAAGTGAACAAGTTGGCGATAGGCTTAATAAAACTTTAACAATACTCATTGACACTTGACATCTTTGTCTTCCGTGATCACGGCTACTGAAAAGTGGCCGAAACGTCGGATAATATAAATTAAATAAATTACCGCGCTTAAAACCATTACAACGTAGTTTTATTATTCACTACTCTGTTGCAATCTTATGGCCTGTTTTGTTGTCGTATGCCCACCTGTCAGATTCAAGGAAATTTATCTATAATGAACACGTCAAGATCAGACTGTGATTGTACTATGAATGTATGAGGCACAGTAAAAAATACGATACAGTCTACTGTTACGAGTTGCAGGACTCGAATTAAAATGCCGTCAGAATTACTATAGAACTTATTAGAACTATACAAACACAAGCGCAAAGTACGTCACTAAATAGATTACCAAATGTACTATACACGTCTTGCTTCGCTCTTGCTTATCGCTCGACTTCAATCTCTCCATTGGGGCATTGCTTTCTGCATACTGCACAAATACAACATTTCTCTCGGCCGCGTGGACTGAATTTCTAAGAATCACACCTGGCTAATGACTACCATAAAAGATTACAATACACAATGGGCACAAACAATTTTAAACACAAAGCAAACGAAAGAAGTGTCAGTGGCGAAAAGGTAATAAAATGTGTTTCTATAGGACGCAGGTGTGAATTTTCCTTTGACGGCGCCTCGGCCGTAACACTGCTATGCCCACTAGAATGTATCAATGGCGTGTCATTCTCGTGCAGTGTTCGGAACATCCAAATTGTCTAATTAAACTCAAAATCAAAAAAGTTACGTAACTTGAATCCATAGTTACACATGCTTAAATAAATGTTGTACCTACACACATAATATTAGGTATCGTTTACAAAGATTTAAGACTGACTCAGATGTTGTTGGATTGGTAACAGCTGGGTTTTTAATTATTTTATTTTTTTATTCGATACAAAGATCGTATAATAAGTCTTGTAAAAAAATGTTTTTATTTTATTTTTTCGCTGTGATAAAGTTACATTAAAAATATTTTTTTGAACCCAAGCGCGCGTGTGTCGTCACTATAATAATAACTCATTGTAACTTCGTAGCACAGTGTGTAAGAAGTTATCATGGTTTAGATAATATATAAGTATTATAATAGCTTGTTACGAGACTTACATAGTGGAATCTTTCCATTTATTACAAAAAAGATATTGTTTCTCAAACCTGATTGGATTTAGATTCCTTCCAATATTTACAGTTTATATTCTTGTCAAATTTTATGTCTTTCTTATAATATAAGTACGATTAGAGGATACCAAGAAACTCTATCATGCACCGCTATTTTTTTAATACTCAACGTACCAACTTCGTTTTTTATGAGTAAGTGACTCGTTAAGCAGCGTGATTGTTAGCATTATTCCCATACTACGTTAGGCGTAGCGGGCCGGCGGCAGAAACGCCCAACGGGACGCCATCTCAGCCCACAATCGCCATGGCTACGTGCTACGCCGCGCCTTACTTAAATCACCTACGTAATTTCACCGGCCGGCACCCGTCTGTTATTTAGAGAAGCGAAAATACATAACTCTACGGTGAAAGGTGTCGTGCAGACGTTTTTCCCGTTACATTTAAATTGTTATAATCATTGTTCGAATCGAGAAGTTTTTGTGTCAGATACTGTCAACGAATCTCTTAGTAGAAACTGGCAAAGAAAGTTTTTGCTGACCGTATCGGCATCATGACACATGAGATGACAGGTAGGCTTATTCCTAAGTGAGTGTCGTGTATAATTATGACATAATCGCATGTAAAACAAATGACCATGAGTATATAGATACCAATTTTTAACACGCTTTTATTAGCTTCACCTGTATGTGTATGTATGTATGTAACCGACCCCTTTGAGCTCGATTTCGTCCTACTTTGAACGATCAGATTTAATTCAAAATTTGCACATCTGTCAAAGGTCGATGACAATGCAATAATATAGTACCATGTAGCTGATCTGATGATGGAGCCGGAAGGTGGCCATAGGAACTCCTGTACTAAACAAGATAGACCCGTCGTGTTTTGGCTCGTTTTACTTGTCTTGGCTAGCACTCTGCTGCTACATGATATGCAGGATCTCAAAAGCTTGTATTTAAAAACATTTTAAAAAAAATCAACTAAAAAATGAAAAATAAATAATAGTTTAAAATAAACTAAAAAAACACGCTTTCATAAAAAATCCAACTAAAAAACAGAAAATAAAATTTAATAAATTTAGTTTCTGATGAATGGGGTCTTACCGTGGAGTGCAAAGAAGAAATAATTAATCAATTTGATTAAGTACAGTGTAAAAAAAAATGAATGTACATTATTGTAAAAAAGCGTGGGGTGTATTATAATATCTTAAAAAGCGCTTTGAATACACCCCACGCTTTTTTACAATAATGTACATTATTTTTTTTACACTGTACTTAATCAAATTGATTAATTATTTCTTTTTTGCACTCCACGGTAAGACCCCATTCATCAGAAACCAAATTTATTAAATTTTATTTTCTGTTTTTTAGTTGGATTTTTTATGAAAAGGTGTTTTTTTATTATATTTCGCTTATGATAGATATATTTCTATTAACTTCAATCAAAGTAGTGCAAGTAGGCGTTTTACTTTTTCTTTTGCCGAATGTTCGGCATTTAAACCGAATTTCGGCCCGTCCCTAATATATACACACAGACAGTCAAGTCAACGCGCCTCTGCTATGCTCACTCGATGACGGTTCTCGCCTTCATGTTATCACTTCTGCAGTGTGGTCTAAACACACATTATTATTATTATTTTTGTATCGTCTTAATTCAACTTCGGGAAGTAATTTTGAATACTTGTTTTTGTTGTCATTCCTGTTTTTCTATTTAATACATGTTAGGCGTACTCGTCGATGAGTAAGTTAGATATTGATGAATATGACGTCACCGCTAAGCTCTAACGGCAGAGTAATATTTAAAGTTGGTTTACTCAACATGCCTATCAACACTGCCTACCGATAATTCAAGCGACGTTGAGACGTTATAAAATATATGCACAAATGCTTATATCCTAACATCAGAAGTAAGACAACGAACAGATAATATTCGATGATGATTTGTCGTAAGATATTGTTGAGATGATAAAAAAAATTGAGCCCAAAGTGGCCCGATGACCTCAAACCGCCCATGTCATTCCACTCATTCCGTGCCTCGCAATTGTTAAATTATTATGTAAAAGATTATTCTTTCATCCTAAATCCATACGATAGTAAATCTGTAAATGGTTTGAGTTTGTACTATATATATATATATATATATATATATTAGGGTGGGGCAAAAAAACTTTTAATTATTTTTTTAGCTACCACGAAATTATCGTCCAAGATGACGAAAAAAAAAATTCTGATAAAGTTTGAGCTCTTAATATTAATATTCTAGCGGCCCCAGCAGACGTTGTCCTGCTTTGAAAAAATAAAAATCTAAAACCCGATCCCAGCGCCACCTACCGGTTCCAATTGTGGATTTAAACCATCCGGAGACCCACTCAAATACACAAAACAAAATCGCTCCCCGTTGTTAAGAGGATTTTAGAACCCGATCTCAGCGCCACCTACCGGTTCCAACGGTATAAAAACTATCCTATCTTTTAAGTTGGATCAAACTGACACGGTGTGCAAATTTGATTAAAATCGGTTGAGTAGTTTAGGAGTCCATCGCGGACAAACATCGTGACAGGAGATTTATATATATTAAGATAAGATATATATATATATATATATATATATATATATATATATATAAGAACTCAGAATCAGGAGATTAATATTGTATGTATGTATGTACTTACACTACTGTTGGTGTTATATGCATACATCACTTACTTATTGAAAAACGTAACGTCGGGCGGTAGGTGAAACAATTGCATCCGACTCATTTCAGCGGCGGGTTTTATACTCAAGAAATATTTATTATTATTATTTATTTAACATTACCTTCAATTATATTGTTATATGTGCGAAGTAAACAATATCTTGAACAGTAGCAAGCAAGGAACACTTGCTTGCTATTGTTTATACTAATTTATGTCTGTATTCCTTTTTAAAGAAAAAGACGGAGTTACAAGTTTTTGCTCTTATTAAGACAGAATTTGTCTGTCTATATCTTATTGAGCACTGTTTGCTACAACTCCTTCAATTCTTCGAAAAGTAATATTTCTGTATATAACCAACCATGTCAGATGAAGCGACACCGTCTCTAGCGATTATAAACTAGAGTGTGGCGTACGTCAAGGAGGTTTGACGTCTCCGGACCTTTTTAACCTCTATATTAACGACCTGATTGTGGAACTGAGGAGCACCAGGATTGGTTGTCATGTTGGGGGCGTATGCTTAAACAACATAAGTTATGCTGATGACATGGTGCTCTTGAGCCCCTCAATCAGTGCGTTAAGAAAGTTGCTTAGTATTTGTGAAGGCTATGCTGCTAAGCATGGCGTAAAATACAACGAGAACAAGACGCAGATGATGGTTTTCCGAGCAGGCAAGGGTCCGGAGATTACATTGCCTGTGTTTTTGAGCGGGACTGAGCTCAAATATGTAAGTCAATTTAAATATTTGGGACACATACTTGCGGAGAATCTCAGTGACGACTTAGACATAGAGCGCAGAGCTCTGGCTGTGAGGTGCAATATGATCTCAAGTAGATTTTCGCGTTGCAATGGACAGGTGAAAGTGACATTATTTAGAGCATACTGTCAAAGCCTCTACACCTGCCAACTCTGGGTGAAATGCTCCAAGAAAGCTTTGGGTACCATTAGGGTACAATATAATAATGCATATCGTACCCTAATGAAACTGCCTCGATTTTGCAGCGCTTCGGGCATGTTCGCCGAACAGAGAATTACAGATTTCTATGCCATTAGGAGAGCACGCATAGCGGGGCTCTGGGCTCGCCTCCGTGCCTCGGGCAATGGGATTCTCCGCATGTTCTCAGATTGCATTGACAACCCCATTTTTAGGAGCTGGCTTTCTGTGCACCGGGACTTAAAGGCATAACGTATTAATTGAATTTGAATTGGAAATGACATACTATTTAATTATTATTAGTACTATTATTATTTTATTTTTAATTTAATTTAATTTTTAATTGTAAGATTTTATGTTGTGAATTGATATGGGTTATTTAATGCCTGAAATGAAGAATTATTATTATTATTGTAATTTATTAAGAAAAACTTCAACGAACAAGTGGAAAAACGAATGGCAACGGATGAGTGGAAAAACGAATCGCAACGGACAAGTGGAAAACGAATCGCAACGGACAAGTGGAAAAACGAATGGCAACGGATAAGTGGAAAAACGAATCGCAACGGACAAGTGGAAAAACGAATGGTAACGGATAAGTGGAAAAATAAATCGCAAAGGACAAGTGGAAAAACGAATCGCAACGGACAAGTGGAAAACGAATCGCAACGGACAAGTGGAAAACGAATCGCAAGGGACAAGTGGAAAAACGAATGGTAACGGATAAGTGGAAAAATAAATCGCAACGGACAAGTGGAAAAACGAATCGCAACGGATAAGTGGAAAAACTTCAACTGACAAGTGGCAAAATGAATCGTAACAGAATTTTAACTTGAAGTGTTACGGGCAGATTGTTAATGTACTTGTCCAATTTGAAAACCTTGAAAACTTTGCAGAACACATCATTATCTACAAAAAATGTCGCGACAGCACATGTCTAACTATTATAGTCATGCCACAATAAGTGTTCTTTTATTTTAAAATTTTAATTAAGTTGCCGCGCTAGAAAAGGCTCTTTATTTGTATCTTGGTATTAATCCTTATCAAAATAAATTACTTCATATTCAAGACTACTTCAATATCTTTATATAACTTTTTGAATTATTCAATTCGGACATTCCATTCGAAAGATATCACGAGTTTAAAAATGTAAGAATTAGACCACGTGACGTGACGCTTTTTCGTGAGCGAAATATCGTAAGACCCCGTCTATATAGAAGTTTCACTTCAAAAAAGAGTTTGATATAGATAAATAAGAAGAAAAAGAATTATTAGCTGGACAAGTAGCTGAGGAGTTTCTTGTCGCTTCTTCTCCTTAACAGCAATAGCACGTTAATATACATAGTATTACGACCTGAGCGTCTTTCTCTTAAACTTTCACGGAATACTGGATGAGTTTTGCTGTAATTTTAATACCAATATAGTGGAACACTTACAAGCCAATAGATGGTGTTGTGCAATAACTAAGGTCACAAACATTTCCCGAAACATACAAAGCATATATACAAAATTTCAACTATAACAGGTGGGCCTAGGACTGCGAGGAATAGCATTAGCCTCGCTGGAAGATCTTCCTTTAAGACGGAGGAGTGTTCCATCTCGCTCCTCCAACCTAGTCGGGCGTTCCTTCACCAAAAATAGACATGGATACTTTCAATGCCGGGAGATAGGATAGTTTGTGATATAAAATGAAATTAATCTTCCGGGTGCAAATAGCACTAACATAAAAATTGATTACAATTACATTCTCCTGTACGTGAATTAACGCCTGCTCTTTAAACAAGAGGCATGCGAGGTTGACCACTGTGTGACGGACCACTTAATGGAAGTACCATCGCCTATGGACATTTGCATCACCAAAGGTGCTACAAATGCCCTGCTGCTCTCTTAAAGGAGACTGAAACCTGGTCACTAATGCCGGAACACAGCACAAGGTTGTTATGGCGGCATACTCTAGACCAGGAGTGATCGCCACCTAGTCGAACAAATACCCAACCACCTGGCTGTGGGTTGGTTTGTTTCCTCATATGACAGGCCGCTCGGCCGCAGGAAATTGTATTCTTTCTCCGATCGTGCACAGATAAAAACTGTACTTTTTGTGCTTAGGAAAAAATTAATGCAATATTACCTTAATACTCTTTAATTAAAATGGCGCTGCTTTTTAGGGTTTGACCCGTTCCGTAGCCGCGAGGAAGCTCGTATTCAAACATTTGAAGAAATAACGGTGTCTCTTTGTCCGCAGCGGCGGAGATGGCCCGCGGCACGCTGGACGCGTTGCTGTGTACCACCTATTGTCGCTCGCAGCTCTACCTGTCGCGACAGCTGTCGCAGCTGCACCCCGAGTTGACAATGCCCATGTTCTCAGGTGACTATTTATTACATGTCTTCAATTAGTATAAATAAGAATTGTTCAGTATTTTCAATTTCAGCGTCTAGTACACATAATAAAACTACGTTATAGATAGCGGATTTTTATTCAGACGTTTTGCCCACTTTTCAATAGCCGTAATTATGGAAGACGGTATAGAAGGTATGTCAAGGAGTACTAATGTAAATTAATGTTAATATTTAGCCTACCCCAACTTGTTTATTTTTATTATTTACTCTATGGGAGCCTAATCTAATTTACTATCGCTTCGCAACATCTTGTAACTTGAAGAGAAGCGGCGCCTGAAGTAGAGTTTCTTGCGCCGCTTTTTGAAAGCTGAAAAGTGGCCGTAAAAACGTACTACTATTGTAAGAATACTATTTCCCGAAACACAATATGAAACAAAGACTAAAGAACGCGCAGTCAATAAATAAAAATAGAAAAAGTTGAATCGGAATATTCATCTTTACCATTCCGTGGCAACTTTGACAATACCTTTATGTTTTGGCATGGTAATTTTCGCGGAAACTACTGCGTTTAAATACAGCGTAAACTCTATATAACGGCACCGAAGGGACTGCGCATGTTATGGCGTTATAGAGAGCTGTCGTTAAACGGAGAGAAGACTGTTAATATTATTTTTGTATGACGTCTTTTGCTGCACCAGTAATTTTGTTGTATTTTGTTACCTATTCATATATTGTGATATTGAGGTATCTTGGTGATAAAGGAAGTACTTAGAAATTACATAATTACGGAATTTGTTACAAATTTAGATATCCATTATGCTGACAGTCGAATTTAGTACCGGCTAATATAGTAAAGTGTTAAAAGAACGTAAACAGCTGTGCAGTGTTTACTTAGTTGGGCAACATAAAAGGTCCTTTTTATCACTCAATTGTTGTCGTTAATGAGAGTGGGTGAAATGCTATATAGAGTATGGAAGAAAAGCTAAACCAACTAAATCCAAATGATTTCGACGTTTAAGGGAGTTTAGCGTTAAATCGAGTGACGTTACCTGGAGTGTATACTGTAGTTGAAATTTGACAAGAATGTTTAGTCTATATTAGTAGTAAAGCCAATAAACAAGTGCAAATTTAGCACGACCCCCATACATGTCACCCAGAGTAGATAAAGAATTCAAGATACTTTAGGCGTGGGTGGTATCGGATCTTGAGAAATTGTTTGTAAAAACACGTATAAACCCACTTTATGCTTTATACAGTAATTTCATAGCTAAACGTATGTTCTTGTTTCACTTCTATGGCCGACTTTTAAGGTATGATAACACATACAATTCATACGTGCAAGCACATTACACTACAGTGTTGTTTTTTTTATTTAATTTAGCAATTGGGGAGATATATCCATCTATGATCTTCTAGTTTTTGAATTGTAATGTGGAAATTCTAAAAATGAATGAAATAAAAAAAATATAGAGAGCCAAAAATAATTTCAATGAACATTGCTTTTAATATGTATGTCTTGACTTATTTTTGAAATATGGTTAGTATTTTAGATTTAATGTTTGAAGTGAAACTTCTTTAGAATCGTTGTGATTTTAAACTCGATGAAACAAACAAACAAATCAAGACACACAAAGAGCCTAAAAATTAATAACCTAGGCTCAGAAAGGAAAAACAGCATATATGGCACTAGTTAAGATAATATATATAGGTATAGACATAAGGCACACACTGCACATGCACTTCCTCACAACACCAGCATGTAACAGATACGCTCTACATTAGTATAAGTTTAGTATTAAAATTAGATATTTTTTTTATTATAAGTTATTCTTAAGGTACACCACAACATAAAAATCAAAACCAATGTCACATAAAGTAACAAAAATAAATAATAAGCGTGTATGAACTCTAAAAACTTTCATAGTAATTAAGTTGTAAAAAGGGTACGGAACTCGAGTCCGTAGATTTGTTAATAAATAAATATAAAAAAACTCGATAAAACGAGAAAAGGGACACTAAAAAGAGATATTTAATAATTTAAATACTATGCTTGTAAAGATAGAGTTGGAAATATTTTGAAAAAGAAGGAGAAATGTAAGGTGTAGGCACCGTACGGCGTCCGGCTCGCGGACATGTGTCAACGGTCGACAGTGTTGTGGTGATGTCTTCAAAAGGAGAATCTTCACTAAATCGTTCGATATCACGATATACGAACCGCAACGACACTTTCAAACGGTGCAAACATTGATATAATATATCAATGGGTGCAAACGTCTAAAACTCTCAATTAGCGCGTAAACGTAGCGGTGCAGCGGAATACAGCGGATTACAATAGTGTTACCAATTTCAGGACTCGAATTAAAATGCCGTTGGAATTACTATAGAATTTATTAGAACCATACAAACACGTATAACACAAGTACAAATAAAACTGAACACAATCAGTTCAAACGTAATGCACGATTGAATAACACGCGCAAAGTCCGTCACTAAATAGATTATCATTATATTATAATGTACACAAGTCTTGCGTCGCGGCTGTTTATCGCTAGACTGTCTCACCCATCCCTTGGGGCATTGCTTTATACTGTAGAAATACAATATGTCTGCTTGACCGCGTGGACTGAGTTTTCCAGGAGTCACACCAGGCTAATGACTACCATAAAGATTAAAATATACAATGGGCTGTTTTTTCAATCACAAATTTTAAACACAAAGTAAACAAAAGAAAACTGTCATAAAACCGTTTCAATGTTATTAGCAGACATTTAATAAATGTGCTTTGTTTACAGATTTGCAGGTGGCCCAAATTGTAACAATAGGTTTATTAATTATGTTTAACGCTCGCGAGTCATAAACTCGCGTTTCAAAAGACACGCGACTTCAAAGCAACCAAATCAAATCAAATGTCAAACCCACCAAGCCGCCCTGAACGAGCGTGGCGGGTATACCGTCCGTTCCCCCTAAAAATGGTCCGAGGCCAGCGGCGGCACACTATGGATTGTTATTACATTGTGTACTGGTTCATATAAGTTAAGTAGTTTTTAAAAAAGATGCCACCGCAGCACTGTCTATTTCGCCATTTCTGTCTACCCCACGGAAACTATATCATTTATCAGAATTAAAAGTGTCATAAGTTACGGGATACCCGGGATATATGTATAAGCTATCAAGTCGGGGTTCATTTAAATCCGTTCCGTAGTTTTTACGTGATGCTTTAACAGGTAGACAAACATTCTAAATATTGTATGAATGAATGAATGAATCTTTATTTGTTGAAATACAGGTAATAGTACAAAAGATGGTTTACATATCGAGTTGGTCTCACTGTATTTGACCGAAATATGGTCATACAAATATAATGTATTGTCGGAATCTCCAAGTTCGGCTTATACCCTTTGATCTTTTTCACATTTCTGAACGCATTGTACAAATTCGAACCGCTTACAGATGTATTATATTTTAGATAGATAATTATTATATTGTTTCAGTTTAGCCGAGTCCGGCTAAACTCGTAACAATATTATATACTTTGTTTGTCAGAGATCACGGCGAGGTTCCAAACGGCCAGGACGGAGGTGCGGCAGCTGCTGCTCCAGTACCTGCTGCCGTGGCTGGTCAACATCGAGCTGGTGGACCCCAACGTGCCACCCGCAAATCCACTCTCTTACATACAGGTATGACATTCACAATTATTTCACTAGTATCCCCTACCGTTACTAGGATCTGTTCTTTCGATTGAAATTCATGTATTGCAAATACAATATAATCCATTGAAATCTTACAATTTAAGGACCGAATATTGCATTTATTAGAGGATGCAATTTTATTTTTGGGACATGTGTGGAGGGGGGGTCAATACAAGCTTAACCTCAAGTTTGTGGGGTCGCCACCCCTGTCCCCCGGCCGCCATCTTGGAAAAAGTGGTGAAAACACTTTTTTCAAGATATCTCGGAAACTATGCGTCTTACAAAAAAATTGTATAGTCATAATTTGTAGCAAATTGTTTTGCCTACAAATATGTTTATATAACTTTTTGGCCTAAATTAAAGATTAAAGAAGTTATAAGCAAAAAAGTAAGAATTTTTTATTCATTCCTAACTCTTTGTTTTACCATAGAACTTACCAAATTTAACTTATCCAATGTTAAGCAGGCAGAAAAGGTCCCCCGTTTCCCCGCCACTATGAGTATCCCCAGTAGGCCTACTCCACGGACATCTTGCTTAGAAGGTAATCCTCGACATCATAATATTTTTAATCACTTATTAGCTAGCTACTCTAATCGACTTTTCTTCGATGGTCCAGGCTGTGGTTCAGAATCTAAATCAACGTCAAATGTGAAAGTTTAAGGAATGACAGGAGTTAAAATTGGACTCATAGATGGAAGTTAATCTTCAAATTCATTTTTTTCCATTAACTTTGATATCTCCATAATGTTGCTGCATGTTTCGCCAGAACATAAAAAAACGCGCCTACGGAATCTACCTCATGGGTGGCGGGGAAAGCGGGGGACCTTTTCTACCTGCTTAACATTCGATAAGTTAAATTTGGTAAGTTCTATGGTAAAGAAAAGAATTAGGAATGAATCAAAAAAATCTCACTTTTTTGCTTATAACTTCTTTAATTTTTAATTTAGGGCAAAAAGTTTTATAAACATATTTGTAGGCAAAACAATTTGCTACAAATTATGCCTTACAAATGTTTTGTAAGACGCATAGTTTCCGAGATATCGCGAAAAAAGTGTTTTCACCCCTTTTTCCAAGATGGCGGCCGGGGGACAAGGGTGGCGACCCCACAAACTTGAGGTTTAGCTTCTATTGACCCCCCACACATGTCCCAAAAATAAAATTGCGTCCTCTAAGAAATGCAAAGCTCATGTAAAATTTCAATGGACTAATAACAATAACTATTTATTGTTTATTATTTAATGTTATAAAAAGAAAATTTGTTATGTCGCATAGTATGAATTGCGAGGATGTACAGATAAACCATGAGGAAGTTGGTCTACTTTTTATTAAATTTTGCTTCGGTCTATGAACGTAGCCAGTGTAATAGTATCCCAAATGATCTAGAATCTACGCCTATTAGTATCTAAAAAGCAAAAAATTCAATTTATAGAGCTGCCAGGATCAACCTCGCAACTGTTCGCTAGAACTTTTGCTTGTCGTACGCCAACGCTACGACATCGATCATCGATTTGTTTAACAAGCACGTTATAAGATTTCTTAGAGGCAACACGTTGGCGCCGCCCCCAGCGTTGCCAACGTCTCCAGGCGGCGGACCCATCATGTGGGCCGTCCGCCTGCTTCAGGCAATGAGAAAAATAGTTTAACCGTTGCTTAAGTAATGGAAATGTAAATAACATTATACGTCGAAGTAAGACAGGTTTACTCGCAGAATTGAATAATCTCCTACTCTTTAATTAATCTATAAATACTTAATTTTGCGAAATTAATTTTAGCAAATAATTAAAATCACCTGTTTTTTTCTGCCAGCGCACATTTAAACTTTACGCACAGTTCAACAACGTGCAATAATTAAATTGTTTATATTTGGGACTATAGAACCTATTTTAAAAGTATTTTTAAACGCTCATTTCCCATTTCTCCCAGAATAAAATCATATTAGTAAGGAAATTTTACGATAATATTAAAACTTTGAATACTTCAAAGAAAAATAGTTTTGTCTATTGATTTTAATTTCTATTTTATTGTTACAAGTTACACAGGACTCGAATTAAAATGCCGTTGGTATTACTATAGAATTTATTAGAACTCGACAAACACGTATATGTACGTCTTACTCGTATCGTAATCCTCGCTTGAATACCTCCCCCCCCCCGCGTTCGGGCATCGTTTTATACTAAACTTTTTCCCCAAGTACGCGCCACATATCCCTGTCTTCCTCATCCAGCCCCTGCCGACGATCTTCCGCAGGTCGTCAGTCCTCCGGGCTGGCGGGCGTCCTACCCTACGTTTCCCGAGACGTGGTCTCCACTCCAGGACTCATTTGCTCAATCGGCCGTCGGTTCTGCGACAGACGTGACCGGCTCACTGCCATTTCAACTTGCTTATTTGCCGAGCTATGTCGGTTACCTTCGTTCTCTTACGGATGTCCTCATTTCCGATTTTATCCATAAGAGAAACACCTAACATAGCTCGCTCCATAGCCCGTTGAGCGACTCTGAATTTGTGGACCAGTCCCGCTGTCAGTGACCACGTCTCAGCACCGTATGTCATTATGGGTAGGACGCACTACTCGAAGACTGGTCTTCAAGCATTGCGGAATGCTCGACGAGAAGACTTGACGAAGCTTACCGAATGCTGCCCAGCATTACTGAATCCTCCTATTGCCTTCCCCCTCGAAGTTGTGCCTACCGACCTGTATTTTCTGTCCAAGGTAGACATATTCCTGCACAACTTCCAGAGGTACACCCTCGACGTTTACCGGTCTCGGCATGACGTGTTTATTGAACATGACTTTTGTCTTGTCCAAATTCATGCCGAGACCGACACGTCGGGACGATTCGTTTAGGCCGTTCAGCATGTCGACAAGTTCTTCCAACGTCTCTGTAAAGATGACAATATCGTCATCGAAACGATGTTGACGCCCCGTTCATTCCATTCCATCCATCCAGAGTTTTGAAGACATCTTCCATTTCATTGGTGAATAGTTTCGGGGATATGACATCCCCCTGTCTCACCCCGCGACGTAGCGGTATAGGCTTCGCCCTCCGGTCCTGCATCTGAACGGTCATCGTCGCGGCGTCATATAGATATCTCAACACGTCGATATATCGCCAATCGATACGACATCTCTGCAGAGACTCTAGAACAGCCCAAGTCTCGATAGAGTCGAAGGCTTTCTCGTAGTCCACAAATGCCATACACAGCGGCCGATTATACTCTTCGGTCTTCTGTATAATCTGCCGAACAGTATGGATGTGGTTTACGGTGCTGTAGCCTTTTCGAAATCCAGCCTGTTCCGGTGGTTGGAACTCGTCAAGTCTTTTGGCGAGACGTTTCGTGACGACCCTCGAAAACAACTTGTAGACGTGGCTCAAGAGTTAGATGGGCCTATAGTTCTTCAAGAGGGTCTTATCACCCTTCTTGATGAACAAGACCACCACACTCTTGGTCCACGCCCTTGGCACAGTGCCCCGGAGGATAACGGAATTAAAGAGCTCCGCTAAAGCCTTCAGGATTGAGATCCCTCCCGCTTTGAGGAGTTCAGTTGTAATACCGTCATCCCCCGGAGCCCTACCATTTTTGAGTTGCCCGAGTGCCGTCCTAATCTCGCCAATATCAACTTCCGGGATATCATCCGTATAGTGGCGCGTAAGTGGTGCACGTGGATCATTAGCGTATTGGACCGAAGGTCTTTCCGCCTGCGAAGAATACAATTGTCCGTAGAACCGTTCCACCTCCGCTGGGATCTCAGAGTGAGACGTAAGCTCCCTGCTATCTGCTGTCCTCACTTTTGCAAGATGTATTCTTCTTCCCAATGGTTTTAAGAAAACTTTGGACCCCCTATTCTGCTCTATAGCAGCCTGAATGGCTCGCGTGTTTGAGCAGCGGAGGTCCCGTCTTACAAGTTTTCTTATCCGTTTGGAAAGGGCCCTATGCTCTGGTGAGGCAAAAAGAGCAGGCGGCATCTCACGTCTCATCCTCATGAGATCCAAGGTTTCGGTGGAAAGTTCAGACCGTTTGTTTCTTCTCAAAGGCGGGAAGTGCCTTCGGCCCAGCTCTCGCATTGTTTTCACCACGTTGTCGGTTATCTCGTCAACGTCGCCAGTGGTTTCCAGCGATTTGAACCGGTTTTGCAGTTCCAATTGGAACTGTTCGGACCCTAAAATAATCTGGGGCGGCGTAGGTCGGAGACTAGACTTTATTAGGCGGAGAAATTCAGCTTTGAATTCGATATTTAGAGTGCCTCGTACAAGTCGCTGGTCACTGCCGGTATTAAACCGGTTAGCCGTATATTTTTAGCGATTATTTCATTTTAACCATTGGTCAAATGTCGGTGCACACCAGACGGAGACATCTCTAAATATGTGCTTCTTGTCCGCCACGATAAACTCTATCTCCTTCTTTGTCACAATATCGGGGCTCTGCCAGGTCCACGTTCTTTGGGCCAAGTACAATAACAATAGGCTATTGTCTAATTGCATATTTTAAACACGAAGTAAACAAAATAAATCCAAACGCGGGAAAGGTAATAAACCAGTTTTATGGCAGGCAGGTGTGCATCCACTTTTTGTCGGCATGTAACATTATGTTAACAATTTTGGTGCTCTTCAATTGTGGCGGCCGGCGACAGTTGCAATTCAGCGAAATTGTAATGTTCGATTTATGTAGCACTGTCGCCAGTCGCCCCCCGTCAGCCCTCGCGTGTGTACACTTTATTTTGTATTTTGTGTGGATGTTATTATATGGTAAAAGACAATTGGTATATGGACTTTCATTTTATTTCCCACTGTTCGACACGCACAATTAATTCAGGAGAGAAGTCTTGATTGTAAACATTACAAGTTACAACATCAATAAAAAAGTATATTGCATAAATATGCGTTTTTATTATAATAAACTATAGACAAACACATGTGTATTGTATTTCCCCGAAGCTAAGCCGGTTACTCTTTTGGTTGTCTTATACAACGGACCCACTTTGAGGCCGATCCCCGATAGTCTTGTCGTAACAATTTGTTAGCTTAAGAAATAAGTTTACCGTCACCGCTTTCCATCAGGTGGGCCGTACGCCTGTATACCTTCTTCAGGCAATAAATAATCATTGTTATCTTGGTAGTATTACGCGTCGGAGAACGGGCGGAGCGGACGCAGGGAGGGGCTGGGCTCTGCGGAGGCCACCGAAATGGTGCTCAACAACCTCTTCTACATCACCGCCAAGGTAAGTTGTATATGATTGATTAAATATAAATGATTCGGGTAAACAACCCACGTTTCTGCAGAGGTGACAAACGTACGCTTTTTTCGTTATTTTTAACTAGACCAATAGTATTGTCTTGGTCACAGCCTTTTGGGCTGGCTCGATTGGTGTGACACCACGCATTTACAGAATACCGGTTTGAAATGGTTGACTGTGAGCTGAAAATTACTAAGCACCGACTTCAAGATGTTTTAGATAATATATTAAAAATAAGATATTATAATTAAAAATAACTTTAGAAATTGTTTTACACTTTTTAGTTTTTGAAGTCAAGTTTATTTGTTACTTATTAGTGTCTAGCTATGGGTAGGCCTACGAAAGGTGCCGCGCGCCTTATACTCCAGTCAACGAAGCAAAAATAGGGGAAATAATTCGTATGGAAGCGAATTTTGGCACAGTCGTAGAGGAAGGTGTCCTGAACAACATACTAAAAGTACTGATGGTTAGGGGTGGAGCTAAGGGAGGGGGGGGGGGCATAAAGGTCCCATTTTTCAGTTTTTTGCGAATAACTCAAAAACTGTAATCGACAGCAAAAAGTATCCTATGACTAAATTAATCTACATAAAATTCTTTTACAATAAAGATTACATAGACTTTTCGCTGGGATCAATACTTAAGGAGATATGGAGGTGGGGAAATGGGGGCAATTTAAAAAAAATCGATTTTCACTGTTGAAAATCAAGTTTCAATTATGAACTATATTCAGACTACGTATTAGTGAATCTAAAGGATGCAAGTGTAATTGTGTCATGTATAGAGGAGGAAGGAAGCAGAAGAGAAGGAGACGGAAGACTCGAGTACTTGAAACTTGAGACGGCACCGGCGCGGGGTGGAATTGGGAGGCGAGAATGCGCTTAGCAGATTGATGTAAACCACTGCTGCACCAGCACCGATTCCTGACTTATTTACATAATTTTTAATGTGTAAGTCTGTAACTATGTTTCAGAAGTGTTTAATTTGTCATGGTGCATTTAATAATGATTTTTGTAAAGTTTTTGTTTTTGTTCCTACTTATATTTGTTTCATTGTACGTACATTCATAAAAAAACATACCGACCAAGTGCAGATCCTTTTGGAAGTCAGTTAAAAAAAGAAAGTCTAATCCTTATTAGGAACTATGACTAATGAGAATTTACAAGTAAGGTCTTTAAAGTTTTCCGCGCTCTTTGTATATGATTTCTATTTATCCGATATCTTTTCTATATTATGAAATAAACTGATTGTACAATAAATCTTCGGCGCTTGTTTGTTGTCAAATGAAGCCGTGATTATGCAGGCGGGAGGCCACGCCGCGGCAGTGTTGCACTACTCTGTTTGCCCCGTGCATACGGGGTTAGACGACCTCGCTGCCAGCTCCGCCTATACACGCTGGCACTAAGGCTGCGGTCTCTACCCTACGCCGACCGTGGCTGACAAGAAAAAAGGGGTTAGAGGGGATGGAATTTGGGGACAGAGAAATGGGCCATCGGAACTCTAACTCATCGCACGAAACATGATTTGGTCGAGCCTAACCGTTTCACGCCTGTGTTCTGTGAGAGCGTGGTATCATAGCGATCCAGCCAGCTATACGTGCTGTAATCAAGCTAGTAACTCGATCACGGACATTATATATCAGAACAATTAATCGGATAAATAAGATGCAAAACCTTTATCTTTTAAAAAATTGGTAATTTCTATGCTTTAAGATCACACCTCTGCACTTGTTTAGTAATTTGTTTAATACTTTCTTGTTCTTCATTTATTAATAATAGTGGTTTCACCTTTACCGAACCGGATATTCGGCCGAATTATTCGGTTTACCATTACATTGTTTTGCCGCGTAAACAGGTTCTAACATGTACGCTACGTGTCGAGGAATCCTGTCATTTCGGAAGATGCTAAAAGCCCTATCGCCGTGGAATCGGACAGCTATACAGCTGAAAGTCTTCTACCTAGAAACCAGAACTCTTTCGATTGGTGGGCAAAGCATAAGGCTAATAAATATGCACTTTTAACTAATTTAGCCAGAGTTTTTCTAATTGCTCCTGACAGTAGTGTGTATAGCGAACGATTATTCTCGGAAGCAGGGAACCTATATGAAGAAAAACGCAACTGACTCTTGCCGGAGAGAGCCGAGAGCTTGGTGTTTCTGCACCATAATTTACCATCAATTAATTATAAATATTAGAATATGTATGTTTCTTTTTGCTTATCTTTTATTTTATTTCTGATCTCTACTATATTTTTATAGTGTCTCTCTGTTTCTATATATCTCTGTTATAGTGTATGTGAATTTGCCACATAAGTGTGTTCATAAAAAATTTAAAATGTTGGTTTGAGGTTTAAAATTAAATGTTGATTTAATGTTTAAACTAAATATTGACTCTACCTACTAACTATAGATTCACAAATAAATATGTTTTCTTTGAATTAATACTTTGAATTGGTAATATAACATAAATCTTACATAAGAAGTTTTGTCTTTTGTTTCTACACCTTGGTTAGTGGTTACATGAGCCAAGAAAATAGAAATGCTTGAACCGAATATATTCGGCAACAAAACCGAACAATTGGGCCGAATACAAATAGTGGAAAAATAAGCCGAATATCGAATACAAAACGAATATTCGGCGCATCTCTAAAAACCTTATTATGTATCACAAAACGAATGTCCTAGATTTGTGTTTTTATATAATTATTATTACAACGTCGGATAAACCAAAATCAAATAAATTACCGCGCTTAAAACCGTTAAAACGTAGTTTTATCATTATTACCGTCATAATTTACATAATATAATTTTAACACTGATGTGTCAGCACGCTTGGGTTTCAATCTAGACGTAATAATTTACAAACTATATTATGTAAATAAATTACTGATTGTTATTTGTTCTGTTGTCCAAATAAATAAATTAATAAAATCATTTATATAGTATGAAATTAAAAATATTGTAAATACGACTTCGACAAAATCAATTTGAAAGTAATGCCCTAAAAAGACCGAAGCAAGATTGAGAATAGAAAATAAAATTTAAATGATCTGTAAACAAAGTAAACTCTAGTTCAGTTTAACAGAGTATAAAATGAGCTGAAAGCCAAAGTTATCTGAGGACATTTTGGTTTTTAAGACAAATTATAACGATGCATTAACTGGTGAAATCCATGAAGGCGCTTGGAAGACACAAGGTGATAAAGAAATTTACAAACATATAAGATAACGCACGAAAATCATAACATGTCTCTTCCTTGGCACTCGGGTAAGGAGGAAATTCTGGGATTCTTTAGTCAAAAGAAGCCTAGAAATATCATAATTAATATCATATTGCGTCAGAGGCGCTGGCAGAATACCACGCCATGCTGCACTAAATGACATTATCCGCCGGGGTCTTGTCACCACCGGGACCCCAGCCATTTAAGCCAAATGAACTGTGTCGCGACGATGGCAGAGACAGGACGGGATGTCTTTGGTGCCATAGAAGATGGAACGATCATACTAGTTTGGGTTAATCTTACCGATTCGGCTGTCCTAAAACGCCGCAAATATGCATCCGTTGGTAGCGGATACATATTGATGGTTTTAAATTTCGAAACTCTGGGGCCATGGGATCCAGACGCCCAACGCCTTTGTCGAGACCTATCAAAACGGTTGATAGATGTCTCACGAAACCAACACGCTGGCCTGTATTTTGGTCAACGCATAGCGTTGCCATACAACGTGGTTATGCGGCCAGCGTTTTGTAAGCGTTCCCAACTGACGGTGATTTGGAACCTATTTACTATTTGTAGTTTTATCTTTTGTAAATTAATCTATATATATATATATATATATATATACAGCTTAATTTACAAAAGATAAAAACTATTTATTATATAGGTATTATTAGTATAGTAAATTATGTATTAAGAGTACTTTTATTTATTTTGTATTGCGTTGAGTATTTTGATAATGTGATAATATTTATTCAAATATTGAAAGTTCCTTTTGCTGAGCTGTTAGTAAATACTAGTATGTATCTCGATTTTTCCAAGATTCTTAATGTAAAAACTTTATTTTTTCTTCCTACCTTGCAAACGTTTGAGGTTCTATTTTGTCATTCGTCAGAAATTCCAGAAAAACTAGTTATACCGCAACTGTCTGTGTGCTAGATCATATTAAAATACATGTACTTCCAGTATGTCATATACTATGAAACTGCTACCAACGAAATGTCTATTGTCCGTTGTGGCATGACGTCACGCCGTCAGCAGCGTCTGGTGATTTCAAGAGACCGGAGCCTAACATCCAGATGGCTGAGAACGTCGACCGCTCCCAGTATCGATACGAGTAAACAAGGGACGTTCGATGCGTGTACTTGCATATTAGCCACCGAATTTACGGTTGCCCCTCGTCAGCTACGATGCATGCACTAATGACGACCATTAAACAAGTTCAATAACAATAGAAAGTTTTTCCTCATTACAAATTATAAAAACAGAGTTCCCTGTATGAATCTGCGAAACCGATCTCTTTAGGACCAGCTGGCCGTCATATCTGTAACTAAGGGTGGAAAAAATATTTTTTCTACCTCTCTAATGTACTCGCAGTCTTGTGGAGGGATTATTGCTCAAATCTTTTAAAAAAATCTTCGAACAACTTGATGAAGTCCTTAGGTAACGAGATACGAGGCAAATCCAAACAGTGAAAATTTTGTAAACTTTTCCCTCCGCTTTAATTATTAAACTGTGAGGCAGGAATAATAAGAAAATTCATGATGATACAGCTTAAAAAATAAAATCAGTTTCACTTATCCATTGTGCAGTTTTTGAGATTTGGGTATGGTTCTATTTCTTCTAAAAAACGAAAATACTCGTTCAGAAAATACAGGCACGTTTTTGCACCTCTAGAGAAGCTAGAGGTGAAAAACGTGCCAAGAGACCCTTCGATATGCCAAGCACTTGCTTTATGTATTTTAACGTAATTGCAGGGATATAATTTGTTCTCTTTAATCTAGATTGTAATGTCTTCTTCTGGTGTACAATGGAAACAGTATAATTGATTGCGGCTCATTGAATCGTGCGACTCGTTCATATAGAAAAGCGTGTCTTCAATTATGGCGCTTGTTCCCGTGAAAGGTCGAAAGTGGGGTGCGAACGCGACAGTTTTTTGATGGTATTTATTGGTCACAATCTAACGTGTAACGTTGTTTCCTCTTAATTTTTCTGTAGTTATTTTAAGTTCAGAAAATGATTCACCAAATCAGCTCCACATTATTCACATGAAACCATTTTGCTTCTTCAATTTTTATCAAAACAGGATAAACAATCTACATGTTTATAAAAGAGACATAAATAATTTGATTGCACTATATTAATATTACTTTATTTTATTCGCAATATAATAAGATAATAATGCATCTGAAAAAGCTGAAAATAAATCTATAATATTGTAAAATTCTAAATATGCCGGGTCTGTACTCTGAAGCTATTAAAAAAAACACAACTGGAATAGACAATATAAACGATGGTGAACTTAAATTTATTGTCTGTTCGGGATCTACGTTAAAACTACTAAGCCGATTTCGATGCGGTTTTCGCTGATCGACAGCTAATTCTTAGACTTAAACTATGTGCCACTTTTTCTTTAGGGATACCGCGGGATTTTTCTGGGAATTATTGAAAATAGCCAGATAAAAAAAATGTATGTGAGTGCAGTTCATACGCAGCAGAAGTGAAACAAAGTGTGACAAGGGGTGGCAGGCATTCTAAATTTCGTGACGTCACGTTTCATATATATCGTTAAAATATATTTAAGCTTTAAAACACGAAATTTGAAGTACTAACGAAAAACTTTAAAACATTTCCAACTCTATATAAGATGAGTATAGTGTTTAAAAGATTAAATATAACGTATTCTATCTTATTCTTTCGCAGGCTTAATCCTATAGATTTATGTGTTCATCTCTTTTTAATGTCGTGTTTTCGTTTCATCGAGCTATATAATATATCAAAACGATTAAAAAGAAGTCTCACTTCAAAAAATCGAATTTCAATGTGATAAAATGCGTGATATTTTTTCCCGGGGATCTTGCGGAAATATTAATTCAAGTGTGGACGAAGAATCAGGTACCTATATCCTAGTAATATAAATAAACTACTACCGACTAGTACGGAAAAGCCCGCTATCCCCCGAAAAATCCGTACCGAAAATTATCAAGGACGTTTGAGTGCTACATGCCTTAACGCTCCGCTGAGTTTTCACTTGAAGCATAATTATAATATGTCATAGTTAGTTAATACGGAAGAACCTGGAATATTAAACGAGAACAATAACACACTTGACGACTAATCGATAAAGAGGCCAGGAAACTGTCATTTTGGTGAATCACGCTATAAAATTGACACGTGGCTAGGTAATACTGGTAGATACAGAACGCAGCATAAGTTTCCACGTTGTTTTCACTCATGTCACATTCGTAATGCGTGGACGCTAAAGCGGTCACTTTCATAGATTTGTTTTACGAATATCATAAATTTTATTCAAATAAAGTATAGACAGAACAGAAGCGTAACATGTATGGCTCCAATCATTTCCAATAAGTTACCTAAAGACTGGAGGGATTTAAAGCGTGACATATATAAACAAAAATTAGGGACATTTTTATGAAATAAATGCTATTATTAATTACTGGACTTTAAAATTACATTTTGATCACATTTTTTAATATATTGACATGGTATTAATATATTAATGAAATAATAACTATAGACAATAGCATAGTGATTATGATTATTTTATATGACATTCTTTTTGAGTTATTATACCTAGTTCAGCGATAAGTGAAACTTCTTTATCGGCGTTGGAAAAAAGAAATACCGTCACTTTTTTCGGTTACGCGCAATCTTGTTTTCTTGCCCCTACCACGGTCGACGGTCGAATCGACCGTGTACCACGGTGGTAGGGGCTTTATTTATTTAACCAATTTCTGTTAAGTTGCATATAGTAGATCATTTTTCGAAAAATAAGGTCATAAAGAAGTTTCACTTCTTACGTGTGTACACTAGTACACGCACACATTTTTTTTAAATGAAGTAATGTAATATTATTAAAATTTATACCTACATATTTAGTCTCCGCAAAAAATAAAAAATATTCTATTCGAAATGGCTACCTTTGGTTATTTATACAGACCTTTAATCTGTTTGGCCACGAATCTATAGATTTACGCAGTTTCCAAGGGAAATTTCGCCACTGCTTGCTCCAAGGATTTTTTATGAGACTCAATGGCGCTCAATGAAGTCTAAAGGATTGAGGTCTGGGCTATATGCGGGCCAGTCTTCAGCTCTTATAAAGTCCGGAACGTTGGTTTCAAGCCAGGCTTGGGTAGTTCGTGCCTTGTGACCAGGTGCAGAGTCCTGCTGGAAAGTCCACGATATATTTTTAAAAAGTGTATTGCTGAGAGGTTTCACTACATAATCCAGGACTGTATCTTGATACACTTTGGCTGAAGTTTTCACTCCTTTTTCACAAAAATGTAGTTTTGTGACTCCTTGATTAGATTCACCCCACCAAACAATCACTGACGCAGGATGATGACCACGTTGTACCTTTCCGACCACATGACCAGCTTCTTTAGAACTGTGAGCGTATACTCTAACATTTTGCTTATTGTAGTGTTCTTCAATCGTGAAAATTTTTTCATCGGTAAAGAGGATATTTCTGTACCTTTTATCTGCGTATTGCGACAGAAGGCGTTTTGATCGATCCACTCTCTATAATTATAAAGATTGATTTAGGGCATGTCCTATATATCAACGATAAGCACCGAGCTTCAGGTCTGGTTTTATAATACGCGACAGAGTCCTAGCGGGAATCTTCATTTCTTGCTTCCTAATGAGGTTTCGACGAATTCTGGCTTTAACTACATTAACAGTCTTTGTAGTTCTAATAGCACGCGGCCGTCCCGATATTTTCTGGTCTTCGACAGAAGAAGTGTTGTTGTATCTCTTGATAGAACGATATACGAACATACGGCTGATATCAAGCTTTTGAAGTGTCTGGAATATGACCGACGGCTCCATACCCACTTTGTGCAAGGCGATCACTGCATTCCTACTTTCTTTAACACCCCATTCCATATTTTAATTTGATAATGAACACGAAAAAATATGTGAAAGTGTGGAAAATCGAACGAAGTTTTTAAAATAATATACGTGTTTCAAATTCAAAATAATTAAAAAGTTGAAAAAAAGTTTTTATGTTATTTATGGCCAGACTAGTTAGTACATTGTTTGTAGGACATTTAATTATATTTATGATTGTAATTTTTCTATACCTAACCGGCCAATCATGATGCACATTTATTTACTTTTATACCATCATGCATGCATACACTGATATGAAAATAAATACTCATGTTTAAGAAATAAATAAACTTTGAGTATACCTTTATGGTGCTAGTATATTCAAATGTATATCAAGTTCATTAAGCGATTTTTTTAAAAGCGTCCGCTTTAGGCCCCCGAATTGGCAATAGCAGTTACATTAACCCTGGATCGAGCGCATGTCGCTCTCGACGTAGCCTTTGAGACATGAGTTCTATAACAATATGCATTCGTATAGCCACGTTGACATGGCGTCGTGCACTACAATCCGAGCAAATTGATAAAAGATGTCTACGAATGCACAAGGTCTTCCAACTGTTTTGAATTTCTTGAATCTGAACGAACATTAGGGTCATTTTCATAAATTTGCCTTTTTTAAATGCTCATGCATTCAGCAGACATGCAGACGGCGAACCCTAAGGAAAACGGTTACCATCACCTATCGACATTTGCAACACCAAAGGTACTACAAATACGCTGCTGCTTTCTGAAACGCGACTGGAACCTGGCCACTAAAGCGGGAACACAACTCAAAATTGTTATGGCATCATACTTTAGACCAGCTCTGCACGGTTAAAATAAATGTTTAATGATAATATCGGCATCAGAAATATTTTTAAATATGAAAACACTTACGAAGTCGCTAAGTGTTACTTCGGACACATGCTCAAATATTCGAGCCTGTGTCTAAAGTTTGGTAGCCAACATTTGCACTTTGGCCTTGTCCCTTTCGAGGGCACATCGAAGCGTTCGCAGAACACGCGTGTACAGTCTGCCACATTTATACTAAGCCCGGTTGCATGTGTTTATGCTCTGCTATAACATAGACATATCTATGCACTAGCTTCTGCTCGCGACTTCGTCCGCGTTGAATGTCTTTTAACTATCCCACGGGAACTATTTAATATTTCGGGATCAATAGTATCCTATATATTAAACAGGGATATAAGGTACCACCACCACCACAAAATTTCGTTTAAATGGTTTTCAGTCGTTTCGGACAAACAGAGAATAATTTTTTTTGAAAATATCTAAATTACTTCTATTTCACTTCTTACATCCCCTGAATCGGTTTTTAGCATTTTTTTTCATTGTACAGATATTCGACATCTACAGACTTTAGTATATGTAATAACGGAATAAGTCGTCTCCACTCAGCTGAGATGAGAATGTTGAGATGGATATGTGGTGTTACGAGAATGGATAAGGTGAGAAATGAGTACATAAGGGGATCTTTGAAAGTTGCACCCGTGACTGAAAAATTGCGAGGAAAAAATATTAAGTTGGTATGGGCGTATAATGAGGAGGGATGAAAGTCACGTGACAAAAAGAATGTTAAACTACAAGATGGATGGGAACAGATGTAAAGGTAGACCAAAAAAAAGATGGATGGACTGCGTGAAGGATGATATGATGATGTGTGGTGTGACATAAGATGTATGTCGGAGTAGATCAGTGTGGAAGGAAAATACATATTGTGCCGACCCTAATTAATTGGGATATGGTGAAAGAAAAGAGAGAGAGAGATAGCGGACATAAAAATGTGGCGAGTGGTAAAGCAATATCTTCCAGGCAACGTAATATTAAGGAATAATTTAACCTAATCTGGTGATGTAGTTTGTACAGATTCTTAGGTAGGTCTTAAACAAACATACTTAAACTACATATTTTATGAATTAATTATACATATTTCAATTACTTTATAAATTGAATATTGTTCAAACTTATAATTTTAATTAATTATAGTCAAATTTCTACCGTTGGGTGACTACTAGTAAAATTAAAGAAGATTTTTTCCTCACGCGAACTATTAATTTTGAGCGACTTGAAAAACGAGGAAATTCTCATTCGACTGTATGTTGCTTTTTATGTTGTTGCCCGATTTCTCCGTCAATTGTGGACCGATTTCCATATTTTTTTATTCGAAAGAGTATTCTCTTGAACAGAGAGTGACCCTTATTAAAAAACGCCGAGGAGCCTACATTATTATAATAAAACAAAAAGCTTCTATACGCGTGCTAGTATTAGACTTTAAACAGGTGCTTAACTTTTTTGTAAAACGAGTTTTGAATCGCTTTTTTTAACTCGCGAGATGGACCCATAGTCCCCAAGTCAGGATCTGATGTGTGGATCGCAAAGAAATCGAGAGCTATCCTTGTTAAAAAGCATATGCACCGAAAAGTGAGATGGCAAATTTGTATCTACAGGTGCTTAATATATTATTTCTAAAAGCTATTGAAGTATTTGCGCAACTAAAAAGTAGATAATATTTTTTTAACAAAAATATAATATTTCTCCGTATACACCCCCACAGAATACACAGAAATGTCATTTCTTTGTTGTTTATTAAAATGTATGCATGTTACAATTTAGAAAGTCTTACAAGTATGCAAGTGTACCTAAATAGACGGGTCTTCCAAATTTCATCATTATAAACACAATGAACCAGTTTTTTTTATTCATAATTTTGACCCTTGTGTAAAACTGCACTTTTGTTTGTACGCCCATTTGTTATGAAGCCCTCGATATATATATATATATATACTAGCTATGGTCGCGGATTTGCTCGCGATATGTAAAAACCGAATTAAGTTTTTATGTAAGTAAAACATAGTTACCTACTATGACACCAACATTTGCGCTCGCTTGCAAACTAACTGTCGACACAATGCGCAACTAATTGCGAACACGAAACTTTTGGTGCATCGGGCAACTGACGCTTTTCTATATTTTTTTAAACTCAATTAACTGCGTACTAGAGTTTGTATAGTGCACTCGTATTAATTTTATAGTATGGGATTTGTTTACCCTTGATGCGGCCTTTTTTTCACAAATTTGTGTGTATATTGTTTTCCTTTATGTTGGGCCTTTATTTGCGTCAGTGCAGATATTTTAGACTGTGGCCGAATACGTTTTATTTAAAGTTTCAAATAATGACGCCATCAACGCGTAGCCACATTAGTGCATGTATATACATACCTTATTTCTCAATTTTTAACGTCATTAACAATGCCACATCTCAAATAACGTATTAACCCGCAACATTAGATATTTATTGTGTTGGATATAATGTTTATAAAGCTGTATAACTTTTAAAGAATGCAACAAAGACAAAAACATCATCTTATTCAAAAGTACTTGTGAGACCAGTACAAAGGGAGACATTATTGCTTGAAGGAAACTCTTCTATGGACAGTTTCTTATTAAAAAGTAACATTGAGCTTGAAAAACATGGATTCATCTACATCATGTATCTAAATCAGCTTATTAGTTTTAAACGTTTGCGAGTTTTCGTATTATGGTGTCTCTGGGTTCCTATAAGTACTCTCGAGTTCATTAATATATGAGCATTGCAAAGGATTCAAAATATTGGAAGCATTGAAACTTACAACATTTTGAATCCTTTAACACTTACATGACTTCTTACAATCAAACAATCAATAATTTGTGATTAAGTTTTGGATTAGTTTATATAAGATCAATAATTTGTATATATTACGATAATAATAACATGACCAACGATGGATTCATAAATATTTTGATTACTATGATTTACGTTTAAAATGTTTTGTCAAGATCATTTTAATGATATTTCCACAAGTATAGGATATAAGACATGAATATTTATCTAGGAAGATATTTTTTGATCTAAGGTCATTGAGTTATATTTGCTTCGGTGGCTGGTTATAAATTATTGGAAAGGGTCCAGGCATATATTATTGAACCGATTACATGATGATATTTTAATGTTCTACAGATTTAAGGATATTTTGTAAAATTCTAATGCTTACGACATTTTGAATCATTTGCAATGCTTATATATTTATGTACTCGGTTAACTAATAGTGCTCAACGTTTGAAAACTGTCTGATTTCGAGATATTGGGTTGTTTCGATTATATGGTTTTTATGGTTAGGTAAGCACATGGTGAGAACAGCGGAGGTTTGTCTCTCATACGAGACTCATTTAAACCATTCTCGAACGCACTTGAACATACATAAAAAATTTCGTCCCAATTGGTCCAACGGTTTAGGAGGAGTTCAGTACCGTACACACGAATGGAAGATTGACGAGTATATATATCTTCCTTCTAATACATACAAATCAATGATTTATTAAAAATATTATTTATGATTAAGAACTTAAAAATATGCACTCTGTTGTTGCAGTTCTCCGACAGCCACCCCAAGGAGATCGAGGAGCTATGGTCGACGCTGTGCGCGTGCTGGCCCAACAACCTGAAGGTCATCATCAGGTACCTGATCATCGTGTCAGGGATGGCTCCCAACGAGCTGCTGCCCTATGTGAGTATACAGTTTGCCCAACAAAATTAAGTTGTATTTCAAATAGGACTTCTTAACTTTCCTACACAATCAATATTAATTTTAATTAAATAAAAATATATTTAATCCTGTTACTCTCTAATAATAGTTTTATATTTTTAATCACAATGTTTATTTCTCTATTCAAGAAATTACAGCCACACCGTTCTATTTAAAACAGATTTTAATTGAATTAATTTTGTAATTCTTAGCGACCGTCCATTTGCCTTACTGTCACTTAAAATTCGACATAATCTTTAAGAATGAATAAGATTTGGAATCGACTATAAGTGAACTTTCAAGTAGTCCAAGCAATTCGATAGTGATGCGTGCGACGTGTTGCAATAATCTCTAACATTATATACATATAAAATAACGTCTTATTTATAGTATACTAGTGATTCCAGTTCCGGCCGGTCCTCCCAGGAAAAATAAAAGTCTAGACACTGTTTCCAGTGCCTCCTAGGTCCTCCACCAGGTCTAAGTGTGGTTCTAAACCATCCCGGGGCCCACTCAAACACTATTTTTTTACTCCTTGGGTTACATTATTTAAGTTTTATTACGGATCCCTGATTTTTCTAGCAATAAATGTAGCCTATATTAATCAGGAATGATGAAGCATTCTAATAGTAAAAGAATTTTTGAAATCTGTCCAGTAGTTTTTGAGTTTATTCGTTACAAATCTTTCCATTTTATAATATTAGTATAGTATATATAGAAATAATTTTTAAACAATAATTTTACTTCTTCAACTTTCCCCCGGTTTCTATATTTTACCGACGATTGTCTGTCATAGTAACTGATTGATTTTTAAGCTACCAATAACCGATTGTTTAGAGGGCTATACGAGCGTTTCACAGGCTCAGAAAATAACCAAACTGACAAAAATTATCAAAATGACGAAAGTGAAGAAAATGACCAATATAACCAAAACGACCAAATTGATAAAAATTAAAATCTATCCTATTTCTGGTATCCCACTAATATACTTATGTAAAGGTTATCACCTTTACATAAGTATAACTCAAACTCTCTCTTCCCGAATGAAAAGTATCCCATGTCCGTCCTACATAATGAACTTACATATTATATACCAAGTAACAGCCAAATCGGTTCAATAGATTTCCGTGAAAGCATTACAGGCAAACAGAAAAATATACTTGTATCCCGGAAACTATCCCATTTTTCGGGATAAAAGTATGCTATGTTCAATCTCAGCATCACAAAAAGTATATGTACTGAGTCACAACCAAATCGGTATAGTAGTTTTTCCGTGAAAGGGTAACAGACAGACCGACCAACAAAGTTACTTTCGCATTTATAATATTAATAGCGATGAACAGTAAAGCAATACTTGAATTGGAATTGGACCTGTTAAAGATAAAAATAGTAAATTTGAAAGATATAAATAAGAATTAAATCCAAGTCAAAAGAAGAAGCAAAAAAATTAAGTTTAATTTAATTTAAAATTACGTATTAATAAGGACAAAAAAACCGGCAACCGACCAAAATCGGGTGGTAATAAAATTCCTACGAATAGTAGTGTTGACAACCAGCGGTTACAATATAGAAACACTTCATCTGACGTTTCCATACAAAAAGTCTACCGATCGGTTAGATAATCCCTCCCATCGGTAGCTCTAGAACTTTCATGAATAACTAGCTACGAACAGTTCATTATAGAAACATCAGTAGAGTAATATTGTAACCGTCGGTATCAAAAACGAATCGTTTATGCAATATTGACACCGGGCACTTATGACGTTATAAGTGGTAAAGCTTCACGTCACTTCATAATATATTATACATATAAACAGATTTAAAGAAAGAAGAAACAAAAAGATTCATAATCTTGTCCTAAAGGGAGCATCAGTTTGAGCAGGGTGCCGAGGGCCTCAAGCGGACGATTTTGAGAAATCGCTTAGTGAAACGGAAACGTATCTAGATATACTGGTAGATATAAGGCATCGTGTAAAGTGCAACCATTCAATTTGGATACTTGTCACATTCTCAATCAAGGAATCTATAAATCGAGGGCTAGCTATAAATAAAAACAAAAATTAACTTGTATTTTGGTATATAATTGTCGTCTCATGTCAGAGACGACAATTATATACCTTTTGCACTGATAAGGAAGGATCTTTTGAACGTAATGAGCCGGTAAAGGAATAAATTAGAGAAATATTCCATATAAATGGTTACGTTTCCGGTAAAATATTTTCTCGCTAACCAATACACGATGTTCGCCGTAGAGGTATAATAATTTCAAGAATATCAGATCCGCGCCTCCCGCGTGGCGGCACACTGCGCCTGCCCGTCTGCACAGGAAATAGTATACTATCCTTATCAATGTTATAAATGCAAAAGTAACTCTGTCTGCCTGTTCCGTTTTCACGGAAAAACTACTGGACCGATTAGACTGAAACTCAGTATATATTCGATGCCGAGAATGAACATAGGATACTTCTTATCCCTAAAAGTGGGATAGTTCCCGATATAAAAATATATTTGTCACTCTGTTTGTTATGCTTTTACGGGAAAACTACTGGACCAATTTGATTGACATCCGGTGTATATGTAATTTTAATACCGAGGGTGGATAAGGGACACTATTGGGGATAGATTTATGTAATTATTGTACCAGAAAGTAGAATAGGTTTTTATTTTGTGATTTGTCATTGTCGTTATTTTGGATAATTTGGTCGATTTGGCCGCATCGTTAGATGTGTTCGATGTGGTTTGTTTGGTGATGGTGATTTGGTCATTTTGGTGTACATAATTATGTACTTTTAATACCGAAAATTGGCATAGATACTTTTCATCGAGGAGATGGGAGAATTTGCGACATTAAATGAAGTGAATCTTCCGGGGCAAATAACAGCAACATAAAAATTAAATACAATGCAATCTGTGTTATATAACCTCTTTAAGCAAAAGGCACGCACCAGAGGTTTAACCCGCGGCGCAGCCCCGTGCTAAACTCTAGCAGTAACATACATACATAACTTCACGCCAGGTCCCTTGCGGGGTAGGCACGAACAACAGAGCGCCATTCAAGCTTATTCTTACACTTTCTTATTCTTAGAAGCAAGTGAGGTCTTGCTTCGGCATTCATAGGTCTTGTCATGCACGCTCGTCTGTTCTTAAGGCTCCTGAGTCCTGACATCACCTTCTGCTAGTACACGATCAATTTGATCATAGAAGGTGTGTCGTGGCCTTCCGCGACTTCTGCATCCATCCACTTTTGCATTGTATATCTGTTAAGTCATTCTTTCCACATGCCCGAACCACCGGAGCATTCCTTTCCTTACCGTCACCCCGACACTCTCTTTCAGATCAACTCTCTTTCTTACTTCGGTATTAGGCGGACCGCGCTCGCGGACCGCAATAAACTCTAGTATATAATACTCGGAAATCTGTAAATGGTTCGAGTTTGTACAAAGCGTATAAAAATGTGAAAAAATACAATTTTTATAATTATTGTCTGCCTGTCTGTTCTCGTGAAAACTACTGAACGGACTTAAATGAAACTTGAGATAGATGTATCTTATACCCCGGGGCGTAATTTGGGATACTTTTTATCCCGATAAATTACGTCTTTTCCCTGGGATAGACAAAAATATTTCACTCACTTCGTCACTTTCACCCCTGCTTTATTATATGCCCATACCACCTTAATCTTCTTCCTCTCAATTTTTACTCGCTGTAGCACATACAGTATTAGGTAATAAGTAAGTCATAAAGCTCACATATTTCTAGTGTAAAGTAAAAGTTTTATATCTGGGCAAATGCCGTGTTATGTTCTTTATTAAATTTAGATAATATGATGACAATAGTTGATAGTCTATGTATGCATTAGTTGACTCACGGAACGGCATTTCTACGTCCTCTGGAACAATGAATGATGACAAATACAAATGAAGCTGTTAAAAATTTGCATGCAAACTTCAAAAGTAAAATTAATTCTTGGACGGGATATAAAATATCTTTTAAAAATGTACTTCTCTAAACGAACTTATATTTATATTGAAATCCTTTGGTGTTGGAACAGGCGAAACGTGTCGTCCTCTACCTGGCAAGATCCCGCCCCGAGCGTCTCTTGGACGAGATGATGATGGAGCTGCAGACGGTGGAGACCCTGAACTGCCTGATAGAGAGGACCGAGACCCCTCCCTTCTACCGGCTGACCTCGATGCGGAAGGCCACGTCCGGACACAGTGATGGCCCAGGCACTGGATCCCAGGTAACGTTCCACCGCTGGCGAGTTGGTGATGATGCCTGGCCGAGGCACGGATTTCATAAAACGTGTGTGTAATATGATTGATTGATTTTTATGATTGGAGAAAGATACAAAATTAAAAAACTTTATCGAGATGTCGCCGAACGTTTAGTAGAAGACCTCTCACGCGACCAAAAGCTGCCGTCTATTTCACTCAAAGTTAACCTTGCATTGCCATTGAACGTGGTCACGCCGCCATCTTTTTGGGAACGTTCCCGGTGAATGACAGTGGTTTGAGTCCAATATTTTATCTATAATTATACCCTCTTTTTTATTTAGTTCTAGTATTTATTTTTAGGTTTATTTTTTATAGTGTATTAAATAAATCAATTTTGTAAAGTAATCTTTGTTACACCGTACGGCGCACGAGTCCCACAGTTGAGCCTCGACCATACCTACCACGGTCTACCATGTATCATGCATAATTCTATTCGCCAAACGATATCTCTCACTGTACAGCTTTCGTATGTTTGCGACTACATAACTCGTAGAAGTAGTTGGTCTATTGATTTGAATTTTTCACGTAACATTGTATTTTGATAGAAAAAGATTTTTTTCTACTTTTACAATAAAATACGGTTATCAGTATAAAATATTTTTTCTTTCATTAATTTCAATCCACGGCATCTTTAGCAATGCAAAGTATTATGAATAGCGACATTTGGACCTAAGTACATTTTTGGTTGTACAGGTGTTTTAAACTATTATTTTGTTTTAAGACTCAGCTTTTGATTCAGTCGGGGTCTACCCCTAAGCTAACCGAAACTGGAAAATTTAAAAATAATATCACAGAATACCTTTTGCAAAACAAAATATACTAAGGTCTAAATGTCGCTTACGATAACATGGCAGTTAAGGCTCGATATTTAAAACAGGTGGATTGATTATGTGATAGATGCTATGATGATTTGTGGTGTGACAGAGGACGTATGTATGTCAGAATAGAGGAATATGAAAGGAAAAGACATAAGAAGTTTTAGAGATAGATTCCTCTTTCTCACACACATACACTAGGTGTGTGTGTATTATTTTGTATCTGTCTCTCTGTATATCCGCTAACCCTTCCTACGGCAACGGGCTTTTAAGCGGTTTTCACCATCAGCGTGATAAATTTTCACGGAATGTTTGTGTATATATATATATATATATATATATATATATATATATATATGAAACCTAATGAAGTGTTTATGTAAGTAGGAAAACAACAATATTTCGTTACCGAGTCGCCGAAGCGTGCCTGATAAAAATGTAATATAACGTTTTACCTGTGTGGAAGTTTGGTGGCTAAATGAATAAGAGGCCCTAGGGCTAGCCCCGCACTGACAATTATAAATTGTACAAAGGTCAATATTTATTTCTCTTCGAGTGTATTTATGAAAATATAGCAACAAAGAAACAATACGACGTCGTGATTTCATCGGATTTTTCCATTCGTCCGTATTTTCCATGTATTTCTCTAAGAACGATTAACAAGAAAATATGTAATTGCACACCTATCCCTTGTTTTCTTTGTTTGCTTTATGTTTAAGGTCCAGTATTCAAATAGTCTGTGTGAAAACGATCAGCATATGATTTTGTACCTATATATCTATGACGTCACACGGTCTTATTCATAGACAGTTAGAGTAAGTTTGAAAGCTTGCTTATGGTTCTCAAAGAAGCGTTCGAACTTACTCTAACTCTCCATGAATGAGACCGACAGTCTTCTTTACTAGACTATTTGGCTGTATTTGAAGTTAATATTCTATTATAGCTATTGCCCTCGACTTAGTCCACGTTGGACACAGAGCGGAAAGTGTACATACCAAAAATTTAATAAAAATTCATTAGGCCTAAATTTCAAGTTTGAGCATTTGCTATCGATAAGCGAAAACCGCATCGAAATCTGTCTAATAGGTTTTACGTGAATCCCGAACAAACAGACAAACACAAAAATCATTTACAATTTTTATATTTTTTCATATTATAGATAGACTAGTTTTCTCCGCCTGTAAAGCCCCAGAAGGTAGCCTCTGTTATACTCACATACAAAACTAAATTAGTTTTTTTTTATATATATTAGACCTAAAATTTGACTGTTTCTTGTTCAATACACTACAATAACAAAGAAAGAATGTCCATGTAGTCTAAATAGCTGCCCAGCAACACATAAAAATGAGTCGAAGTCAACCTGATTTGAAGTAATACAACGAATACCTATGGCGACGTATTTGTTAGTGAACTGAAACACGCGATTGCAGCTCCATCTATTTTGCTAATCCGTCTATTTTAATATACATAATAAAATAAAAGGTATTTTAAGTGTTAACGCAAACTATAAGCCAGCATTTTGTCGAGTTTATGTTGTGTTTGACCGCGCCGGTGACTGCGCTCGGTGGGCCGTTCGCGCGCAGCTTTACAGTATCTTCAACTAAATTACTGAAATAGTGATGTTTGTCGCCACCGCGGAACCATAGTGTGCGTGGACAGACACGCGCTTGGCCGATCACTATTATCTTTCCACCAGATAATTATTTTATTTCTGTTCATATGTTTACGAATATTATTAGGTATAAAGTTACAAAGTAAGTAATAGTTCATTTAGTAATAATATTTACGCCTACTCACAAATCCGATAAACTAAGCCAGACGTTAATCCCGGCTGCATCTGTCATCTCGGCTTCTGAGGCAAAAAAGTCACTTTCTTTCCTATTGGTAGATTATTTGCGCACGTGCTTGCCGGGATCCCAAAAACAATTCAAAAGTTACGCTGAAGAAGTTTTTTGTAATTCATAACTAATAAGTATTAGTTAAAAATGAAGTCTCGTTTGTATTCTATGCACTGCCGCTTCTTGGCGTGTTATCGCTGTCTTATCTTATTATAAAACGGCGGCAAAAAAAACCCTGTCAACGCCTTTAGCTCGAATTTCTTATACTTCGTAAGATTATTTGTCTACCTAAGAATCTTTTTTTGTAAAACACACAAGTTTGTTGTAAAATTACTTTTTGAAGAACAAATGGAGATACAGCAAACAAAAGATACTAAAAATTATGAGTAAAATTATCTATAATATTATGAAGTTGTAAACTTGTCGTGTTTGTAGATTGAAGCTGTTTAAAAACTGGAATAGACTTGTTTGTTCTGGATTAAAGTAAAACTACTGGGCCGAATTCGATGCCGTTTTCACTGATCGATGGCAAATTGTTAGTATTAAAATCTGTGTTACTTTTTGTCCCTGGAATCCCCGGGGAGATTTTCCCGAATTAAGTTTTTATGTAATTAAACAAAGCTATTGCCCAAGGTATATGATACGCAGGGCAAACTGTAGTCGAACAAAACAAAACGTTAAACTGAAGATAGTAAAGATAGGCTAGAGCGTGTTGCTATGCAAATGCACATATGTCATGGAAATATTCTTGAATAATGTATTATCCCATGTTTAGACTAAGGTCTTATCTGACCTCAGATCAGATCTGAGGCAAATTCGATGAGGCTTAAACTGACAGGAAAACATGGGCTTTGATTTCGAAGTCGTGATTGTACTGTTCTCTCTCTCGTAAGGGTTTTTATTTTCTTCCACTCCTCCTGTTTCACATTCAACGAAACATAAGACTAAATCTTCGCAGTTCTTCGCATTTGAACACTGAATATTTGTGACCGCCGCACTTTAAGGCTGTTGCCATCGACATGCCATTCCTGTGTTTTGTATGGACATGTTGTGTGGCCGCCACCGGTAGCTGTGCTCGGTAGCCTGTTTGAGCGCAACCGTAGACTTGTGTAAAAGACGAGCGTTGCGATGTTGAAAGTAGCTTCTGTGGTGTGACAGGAGGCGAGCGGGCGTGCCGGCGAGCTGGCCCCCGTCGAAAAGGGGACCATCCACACCAAGAGGCACAGCGGTGAGGACCCCGCCAAGGCCAGGTAAGTCAGCCTTTATTTTTGAAGAGCAACCTTTTTAGCACCGTAGTAGAGAAAATTAGTACGTCACAAACGGGGTGGAAATGTGACAAAGCGTCTCATTTTCTTACGTTTTACCGTCACTGATGCGTGAGTATACCAAAATTGGTGGGTTCGTGCGGAACTCGCAAATATGCGCCATTTGTCTATCGAGTTACCCTCGGTAACGAACTTGAGACCCTTCTTATCCGTGAAACGTTATAATTTCTGCGATAATATATATTTTTGTCAAATTAGCTATAATACCTGTAGTGTCGCCGCGGGGTGCTTTGCGCCTTGCGGCGGGATGAGCAAGGTCGTCTCAGCTGGCGCTAGCTTGGTGGGTATACTCCGGCAATGAGAACCTACCTCTGCCAACATAGGACCAGGCCGACGTGTCCCATACACTCTCACTGTAATAAATTCGTAAGCTGATTTCTCCTCGTCAAAGCGCTGAATGGGATGAATAGGGCCGAGATAGTTTTCATCCCGTGAATATTTATACTTCGATTAGCTATGGGTTTTTGATAAACGTTAGGGAAACCGTGTTGAAATCCTTACATAAAACGAGTGGTCACCCGTGGTCTAAATTAGACCATAATAATGAATTTAAATTATAAGCTTGAACATTGGGTTCGGTCTTTGACAACGGTTCTTTTGTCTGAGTTTGAATGTTAGATAGATTGTTAATTTGATAATATTATTTTATTATATAATAAATATAAATTATTGGGTAAATCAAAACACTTTTATGTTAAGCATGGTTGACATAATTATCAATTATGCCTATTGAATATAGAATCCTGTCTTAAAAGACCGTCCTTGGCCTAACCTAGTTTATTCAGGTACGTATTATTTGAAGACATCAGTGCTTGTGAATAATATTAATTTATGTAAAGGTTAGGAAAATTGCGGGATAATAATGTTCGATCAAATTATCCAGGACGTCCTTACCAAGTCACGTCATGTTGCTAAGCTATTGGGTAATATTGTTGGCGCCAGGGTATGACCTTGTAAATACTTTATTTATATACGACATGCAATAAATGTATAAAAAAATATATTTCGTCGAGACTACAATATGACGTTTTACATTAATTTTGTATTATATATTTTTTATTATGTAGGTACTTTATATATATTATAATGCAGTTGTTATCTACAATTAATATTAGGTATATATCTATATGCGCCCGCGACTTCGTCCGTGTAGATTTTTTATTTTTTGCGGAACCATAAATAAATAAAGATAAGTTAGTCCTTATAATATGAGCTGTATGTAATGTACATATATATGTGTGTATATATATATATATATATATATATATACTTATTACAATTTCAACGCGTTCGTTCTGACGCCGAAGATGTAGTATAAGTCTGGGCGTAGACCTCCCCAAATAAGCGCCACATATCCAGGTCTTCCGTCTTCCACATCCAGCCCCTGCCGGCGATCTTGTGCAGGTCGTCAGTCCACCGGGCTGGCGAGCGTCCTAAGCCACTACAACGTAGTTCGACTATCGATAATTTGTGATTGAAATATAATTTCAGTACCTAATATGTGATTTTTTTATATTTTTTTTTATGATTTAGTATTCGATATTCGCTAGAATACGCAGTATTTGGCTTAATAGTTAAACAAAGTGGCCGGATAGCGAATAGAAGGTGAATATTGGTAGCGTCCGTATACGTCGTCGTCATGGCAGCGACGCGAACCATAGATTGCCGGTACAACTAGTGAGATGAAATGAAATTCATTTTACATAACGAGTACGGGCAACGTAAGGTAATACGAGGACAGCTTTATAGGAGCGTCCCAAGTTGACTCTGGTCTGACCCGCACTGTTCCACAGGGGTCGGTTCTCGGTCCCCTCCTGTGGAACATCGCATACGACTGGACGTTGTGTAGTAGGGTCCCCCCTGGCGTCAGCATCATATGTTACGCGGATGATACTCTGATCGCAGCACGGAGGAAGACCCACAGGCAGGCGTGTCTTCTAGGCACGGCTGGGGTGTCTAGTTGTAGGCAGGATCCGGCGTCTTGGACTGGAAGTGGCGCTTCAGAAGACCGAGGCCGTGTTTTTCCACGGTCCTCGGAAACGTCCACCTCCAGACACCGCTATAATAGTAGAAGGCATCCGCATCGGCATCGGGGAGACCATCAAACACCTCGGATTGGTCCTCGATGGCCGGTGGGATTTTTCGGCACACTTTCGGCAGCTGCTCCCCAGACTCAAGGGGGCAGCCGGTGCGCTGTCGCGCTTGCTCCCCAATGTCGGGGGGCCGAACGCCACGTGTCGAAAACTCTTCGAAGGCATCGTACGGTCGATGGCCCCTGTATGGGCAGACGACCAAAGACATGGCATGAGAGATGGCATGACGGCCAAAACCGCTCCCCTGTTGCGTCAGGCCCAGCGTATAATGGCCGTCAGGGCGATAAGAGGATACCGTACGGTGTCCTTCGAAGCGGCCTCTCTACTCGCCGGATCCCTCCCATGGGACCTGGAGGCCAGGGTGCTGGCGTCACTGTATGTATGGCGCAAAGAAGCCCTGGCCAGGGGCACCAGACCCGCGCCTCGCGAAATCGAGGCGTGCAGGTCGGAGCTCCGCCAGGTCGCCGTGGGAGTCTGGGAAGATCGCCTCAGACGCCCCAACGCGGGCCCCGCCACCATTGAGGCGGTGAGGCCCGTCCTGCAAGCATGGATTGGACGTGACTACGGCACCCTGACGTTTCAGCTGACGCAGGTCCTCTCGGGGCACGGCTGCTTCGGGAGGTACCTGTGTCGCCTCGGCCGCGAGACTACGTCAGGGTGTCACCATTGCGACACAGGCGACGAGGATACGGCGCTGCATACCCTACAGGAATGTCCTGCATGAACGGAGCATCGCCGAGAGCTCGTCGCCTTTACCGGTTTCGACCTTTCGCTCCCGGCCGTGGTTCGCACCATGGTTGGGAGCCGCACCGGATGGGACGCCGTCTCCTCCTTCTGCGAGCACGTCATGTTTGCGAAGAAGGAGGCGGAACGGGAGCGTGAGCGCACGTCTGCTCCGCTCCCGACAAAGGAGGACGCGCCGACGCCGGAGGTCTGACCTGGACCTTCGGCCACCGTAAGCGGGCGGCACGGGTGGGGCCTCTAGGGGTATAGAGGTTCTCACTCACCCGCACATGCCGTCGAGATGAGAGCGCGAGTGTTCCGCGCGCGCTCATCTCTCTTCCCGTGGGGCGCGTTACAGACCGCCCCACGCTCGGAATACACCTAGTTGTGGCCGGGGGACTTTTCCCCTGGCATTGGAAGAGGCCCAGTGCGGGGGGCCCACGCCTGCCACGGCACGCGGAGTTGGGAAGCCCGCATTCACGTAGCCCTGGCATAAGGCGCAGGACGGAACACCCAGGGGTTTTAGTGGGTATCCCTAACTGGAGAGTGGCAATAGCGTGGCTCCGGTTCTGACCGGGCACGCTAGTGCCACCCCCGATCTGGCGAATCCCACACTCTCACCGGGTCGCGAGCACTAGGCCTAACAAGGTCGGTGTGGCGGGCTACAGTGGACTTCGCAACAGAAAGATGTTAAGGTCGAATTAACACCTTTCTCTTTCGTAGCGTAATTTTAATATACCTTAATAACTCCTTGATAATTACGTACCCTAGATGGGTAAGATAGTGTGTTTATGGGTCAAACACAAAAACGGAACAAAAGTGTTCAAGTTACATGAATTCCACATACATACATTATTGGTTCATCTACTTTTGATTATATAAGATTATGTTGTGGGTACCTATGTTTGATTTGAAAATCTTTAACAAACAAATTATTTTTTATTACTTTCGATTTAACCAATGTATTTCCTACTGCAGACTGTTCAGTTACTGAATATCTCAGTTTGGTAGAGGTTGAAAAATAATCCTTTAACAAAAAATAAACTTTTTAATTATAGCAGCATGCAAAAATTAAACAATTTTTCATATAGCCAACCATTTTTGCGAATCAAACCATATAAACATATTGTTCCAACATTTGTAGTCTTATCCTGTAGACATGTAAAACTTTTTTATGTTTGACCCTTATTTTACTTACGTTTTTGTAAGTAGATAACAATAGTGGTATGTAAACAGTGACAGTACCGATTATATTTGTTTACTGTTTTATTTCAAATATAATTAAATCTGTCCATTTCCCACGCAACTTTCTGCTTGCTACCGTGGACGTGGCAATGATTTAAACAAGCTTTCTTTTCAAACCTTCAATTTCTAATTAACTAAAATGTAACGAAAAACAAATTATTCTTGTTATTTATTAATTAGTGAAAAATACAGATGTATTTGTCATCAACATTTTTTATTTTCTTTTTGTCAGTTTGTTGACTGTTTAGTAATAGAAAATAAAGACGAAGAACGGAAAAACCAGGGGGGACTGGGGGTTTTTTAGACAACCTTCGACTGTCCACAATCACAATTAGAAAAATATCCTTTTGTTTTTCGTTCTATTTATGTCTGCTTCTTTATAATACATATTGACATGATTTGTAGTAAAATTAATAGTTTTGTTTTCGCTATTAAAAAAATTAGAACGTGTACATCCTTGCAAACTGTGTTAATGGCTTATCATGCTCATGTTTGCTCATTAATCCACTACAGAATCATAATATGGGGAAACTCCCCTGATATTGCAAGGGTTTTTCTCGCCCAAAAGAAATGTCTTCGTGCCGTATTTGGAATGAAATGGGCAGAATCGTGCAAGCCGGTTTTTGAATCTCACAATCTCCTTACTGTGGCTAGTATCTATATACTTGAAATCGCTAAGTTTATCCAATTCAATGGGTCTTTGTTTGAAGAATTTAATAATGTTAACGCGAGACTTGTGACGCAAGTAAAATTAAAGATGCCTGTGCCTTCTCTGGATCTCTTCAGAAGGAACTGTATTTACATGGCTCCTCTTATTTATAACTCTTTGCCAAATAATATTATAAACGCACCCCCAAGAAAATTCACTGTAGTCTTAAAAAAGTGGCTGATCAAGGAGTGTTTCTATACTGTAGATGAATTTCTTAAAAAAAGTGCTTGTCGTTTTTATCTATACGGAAAAGCTTAGTGATCTATTTGTAATTATTTCTCTTGACATTAATTACTTGTATTTTATGGAAAATTGACTTTTTTTAATTAGAATATTTATGTTAATTTAATTTTAAATTTGATTTCATTCGTTTTGTACACCACTATGTGGTAGAATGTACTGTGCATCTACAATTGTGTAACACCTGTATAAACTACATTCTTGCAAATAAAGATATTGATTGATTGATTGATTAATACAACGACTGTGGGCTGTTCCGAGAAACGAATCAAATATTTTAAATTACCAGGCATTTTATTTAAAAATTTCTGTCCCTGTTTTCGGTAATCGTATTATACACACATGCTTAAATCTGTGTTCAACGTTAAAAACAAGTTAAAAACAAATAACATGCTAATAACGAAGTAAATACCTACCTATATAACAAAGCTTATTATTATAAAATGTAAATACGGAAATATCGAAGTTAGACTTGTTACTGACCACTCAAGATTCAATATTAACCACAACAATAGCTAAAAGCAAAACTCGAGATGCTTTTTACTGTATTTACCCCTGTATCCTTTTGTCTATTAGAGCAGCGCAGCATAATTATAAATAATATGGACGACAGAGGCCGGGCCTTTATGTCGTTGCAATTTCATTGTGCTGTTTTTAAGTGAAACTTCTTTAGAATTGTTGTGATTTGAAACTCGTTGAAACGAAAAAGCGACTAAAGAAAAATAGATAAACACATAAATCTTTAGCACTTAGCCTGCGAGAGAAAGAGATGAAATACATTATATTTAATCATTTAAACACTGTGTTACATACATACCTACACATAGAGTTGGAAATGTTTTAAAGTTTTTGATCAAGACTTTCGTGTTCTAAAGCTTAATTATATTATAACGATATAATATATGAAATGTCACGTCACATAATTTAGAACCACTCCCACACCTTGGCACACTTTGTTTCAATTCCACTGCGTGTAAACTGCACACACACGCAAATACATATACACACACAAACAACTCACACACACGCACGCGCGCACGCACGCACACGCACACACACACACACACACACACACACACACACACACACACACACACACACACACACAAAATTGATTTTTGTCGTGTCTTGGATTTTGATAATTTGTGCCACTGATGCTTTTCAATATAGCCTGTTCATATAGCTATAAGCGGATACATAGACGGCTGACCGGGGTGTTCGTGAGCTCCAACAGACAGATAAAATTCCAAAAATTAGATTTTACTGGTTTTTTTGGCGACCCCGCGGCTTACATAGACTTATCATCGTTATCCTAGCGTTATAATACCGGTTTCGTTCGGGAAGTCTGCCCCGAAGCCCGGGCTCTGTTTTCCTACTATTCCTTCTTCACTTCTGGCACCCTGTGGTATCCCTATTTGTGAGATCATTGATACGCAAGTTAATTTTTTTTGGAAAGACAGACGGCCCACTTGATGGAAAGCGCTTACCATCGCCTATGGCTATTTGCAACATCGAAGGTGCTACAAATGTGCTCAAGGAAGACTGGTACTTGGTCACTAATGCCGGAACACAACTCAACTCGTGGTAGCTATCCAGTCAGGCAAATACCCTACCATTTGGCTGTGCATTGTTTTTTCGCCTTTTACGACAGGACACCCGGCCGCAGGAAGTTATATTCTTTCTCCGTTTCCGCACGGATGAAATGTTATACTTAACGAGGTCAAGCGAGCATTTCTTGGGCCTACCCCTTCGACCGCGACCTGGTGGAGGCGGCACGGCTAGAATCTGATTTGTTCCCCGCGTAAGTAGCCCGTTTCCGTAAAATGTGACCGTACCAACGTAGGCGACACTCGTGTAGTTTATCGGCTATGTCACGGATATAGAGCTGCCTGCACCTTACTTTGATCTATTGTTTTAATGTAAATAAAACTCCCAATTGTTTTGTGCATTACAAGCACTAACACTCCAACGACTATTGCCAGCACCCACCACTTCCAATGAGTACTGATTCCGAATATGTAGGTATATTTACACAAAGTATACATCCATTTTCAGAATGTGCTAGTCAAAATTTATTCTTAAACTCATTGTACATAATTGACACCACCTACACATTCATTATATTCTCGGTTACTGAAGGTTTGCTTATTTCATGTCCTATTATTAGGTGTCCTAGGGATCAAGGTGTTTTTGTTTAGGTTGTGACATTCCTTTGTTCACGGTCTTGAGATTATTCCATTAACTTGAAATTCGATATTACTCGTATATCTGTATACTAATGACATAAGTACTTTGAAAGACGAAGAAGGACGTATCTTAGGTCTTGTCCTAGGTAACGGCATGATTTACGCGCAATTACGTGTATAACTAAACTTAGCTCGACCTTCATCAATATGTCCAGCTTGCGTAGGCCGCTAAGGCTCAGCGCACGCCACGAGTTGTGTCAACACCGAGCTTGGCTCTGAAAGGATGAGTCCGACATTAACAGACTATGGGAGGCGGAGTTCTTATTGCCGCGCAAAAGAAATTTTGTATAGTGGGTCGTCCAGAATGGTGCTCCTCGGCTGAGGATCAATGGGTCTCATTAAAAATTAGTGAAGAAAACTATTTACACATTTGTGTAGTTTATTTATGTAATCAAAAGGAAGGATATAATTTTTCAGACCAGTTGACAAATTTCTTAAATAATCTTCGTAATATAGTAATTTCACACCCTAACGATAAAATCCTAGTGGCTGGAGACTTTAACATGAGTTCTATTACTTGGGTACAAAGTAACGATATGAATTACTTAGAAGCGCCGAGTGTAGTTGGGCTCAATGAAATTGAATTTATCGATGAACTTGCGCTGTTAGATCTACACCAGTTCAATAATGTCTGTAATGCCTATGGTCGACTACTTGATTTAATTTTATGTAATGATAATATGATTGTCAGTAATTGTACCGATCCATTGGTCCCGCTCGATCCCTACCATAATGCCTTAGTTTTGTCATTCCCAATTGAAGTTATGACTATGCTTAAACCAGCGTCACGTATCAAATATTGTTTTTGGAAAGCAAATTATGAGGATATTAATAACGAACTTTCAAACACTGACTGGACTAGTGGTTTCTCAAACAAGTCTTTAGAAGAAAGTATCGCTTTCTTCTACCAACGTTTAAATGAAATACGCGATAAGTATGTCCCGCTAAGAACTATTATGAGTAAACATTATCCGCCGTGGTATACGCCGGCACTAAAAAAAGTTTTAAAAGAAAAATATAAATACTACAAAAAACATAAAAACTACGGTATGCTATCGGACGCCCACACACTAGATTTGCTTCGTAAGCGAGCCTCTACTCTAGAAAAAAGGCGTATAAATCGTACATTGTAAATATTGAAAATTCGCTTAGAAACAATCCAAAATTATTCTGGTCTCATTTAAAAAATACATCTAAAAACTCTAATATCCCCGAGAACATGACTCTCGATAATAAAGTAGCTACATCAGGTAATGAAATATGTGACCTATTTGCTAATTATTTTCATTCTACTTTTTGTCAACCTAGCACTGCATCTACTCCTTTAAATAGTTCAAATTTTTCTACGAATCTTGATGCAGATATATCTACTGTTGAAATAAATTGTAGTATAGTTAGAAATAAACTAAAATCCTTGGATTCTTATGTCTGCTGGTCCAGATAACTTTCCTCCAGTGTTCTTTATTCGGTGTGCTAACAATTTGTCTTATCCCTTATCTTATCTAATGCAAGAGTCTCTTCGAACAGGTCATATGCCTAATATTTGGAAGTCAGCTTTTATTTCTCCAGTATACAAAAAAGGTCCTAAGCACCTAATTTCCAACTATCGTCCGATATCTAAACTTTGTGTCGTAGCTAAAGTATTTGAGAAAATTGTGTACGAACAGCTCTATGATGCATTAAAAACTAGTTTTCCCAATTCTCAACATGGTTTCTTAAAAGGTAGGTCGACTGTAAGTAACTTGATACTGTTTAATGAATTTATAACGAATGCTATGGACAGTGGGTTTCAAGCTGATGTTATATATACGGATTACAGTAAAGCGTTCGACCGTATCAACCATGAAATTCTTATTTGCAAATTATGTAATGCTGGTATAAGAGGCGATCTTCTAAGATGGTTTAGCTCTTATATTGACAATCGCAGTCAAGCCGTTGTTTTAGGAAATTACATATTATCCAGATGGATGTACATTCCAAGTGGAGTACCTCAAGGCTCATTGCTGGGTCCTTTACTGTTTTTAATTTTTATCTCCGATATAGACAGCTGCTTCATGAATTCATCTATCTTAAATTTTGCCTAAGATATGAAAGTTTTCAAGTCTGTGAACTCCGTAGATGATGCTATAGCATTACAAGAGGATCTAGTTCGGTTGGATATTTACTGTTCACTAAATAAGTTAGATTTAAATATTGACAAATGTTCGTGTATAACTTTTACCAGAAAAAAGACACCTATATTATTTGATTACTTTTTAAAAGGGCAAAAGCTTCAATCAGTACATGAGGTCAAAGATCTCGGTGTTATACACGATTCGAAACTATTATTTGATAGGCATGTCACTGCTATTACTAATAAAGCTTCTAGAGCACTTGGGTTTCTTATGCGTTTCTCGAAAGATTTTACTCAGGCTAAAACTTTCAAAATTCTATATTCTACGTATGTTCGATCTCATTTAGAATATGCTTCTCAAGTCTGGAATCCAAGATACGATATATATATTAAGCGCATTGAACAAATACAAGTAAAATTTATCAAATATCTGAATTTTAGGACCAACTCCAAATTAAATGTTAATATATCATGTAAGAATCACCATTTTCTGAAACTCGCTCAACGCCGGGAAATCGCTGATTTAACCTTCTTAGCTGGTATTGTAAGCTCACAAAAATTCGATTGTCCTGAATTACTCAACAAAATAGATATATGTACTCCTCGACACTCTTTCCGTCATAGTCCCTTTTTTGCTTTAAAATCAGTTGACACTAATTATCGCCAGAATAGTTTCCTGCATCGATCGTGTGCTAACTACAATAAATTAATTCGCAGCTATGATTTGGATATAACGGGTACCTCGGTGTCTAGTTTTAGGAATAAACTCAATAATTTATATTTTGAACTTTAGTGTGTAATGAACCGGTTTTCTTATTAAGTTATATATTGCTTTTTTATGTTATAATTGTTTTTGGTTATCTGATCACTGATTAGATCTGATCTTTATTTGTTTCTATCTGTGGTGACTTGTTAATAGCTCACTATCACTAATGTGTCATTATTATAATTATGAATAGCTGATAGTCATCCTAAAATTGTAAAAAAAAATAAAAAAAATAATAATTAACAATCGTAGTGCGCCAAACAACGAACTAAATCTTATGAGTATAGATGCATAGGAAGTTTGTCTTTATAACATTTTATTTTATTGGTTTGTATATATTCTTTTCCACAGAACTACAGGTATAAAAGCCGGGAGCTGGGAAAAATACCAGCCACTATGGCACTTCTTAGCCCTCACCTCCAACTTAAAAGTATATCGTTACGTGTCGCGAGACTCGAATTAAAATGCCGTTAGAATTACTAAAGAGTTTATTAAAACTATACAAACACAACAAGTCCAAACGTAATGGAGAAGGTCGTAATTTTCCTTCCTCCTTAATTAGATTTCCGATTGTAGTACGCACGTCTCGCTTCGCACGTGGTTCTCGCTAGACTGCCTCCCCCTTCCATCAGGTCATCGTTTTATACTGCGCAACTGCAATGTCCCCGTATCTAAGTCGACTTAATCCGCCACACCTGGCTGATGACTGCCATAAAATATTACAATACAACAATAGGCCGTTTGCCAATAAGTAAACAAAAAAAGACGACCATAAAAGAATTTCAATGTTATTAGTTCAAATGCCGACGGGTAATAAATGTGCTTTGTTCCAGATATGCAGGTGGATTTTGTTTTTGTCGGACCTGCGTTGTAACACTATAGTAATCGACACTAATGTATATAAAATATGCGAGTAGTATAAGTTTTATGTGAACGTGTGCCTGTGTGGGGGCGTGTGTGTGCGTATGATAGTTATTGATATCCCATTAATAATAAATATAATGCCTGCAACATTCCCGTGTTATTTATTATTAAAAACGGGAAAAAATAATGTATAAAATTAGTGGTTATCGTTTCTAGCGGTTATCCTAAACACTTTATGCGAGTTATTTAAAATCACGCACATCGTTAAATGAATGTTGACGTGCTCGTGTGCACAACCCATTTGGAACTCAATGTTTGGACGATTAGGTCCATGTTTGCATGTGTCGATGTATCGAGTACCAATCCAAGGTGTTTCATGGTCTCCACGATGCTAATGCGGATGCCTCCTACTATGATAGCGGTGTCTGGAGGTGGACGTTTCCGAGGACCGTGGAAGAACACGGCCTCGGTCTTCTGAAGCGCCACCTCCAGTCCAAGACGCCGGATCCTGCCTACTACTAAGGACACCCCAGCCGTGCCTAAAATACACGCCTGCCTATGGGTCCTCCCCGTACTGCGATCAAAGTATCATCCGCGTAGCATATGATGCTGACGCCAGGGGGGACCCTACTACGCAACGTCCAGTTGTATGCGATATTCCACAGGAGGGGACCGAGAACCGACCCCTGTGGAACACCGCACACCATGGCTCGCCGATTCCATCCCTCGTGGACCGGGTAAATGACGGCTCTCTCATTTAAATAATCCCCGACTATTCGGCGGAGGTAGGGAGGCACCCCAAAATACCGGAGTGCCTCCATAATGCAAGGCCAGGGCAAGGAATTAAAGGCGTTGGCGATGTCAAGAGACACCGCCAATAACACCTCGCCCCGGGAAACTGCTTCCTCCGCCAGGCTTCTCAGGCGCATGATAGCGTCGATTGTAGAGCGCCCCGTGCGGAAGCCGAACTGGCTGTCCGCCAAGTCCGGCCCCGTCGTCGATTAGTGCTGGACGAGGCGGTCGACGACGATACGCTCGAAGAGCTTGCCAGGCCGCACTGCACCCGGCCTAACCAAGTGCACAGTGGTCACTTTAGTGAGAGGGAAAAGTTAAAACCGGTGTGCGACACGTTTACCGCCAGAACATACAATTACTGCGCAATGCATGGTTCGATTCGCACAATAACGCCCTTCACGGTTAAATCTCGCTGTGCACTCTACACTACTAGTCTGGAGTTGAAATGAAAAGCGTATTCATACTTGGCCGGTTTCTATATCATACTGACCGTTTATTTACATTGTATCGGTTAAAATTTTGTCATAAGCCCGACCGGTACAAGTCACGTCAGGTCCGATCTTGCTTGGTTTCCGTTGATGAAGAGGGTAAACCTCCCGCGCAGGCTACACTAAATGAGAAGCCAAGGGTTAGGGTGCCACAGATGTCTATGAACTAGTTCTTGTGGCACACCACGTAAAAGCGCATAGGAGAGGGGCGCAGGTTAGGTTGACGGCCGAGATCGCCCTGTCCTCCGCTCGGAGATCACACCACACAGCCCTCGTTTTGAAGCCTCCTCCCAGACCCAAGGATGGTGCCGCAAGAAACCACCGCCTCTGCGTCAAGAATCAAATGTTCTTTCCAAAAACCAGTAACGGCGCGATATGGGAGTTAGACCGATACGATAGTTGGGCTTTTTAAGAATATTTGAACCGTGAACGGCATTCTAGTGTGCATCGAGCCTAAATGGTTGCCTGTTGGATGGGAGAATCGCGGTGGCGGCGGGATTGTGTTGCGCCAAAACGGGGTGGTCCACGCCCAACTGTGGAGATAGACGGGCCCGCCTACATTATAAACGCTTTATTAAACTAGTCGTTATGAATATGCAACCACTGTGATTTGAGTGGAGCGTTTGGAAACCAAGCCGGGTTACTGCGATCTGTTACTTTTTCAATACAGATTTTTACACAAGAAAAAAGAGAACATTTTTCAACATTCCAAACATAACGTCAACATACAAATATATTTCTATTTTTTCTATCTCGCCACCAATGGCGACATAAAGGTTGTATAAAGTATACTAGTTTAACAAACTTGTCAGTATTTTCTTGTATTTGTCAATTATTATTTAATTATTCTAATTTTGGACCCCCCGTCCGGGTAAAGGTCTCGTCCAGTGGCGGCCAGTGCTCGCCAACGCTTGAGTGGACGCCCCGCACGACGTTTGCCATTAGTTGAGCCGCACCATTCTGTCACTATCTTTGTTCATCTGTGGTCCAAGTATCGCACGATGTGTCCAGCCCACTTCCACTTGAGTTTTCCGACGTGACATTTAGCACCTTTAATTTTAAATTTCTTTTTTATATCTCAATTTTTTATTCTATCTATTAGTGCAGGTATGAAGAGTCAAATACCGCATTCACTATTGATTGAAAAGTAATTAAAATTATTTCCATCGTAATATCTTGAAAGTTAGACGGTAAGATGTTATTGTAAAATATTAGAATTCATTGTAACGTGTACTTAATCTCCGATATTACCCTAGTTTACAATCATATGAATTAAAAAAAATTGCTAATGAAATTGTAACTTTATAACTTGTGCACTATCGTCCTAATTACACTTTTTCTCGGAATTAGTTTGACCGTTGCGACTACGCATAATCTAAACGGTGTAACAAATTACACCTAAAACATATTAACATGTTACACTGGAATTGGAAGAGGGCCTAGTAATACTTAGGTAGGTATCTCTATAAATATTATAAACGCAAAAGTTTGTTTGTTACCGTTTCACGTATAGCTTACACAACAGAATAACAAATAGGCTGTAACTTATAAAGCTATAGTGTGAATTATACAACATTTAACGATTTTCCATCACCACGCGGATGAAACCGCGGGCGCAGCTAGTATAGTTTCTAGAGCCAGTAGACTTACTCTCCACGTTAAATTCAGTCCAATATTATTATACGATTTGTTTCTCTGCAAGACGCAAAAAAAGTTGACCCTATGCCGCCTTAGGCGTCAACCTACTCAGCCTGTTAGCCTGTTGATAAATCCGCCGATGGCGATTATCGATTTCACCTCGCTTTTAATGTACCACACCTACGCTGTTAGCGTTAATTAGCTCACTTTCCACGCCATTTCTCTTATTCTTTTTCGGACAAAAAAACAATAAATAGATAAGTTGATAAGACGTAGGTGTGGTATACCTTTGAAGGGTTGGAATCCTGACCGGGAACCATTCATACATTTCGACACTAACGGACGTGCAGTTCTATTTTTTTTTTTTATAGACCCTGGCATAGATAAATAGAAGAAAATCAATTTTTAGCTAAACATGTTGCTGGGAAATTTGTTGCCGCTTCTTCTCTTTAACAACAATAACACGTGGCGAAGCGGTGTACGTAGAATAGGAAGTAAATTTAAATTTTAACTTGCATGTATGGCCTGCAGAAAAGGTTCTCCAGTGGAACTTACTTTGAATAAAAACTTTTGAATTTGAATTACCGCTTGCTAATGGCCAAAGTAAACATAATGATGAAACGTACAACTGACAACTGATATCGAAAAACAGTCCCTTGCAGCTGGATGTTTATTAACTGCTCTTCACAAGGAGAACTCACTAATGCTCAGAACCCGTCTTTGTCCGGGAGTGCAAGTGCAAGGGGTGCGCAACACCCAAGCGCAGAGCCCCATTTATTTATACCTACGTGTACTTACCACGCGTAATTTACTTGTTTTGAACATTATCTCAATTCGATCTCTGAAAACAACACAGATCAACAAAAGTATGTCTGCAGCTTTTTATAATTTCTAGTACACAATTTGCGAATATATTCATGGAAGTACTGAGTTGGCTCTGGTCCTTAAGATTTTTTGGGTGAATATGAGCATAAAGTTACACTTTCTCCACACTTAAGTGGTTTAGATTTGAAAAAATATTAGCATTCGTGGCTTCTTCTCTATATAAATTATAAGTGTGCGAAATTTCATACTCCTCGGTCCGCGCAATTTTCGTAAAAATAGGTACAAAGTTTTTGCTTCACGTGTTAATATAATGATTGTTAACGTCGGCCTCAATGCATTTTAGTGACATTAATTTTTTTCTTAATTGTTAGATATTACATGTATATTTCACAGTGACAAATAAATGTAACTACAAGGACCTGCACTGTTATATAGTTACCTTAAGATGAAATTCTTATCATTTTTAGGACAGACATCCTATTATCGAGAACTTATTACTTAACTGGAAAACGTCTGTCTTAACGATAATAACGCTTTTCTCTCAAATCAAGTAACCACTTAGCTAATTCAAATACTAAATATCACATGAAAGGAAATTTTGATCTAGTATATGAATAATCGGATTTGGATGTATTATTGGCCAAATGTTCTCTCGTGAGCTCTTATTGTAAAACGATAAAGTAGGTCCTCCACATTCTCGAGCAAACGCAAGCAAAGCAGTTGAAACGAGAAAGACAGGTTGTTTTGTTCTTTTTTCGCTTTCTCAAGATGTTTTCGCAACGTTCGATCGAGCTTCTTACGAGAATTTGAAGGGCCTATAATACGAATTAATATTCTATTTACAGATGAAGTACAAAATCAAAATATCTTGACAATAAGTTGAAATAATAAGTAGCTGAAATAAGTTGAAATATAAGCTACTTAACATGACTTATGATACTTTTTAAGATATTACAAAAGAAATTTTATGAAGAACTGGCCGAGTTTGAATTAGACTAGTATTTGGAAATTTTCTCGGTAAAATACAATAGGGGTGTCAAATTGTGTACAAATTCAGTAAAAAAAAAAAAAACACTCTTTTTACTTATATATAACTAGCCACTTAAAACCGCTCCTGGGAAAATGCTTGCTAGGGTCCGAGAACACAGTGTAATGCAACGTTTAAAATAGTAGTTTAGATATCGGTTAGTGAAAAACTACGCGACCAATAGGTAATCTAAAAAAAGCGCATTGTATTCTCCGTCATTCATAATAAAGTCTATCTATTTCACTTGTTATTTTAATAGACATTTTTAAACGACTTTCAAAAGAGGAAGGTTCTTAATTCGACTGCGTTTTTTTACGCGATTTCTCATTCAATTGTGACCGATTTTCATTCAATAGAATATGCTCCGGGTGGTGGTCCCATTGTCACTAAGTCAGAATCTGATGAGTGCATCCCATAAGAATCGATAGCAACCCTCGAACTTTTCTTTTTGGGTTTGGTTCGTTAAATAGTTACTATTGAACAAACCGGTTGCGACCGGTTTTTGCCGCAAACCTTCAAAGCGCAGCCATGTGTTTGTTACAGTGAGTTGTGTTGTGAGTCGCACAGAAACTAACGTTGAGAGATAAAATGAATAACCAACTCTCGCGGAATAAACCGGGTTAATATAGGCTAGAGGTAGGTTGACCCGCGCCTCGCGAGATCGAGGCGTGTCGGTCGGAGCTCCGCTAGGTAGCCGTGGGAGTCTGGGACGAACGCCTTAGACACCCCAGCGCGGGCCCCGCCACCGTTGAGGCGGTGAGACCCGTCCTGCGTGAATGGCTGGACAGAGGACACGGCACCCTGACGTTCCGGCTGACACAGGTCCTCTCGGGGCACGGCTGCTTCGGGAGGTACCACCATTGCGACACAGGCGACGAGGATACGGCGCTGCACACACTCCAGGAGTGTCCAGCATGGACGGAGCAGCGCCGAGACCTCGTCGCCTTCACCAGCTCTGACACCTCGCTCCCGGCCGTGGTTCGCACCATGGTTGGGAGCCAACCCGGATGGGACGCCGTCTCCTCCTTCTGCGAGCACGTGATGTTTGCAAAGGAGGAGGCGGAGCGGGAGCGTGAGCGGACGTCCTTGCTCCGCTCCCGCCAACGGAGGGCGAACTTCGACCGTCGGTCACCGTAAGCGGGCGGCACGGGTGGGACCCCTTGGGGTATAGGGGTTCTCACTCACCCGCACATGCCGTCGAGATGAGAGCGCGAGTGTTCCGCGCGCGCTCATCTCTGCTCCCGTGGGGCGTGTCACAAACCGCCCCACGCTGGATTTGATCATGACGTCGCCGGGCGAGTATTCCCTCGGCATTTAAAGAGGCCTCGTGAGGGTGGCCCACGCCTGCCAGGGCATGCGGAGACGGGCATCCCAACACCCGCAGCCCTGGCATAAGGCGCAGGACGGAACACCCAGGGGTTTTAGTGGGTATCCCTAACTGGGGAGTGGCAATAGCGTGGCACCCGTTCTGACTGGGCACGCTAGTGCCACCCCCGATCTGGCGAATCCCACACTCACACGGGTCGCGAACATCCCCCCAGGTTCTGTGCCTGTCGTGGCTTAGTCCTCAATAGGATTTCCCCTGGCCAAAAAAAACGGCTAGAGGTAGGTTAGGTTTGCCAGGTGGTAGAGTATTTGCTCGAGTGGATGGCGACCATCCCTGGTCTAGAGTATGCCGCCATAACAACCTTGAGTTGTGTTCCGGCATTAGTGACCAGGTTCCAGTCTCTCTTAAGAGAGCTGCAGCGCATTTGTAGCACCTTTCGTGTTGCAAACGTCCATAGGCGATGGTAACCGCTTTGTATCAAGTGGGCCGTCCGCCTGTCTGCTGAACTCCTGCAATAAAAAAATTTAAAAAGGGTAATAATAACACTCCTTTTAAGGCTTCACACTCCAAGCAAAACGGTTGACTGGAAACGGTTAGAACTGATCAAATCCGGTTCATTTTAATCCGGTGCCAAGTGTTGCTTGCAAATAAATACATATAAGAAAATAACAGATATTCGGGGTATTTGAAACATAGATAGATAAAAATGTTGCGCAACACTTTTCGTCGCATAGATTTTGATTAGTTAATTTTATTAACACGTACTGACGGTGAAGAAAAACATTCTGTGGCAATCATCACATCGAGATAATTTATATGTATGACCTTTTGTGACGGCCCATCGTTTCATCTTTATATAGACACTAGAGTTTACCCCGCGGCTGCGCCGCGGGTTAACCTCAGGTGCGTGTCTCTTGTTTATAGAGCAAGTGCTTCATTCACTTCATTTTATATCGCTAATTATACCATCCCCCGTCTATCTGTCAACAAAATAAATTACAAAACTTGACCAAAAAGGCCAAATAGGCCAAAATGACCAAACATGAAAAATTACCAAATAGGCCAAAATGACCAAATAGGCCAAAATGACCAAATAGACCAAAATGACCAAATAGGCCAAAATTACCAAATAGACCACAATTACCAAATAGGCCAAAATGACCAAATAGGCCAAAATGACCAAAAAGGCCAAAATGACCAAACATTAAAAATTACCAAATAGGCCAAAATGACCAAAAAGGTCAAAATGACCAAAAAGGCGAAAATGACCAAATAGGCCAAAATTACCAAAAAGGCCAAAATGAAAATTATCCCTTGTCCACCCTCAGTATTTAATTGACATACGTACCGAATTTCAGCCAAATCGGCCCATTAGTTCTTCCGTAAAACCATAACAAACAGAAAGACAAATATATTTTTATCCCGGAAACTATCCCACTTTTCGGGATAAAAAGTATCCTATGTTCATTCTCGGTATCGAAAACATATACTGAGTTTCAGCCAAATCGGTCCAGTAGTTTTTACGTGAAAACGGAACAGACAGACAGACAGAGTTACTTTCGCATTTATAATATTAATAAGGATATCCAAACCTGCATACACAAAATGAATTGCTTTCACTTTGACTATCAATCTGCCCCATTGAAATCAATATATAATTACATAGGTATATAATCTGTATTTCAGAACGGGCATGCTCAGCCCAGCTCAGGGACGTTTAGGTACATGTCAATGTCAAATATAAGTCGAATAACATCTATCATTCTATAAAGGGTTAATAGGACACGGGAAATATTCCCTTAGATACTCCAAAATATTCGTAGTAACTCATTAGCAATTATCGGAAAGGGTTGGTCTAATTTACCTATAGTCCGGGAAATGATACAATATAGAGCGGTTAGGAACACCCGTTCAAATGTTTTATTTTTTGACGCATCTTCAAAAAGTAGAAGGTTCTCAATACGACTGTATGTATTTTTTTATAGTTGTTACTCGATTTCGAGTAAGTTTTTGTTTTTTAGTTACTTTTAAAGTCGGCTTTTGAGCCTGGTATACCAAGGTTTAAAGAACAAGAAAGTAGAATTCTTCGAGCAATAATTGGAGCATATTAATCTGTCGCTATGGCGGTTCCTTTTTTTTCTATTGCTGACTCCTGTCTCTGAGGACTGGGAGCTTTTCATTATTTATTTTTTTGCATTTCGTTTGCCCTTTTATTCCTTTAGGCTACAGTCTGGCAATGCAGGTATTCCTATTTTTTTTATTTTATTTTTTTTCGAAAAAGGAGGAGGTTCTCAATTCGTCGGGATCTTTTTTTTGTTGCTTTTTTTATGTATGTTCGCCGATTACTCCGTGATTTATGATCCGATTTACGTGATTCTTTTTTTGTTCGACGTGGAATAGCTTCTAATTGGTCCCCTAAAAATTTGACATAGTTTGGCCCAGTAGTTTTCATTTTACGATTATTTTTTTGTTCCCGGTTCTTGGGACCTATATTTTATAAGAAGCGCGGCACCATTCGTAGGTCCACCCATACATAACTAGACACTAAAAAGTAACAAATAAAAAATAAAAACTTCGTTTAAAAAAACCGACGTCAAAGTTAAAAAGTTTTTATTTTTTATTACATTACATTTTCTTACATATTCTATTCCCTTGCTTATATAAAAATAATGTGAACGACAACTGGAAACGTTACGTTATGAAATACCTGTTGGTGTAGATAGATAACTCTTTATTGTTCATAATTTCTTAGAATACGGGCGACGTCGAAGGGAGCGGAGCCGCGGGAACGGCTGTTCTAATACCTAACGTACACCATGTAAACCTATTAAATGAAAAACAATGGCATAAAATAATTCAGGCATATTTTGCACAACCTTATAAAATATTCACAGGGGCCCGGAAATTATATTCACTCATTGGTAAATAGAATAAAATTATTTTACTTATACTTCCTACTCAATACCTTTTAATCTTGTTTACTGTTTAATGTTTTCCAGGTACACAAATACGACGCTATTAATTTGCTTCTTTCTGTTTTGCTATAACCAAATCTAATTCATTAACCGATTTCAAAAAAGAACCACCTGTTCTCGGTTTCTTTTTTCCAAAAACAACTTGCATAACAGATTTATTAAAAATTAACAAAAAGAACAGAGCCATTGTTTACTTCTTCGCGTGTATAGATTTTATGACACGAACATAAGAATCGATAATATATTAGTTAAAAATAGGGCCTCGATTATTGGGACAGGCAAAAACCAGGCCCTATACGGATTATCAAGGCGTCCGGATTTTGGTCTACGATGTTGCACTCGCAATAAAACATTTGCTCAACTTAAGTGTCTTTTATTAATTACTAGTGACCCCGGCAGACGTTGTCCTGCTCTGAAAAAATAAAAATCTAGGAGCCGATCCCAGCGCCATCTACAGGTTCCAATTGTGAATCTAAACCATCCGGGAACCCACTGAAAAACAAAGTCACCAAAATCGGTCCAGGTGATTAGTAGGATTCTAGAACCCGATCTCAGCGCTACCTACCGGTTCGACCGGGATAAAAAGTATCCTATGTCCGTCTCCTGGTTCTAAGCTACCTCCCCACCAATTTTCAGGCAAATCGATACAGCCGTTCTTGAGTTATAAATAGTGTAACTAACACGACTTTCTTTAATATATATCTATAAATATTATCGAATAACGAATCGCAACGGATGAGTGGAAAAACGAATCACAACGTATCTACTCTATCCTTTTATTGCGCTCTGTCTTATTGAATATGCACTGTTTGCTACAACTCCATTAATTCTTCAAAAGTCATTTTGTGACATAATTCTGTACAAAACTTTAAAAAAAAGAACTTAAATATAAATAGAATAACAAATATAAAGAAAAACAATTTTTAGCTAGACGTGTTACTGGGGAGTTTCTTGCCGCTTCTTCTCCTTAACAGCATAACACGTTGCGAAGCGGCGTACATAGACTAGGAAGTCAAATTAAATTTTAACCTATATGTATGACCTTCAAAAAGTGTTCTCCGGTGGAACTTATTTTGAATAAAAACATTTGAATTTGAAACGGACAAGTAGAAAAAAAACGAACGGCAACGTATAAGTGGAAAAATGAATCGCAACGGAGATGTGGAAAATCTTTAACTGACATGTGACAAAATGAATCGCAACAAAATTTTAACTTGAAGTTTTGCGGGCAGGTTTTCAAATTGGACGAGTAAATAGCATTTGCTTTTATTGAACACAAATTTGATAACTTTATGCTAATTAGAGACGTCAAAAAGTCGTGTTAGCGTAGTGGTTTGCGCAATCGTTCCAAAATGAAACGGTGCGGGTTCGAAGACTGGCCTGCCAGAAAGCATGCACCACGTATACAGTTTTCTGACCTAAAGTGCATATTGTTACAATTATCACGTGCTATCTATGAAAGAAAACATCGTGATGATACCTGGACATCGAGATTACAAGCGTGGCGCGTAAACCGTCCGCTGTCCTATAATGGGCGGCCTTTGCCCAGCAGTGGGACGTTTATGGGCTGTTATTAGCTTGTATGTCCTTAAAGATCAGGGGCCAAAAAAATGGCCCGAACTTTTGCATGAATGCTGTAAGCATACCATATAAAATGCGCCCAATGACAAGAACCGGTCAGTGTTGATCTCTTGTAAGAAATGGGAACGAAACATGCTGCGCTATTGGGTTGATCTGTTGATGGAACTAGGCATCCGGGACTCCGGCGACGTCGTTTCCGTGGGGAGAAGAGAAGAGAGCGAGAGAGTTGCATTGTTTTCTGTTTGAGACTAAGAAACATGTCGCCATAGCAACGAGGGCGAAGTCTCTCTCGCAATGCTAGCCTTCCGATAAACGTAATTGTTAGGCACTTTCCATACAATGTACTCTGTGGTACTTTCCGTCATTCAAATCCAATATTAATGCCGGAACAAAGGGAACACGTGTGGGGCTTCCGTCCTTCAGGCGACGGCATAAAACTATTGTTGGCGAGTACAACAATTTCAAACAATTTTTTGTGTTGTTTTTGAATTCGTTTCCCAGAAGGCCATGTTATTGAAAATAAAGCTTTTCATAAGCATCCCGCCTGGGCTTTTTTAAGCCCGGTTCTTTAATTAATACATACATTTTACATAATTAGGCTCGTTTTTCACGGCCGTGTAAATTTTAATATACTCTCGTATATTATTTATAAAATTTATTGTTTGTTGTTTCATAATTTTGCGTTCTGCGTGTCGGTTTAATCAACAAGTAATTTTTGATATTTTTAAGAAAAATATTTTGTATGTGTAGTTTATGTAATTTTCAGAACATTTTAATGCAACACCATAACATACAAACGTTTTATTTACAATGAAAGACAATAAAACTAAATTATTAATAAATTAATATAAAATATGTAATAAAAACCACTGCTAGAGGGAAGTGTGCCCAGAAGGCTGCACTGCCACGCTGTATGGCAATGCTGTTTCGTTGCGCGAAATACGAACCAGCCTTCTGATCACGGGTGGTATCAAACAGTTTCCTAAAGATTTCTTCGAAGAATCCTTAAGTTACCTAAAGTTTCAACTCCAAACGGCACAAATATGTAACCCTTAGAGTTTCATATTTACGTCGTTCGAGTTCTTCAGCCGTCGTAGCAGCGTTACTAGCCCTGACTTAATAATTTGGAAGATGTGATGCCGCCATAGTGTCAACGAATGTCGCGTTCCACACAAGCGGCCGTCCCATCTTCCAAGGAATAAGTGACGTTCCGTCCAGTCTTTTGCCATCGTCGCTCGCCAAGCCGTTTGGCTCTAGGATGGCCGGTACGCCGACGCTGACAAGAGCTCGGCGGCTGATATCATTGAGGCTGGCATGACAAGATCTTCGGCAAACACTGTAAACATTGAAGATAATCCGTGGTGTCCATACGGGTCCACCATAGTTCCATATATCAGCAGTGTGGTACGCAACATAATTTTACTACATCTATATACATTGCATATACTACCCACTGGTGGATAAATGTATTACATGAGAAATCAAAAGGGACTTTTAAAATGTAACTGCAACACCTGTCAATAATAACACTGCAACCCACAAGTCATGGACTTTGATACATTAAGAAAGAAATATTGCGTAAATATAAAGATTAAATGTAAGGGAATTACTGTAATATATTCAATTTAAATAACGTATTTAAATTTATATGCCAATTGTGAAAAAGAACAGAGTACTTAATGAATATTAAAATTCACTGAACGAATAAATACTTTTATTTATTAATTTTATTTTTGCTGTGTTGTGGGAACCATTTGATTTTGGATTGTAAATCACAGTCACTGGCATGATTTTTTGATTGGCTAGTTGTATATTTTAGAGGAAAAAGCAGGAAGGTCGATGCGGCGCGTGCGGAGTACAAAGTTGCACTGACTGGCCGCGTGAGGGCAGCATCGGCTTCGATAGCTCACACGGGGTGGCGATACATTTGTTTGAAAGTTATGAAGTACTGGGAAAAATTCATTGTTCTATTATTACGAAAGAGCAAATGAATCGCGAAAATCAAAATCAGTCTGTTGGTAATCTATTCTAGATATTTCGCTTGAAGCGTCTTTCAAATAATTGGCTAATGGACTGTCGGCATCGCTGTCATTTTCAATGAGCCCATGAATTATAAATTCGTGTATACTGGCGTCGATTTCTTGATTGACTTTGGGCCTTATATTTTCCTAGATGTCAATAAACCACAATTTAGTGAACGACGAAATTTAAACAGAAATAATGATGCAAATTATTTCTTCGGAAAAATATGATCTCGACGACGAACGGACTTTGTTATTTATTGTTGAAATGACCGTATCTCTCTTTTCTTTCACCTTCTCCCAATCATTCGGGGTTGGCACATCATGTCTGTGCCCTCCACACTAATGATCTGGAGGGAACTTCCCGCCGCGGTTTTCCCTTTGCGCTATGACATGGGGTTCTTTAAGAAGGGCGTTATCAAATTTCTTAGAGGTCGGCAACGCGTTGGCGACACCCCTGGTGTTGCAAACGTCCATAGGCGACGGTAACCACTTTTCATCCGTCTGCCTGTTTGCCTACTTAAGGCAATAAAAATTTTTTTTAAAAAAACTACTCTATTTTGACATGCATCCTCTGTCACACCACAAATCATTATATCATTATTGAAATGACAAAGTATAAAAAACCAAAGATCCCTATTAATATTATAAATGCGAAAGTAACTCTGTCTGTGTCACGTTTTCACGTAAAAACTACTGGACCGATTTGGCTGAAACTCAGTATATATATGTTTTCGATGCCGAGAATGAACATAGGATACTTTTTATCCCGAAAAATGGGATAGTTTCCGGGATAAACATATATTTGTCTTTCTGTTTGTTATGCTTTTACGGAAGAACTAATGGGCCGATTTGGCTGAAATTCGGTACGTATGTAAATTAAATACTGAGGGTGGACAAGGGATACTTTTCATTTTGGTAATTTTGGCTATTTTAGCCTTTTTACTCATTTTGGCCATGTCGGTCACTTTGGCCTTTTTGGTCATTTTGGCCTTTTTGGTCATATTGGCCTTTGTGGTCATTTTGGCCTTTTTGGTCATTTTGGCCATTTTGGTCGTTTTTGCCTATTCCGTCATTTTAGTCATGTCAGTCACTGTGGCCTTTTAGGTCATTTTGGCCATGTCGGTCATTTTGATTATTTAGGCCTTTTTGGTAGTTTTTGCCTATTCCGTCATTATGGCCACGTCGGGCACTGTGGCCTTTTTGGTCATTTTGGCCATGTCGGTCATTTTGGCCTTTTTGGTCGTTTTTGCCTATTCCGTCATTTTGGCCATGTCGGTCACTGTGGCCTTTTGGTTATTTTGGCCATTTTGGCCTTTTTGTTCAAGTTTTGTAATTTATGTTGTTTACAGATAGACGGGAGATGGTATAATTAGCGATATAAAATGAAGTGAATGAAGCGCTTGCTCTATAAACAAGAGACACGCACTAGAGGTTAACCCGAGGCGCAGCCGCGGGTTAACCTCTAGTACTTTAATATATAGAATGCTTCACAATTTTTATCGCGTCATTTTATTAAAGAATATGGTAGTGATGTATAAAATCGCCTTAAGTTTCATCATAAAAGTATCAAAACGTTATAAGCGCATATATATTAGTGATGGCGGTGACACGATCCGGAACTTTATTGATCACATTACGCTGTAAATCACCTTCTGTTTTCCATTTTTGTCTACTTCTAGCATTGTTAATGAGGATTATTTTTTAAAAAAATGAACTAACACAAGTAACTATCAGAATAACAACGACACCCACATATCTTTTTGCTGCTACCCTTCTCGCTAGACTGATAGGTTTGCTGAAAGAAATCTCTTTTAGCGTTTAGCTCACCTTTGTACATCACCATTTTATATTTTTCTATGGAACTTTTTGTGTACAATAAAGACGAATTAACTACGTTGTTGGCAACGTGCAATTCTAGAAAATACCATGAAAATACATTCATATATATGTTAGCCATAAAGCTCCGTGTCGAAATAATTGTTCATTTGGATCATCTCCCGATGTATGCACTTGTAGGAGGCACATTGGCCAACGATATCGTATCGTCCCGCGATGACACTGGAGGAACACCGCCCCACCACGAACAATAAGTCGAATATCACCGACCCGCTCTGCAGCCATGTGTGCTAATTTTTAATCATTTAACCGCTGTACTATATGGGACAAAAGACTCGTTAATATTGTTGTGTGCAACTGTCTGATCCTCCACGACCTTTGCCCTACGTCTCCAGGCTTGCCGAATTAGGAGAAGTGGGAGAGTTTCGGGGGGTTAAGGTGGAGTGTAGTGGCTTGATTTCCCTTCATCGATCGGATGCAACGATTGGTCTGCTTGCCCTGCAGTCCGCTGCTCTTGAGCTAGATTATCGTAGGCCGCACCAGTCCAGGAGGTAGGGCAATTATGCACAACCCGCAACCGCCATTACGTGGAGGGGTATAGAGAAGGAGGGAAAGGACCCCCAAAGGCACCACAAACACAGGTTTGATAAAAATACTTTATTTGTCGCTTTTGTTTCCGCATTATACATTGTTCGTCTAAGGCTTCAGGTAATAAATCACAATGTTTCAGTGAAATATTTATGCCTTTTTGAGATGCCTTAAGAACTCCCTCATTTCGCGCCTCAAACAAAGGTCTCGGCTAAAGCTTTCGGTGGAAAATTATTCTATGGATTGCAAAAACAATACGCGTTAATGGCCTTCAACTCTACAATGAGAAAGTATAAGGCGACTTTTTTCAAGTTAGCCTTCCGGGTCAAATCTTGTACTATACGAACTAGTGATAAACACTCAATGGAATGTGTTCACGACGATTATAATGTTAAGAACATATATTACAAGAAATGAAAAGCGCCCAATTCAAAATTGACAATGACAATAGCAGCTATTGTTACGGGGACTTAACCGTCTTCATAAAATTTTGTTCGAGTCAATTTAGTATTGCATATCACTTTTTTTTTGTTTTAATATAATACCTCATGTGTACCTCCATCACATTCAGAGTCTCGACGCCGATTATGAGGAAAATTAAAATGGTATCGTTAGATTTTTCAAAAATCTTATCAGGAATCGAATCTTCGGTTTATGAAGATTAAATAAGAGTTTGTTACTCTTTTCATTTAGCAAAGAGGAGCCTTAGAGCGTTTTAACGCTAAGAGAGTGGAAAAATGTTCACACGTCTTTTCACTATCGAGCCTATAAATTGTAAATACCTTATTAGGAGTAAATTAATCAAATAATGAGAAAATTATCAAGCGTTTTAACGCTAGTATGTACGTTCTTATGAATCACTATTTATTTTTATTCATTAAAGAACTTACAAATTTCGTCCAAGTTTTTGTGTGGAGGGTGTTATAGTTAAATATAACGGAGTATGGGCAAGAAAATATATTTAGTATTTACACGTATTCATAAGCTTATGTCTGTCTGTTTGTATGTCTCTCAGACAATAGAACGGAATTTAAATATAGTAATAAATATTCTTAAGCTGCCAGGTATGCTCAGTTTATCATCACGTAGGTCTAAGGTAAAGATAAATATAGTAAGCTCATTACATCAATCTTCTCAGTTTGTCTTTTTGACAAAGGCGTCCTCCAAAATCCTCGATTGGGTCCTATGTTGTGCAAGTCTAGTCAACAGTGGTCCGGCTAATCCTTAGATAGCATCTACCCATCTTCGATGTAGCCCTCCTGTCTTTTTCCATCACTATGGTACCAAAGGGTGGTTTTACCTATACCTTTTCAGGCTTATTTTGAGTCATATGACTATAGTAGAATTATTTTCTCCGTGCAGTTTGGGTCATAAATCAAAGTCGGCTTCAGCCCGGCTAGGGCGGTAAGTATGTTGGGCGGGCGCAACGCCATTATCGATAAAAACTCATTCTTATCAAAAAAAGATTATCATTCTTATAAAAATCATTATTACCTTTTTTGCTGTTAATTTTAAACTTAGATATAAGTATTTATATTTATTTTTAATATAACTTGTTACATTCTAAACTTTTGTGCTTATAGTTTTTTAATACATAGATACCTAATTAATAATTTATTTTAAATCATTATATTCTTATATTAATAAATACGTTGTTTTATCTATTTTTTTTCTTTCATTTATATCACTAACCCACAAAATGACAAAACGAAATACACTATCAATAACGCTTATCGACAACAATAATGCATATCACTATGCCAGCCCATGAGGCCCGTGAGTGGAAGAGAGAGCGAAATACTCGCTTCACCGCTCCGATTATTTATGACCCAAACTGCACGGAAAAAATAATTCTACTATACTGCACGTCTACTTGCTTCACATCTTAAGTTTTTCCTTAAATAATGCTGAGTTTAACTTTGTTCTGTTTTTTGTATTTAGTGTACTTCTTGCATGGCATTTTGACAGGCCTCTAGATTATTTATAGGCCGAACATAATTCAATATGAATAACATCAGATAGCTGCCAGTAAAAGTCCTTTCAAACTCGGCCCAACCTCTTTAGAGATTAGCCGGAACAACCAGACAGACAACAAAAATTAACATGGATTTTTGGATACAAGTACCGTGTATACATTCATATGCATTAAGTAAGATGCTGTTATTCTGGCACTGTTACAAACAGACGCATAATGTTGTTTATTTGCATGGTAATGACAGACGCTGAGATTAACAATAAAAAACAAAGGATATAGGCACTATGCTTATCCTAAATGTATAAAATAAATAATAGTTTTAAAAAACTAAAAAAAACACGCTTTTATAAAAAATCCAACTAAAAAAACAAAAAATAAAATTTAATATAATATAAAAAAGCGTGGGGTGTATTCAATTAATAATATAATATCTTAAAAAGCGCTTTGAATACACCCCACGCTTTTTTATATTATATTAAATTTTATTTTTTGTTTTTTTAGTTGGATTTTTTATAAAAGCGTGTTTTTTTTAGTTTTTTTAAACTATTATTTATTTTTCATTTTTTAGTTGATTTTTGTTTAAATGTTTTTAAATACAAGCTTTTGAGATCCTGCATATCATGTAGCAGCAGAGTGCTAGCCAAGACAAGTAAAACGAGCCCAAACACGACGGGTCTATCTTGTTTAGTACAGGAGTTCCTATGGCCACCTTCCGACTCCATCATCAGATCAGCTCCATGGTACCATATTATTGCATTGTCACGCGATATAAACATACGAGCCCAAACACGAAGGGTCTATCTTGTTTAGTACAGGAGTTCCTATGGCCACCTTCCGACTCCATCATCAGATCAGCTCCATTGTACCATATTATTGCATTTTGACGCGATATAAACATACGAGCCCAAACACGACGGGTCTATCTTGTTTAGTACAGGAGTTCCTATGGCCACCTTCCGACTCCATCATCAGATCAGGTCCATGGTACCATATTATTGCATTGTCACGCGATATAAACATACGGGCCCAAACACGAAGGGTCTATCTTGTTTAGTACAGGAGTTCCTATGGCCACCTTCCGACTCCATCATCAGATCAGCTCCATGGTACCATATTATTGCATTGTCACGCGATATAAACATACGGGCCCAAACACGAAGGGTCTATCTTGTTTAGTACAGGAGTTCCTATGGCCACCTTCCGTCTCCATCATCAGATCAGCTCCATGGTACCATATTATTGCATTGTCACGCGATATAAACATACGGGCCCAAACACGAAGGGTCTATCTTGTTTAGTACAGGAGTTCCTATGGCCACCTTCCCACTCCATCATCAGATCAGCTCCATGATACTATATTATTGCATTGTCATCGACCTTTGACAGGTGTGCAAAGTATGAATTAAATCTGATCGTTCAAAGTAGGACAAAATCGAGCTCAAGTTACATACTGACATACTGACATACAAGTGAAGCTAATATAAAGCGTGTAATAAAGAGATTAATTTTATTTTATTACATGTCTAAACATTCTTCTTAGACAAGATACTCGTAGAAAATGAAACTTTGATCTAAGTAATTTTAAACTTTATTATAAATTAGTTAAATATAATGTTACGATGATTGATGAGGATGTAAAACTGCCGTTTGAATGATCACACAGTTTATAAGAAGGATACATACGTAATTCACAGTTCTCACAAGTATAGCCGAATGCAACAAAAGCAAACCGTAGAGCAGAAAATCGTCATCATATAAATCGCGCAAAGTTCGTCGTTATTAGATACTCGCTCCGAAAGTGCACTTAGTATAATGGCTTCCAACAATTCACATGAAATATCAACAGAGGATAGAAGTTCTTATGACGTCTTACGGCGGCGTGAACAAAGAGATTAGTGAGAACAATAGATCACTCAAATTCAAAGAGGTAATAAGACACCTGCAAAGGATTAATAACGGCTTGCAACAGTAATTTTCTGCGGAGTTTGAAAATGGTGAACTGGTGAACCTTTTCATACCGCCACTGTACAAACTCGAACCATTCAAAGATTTATCATAGTATTCGATTTGGTCGTGTGCCTCCTTATATTTTCTTTTGCATTCCCTAGTGGGTCGAAGCAATCGGACAAGCGCGCCTCTGGGCCGCCGTGCTCCACGCCACCTGCCGACGAGGACGCGCCACAGCCTTCCGATGGGGACGCCACACCGGTGAGAGAATATAACCCTTTTCAATAACTTCAACATCATTTTCGTTCTCCTCGTCCAGTAATATTAGCAGAAAGACGAAAGTTGTACTTACATCCATATCACAAACCATAATCCCAAAGACGCGGAGCTAACTTAAGTTATTCTCTGCTCATTTATTTAGCACATCACAGGTTACGCAAGCTTTTTCATGGGTTTATCGATAATATGTTGTGAACATATTTTTTGAAGTATTTTAAACTTTGGACAAATATATAGGTGTTCACTAGCACTTTGCGTATCTCTAAGACTGCAAGTCATAAGAAGTTACAGCAGTAAGGAATTTTAATGATGGAATACAGATGAAGTATTTTTGCAGGTAAGTAAATGGGGAATGGCCTACCTGATGGTACGTCGGAAGCTAACGTTCATGGAAAGAAAGAAAATAATTTTATTCAGGCCAAATTACATTGGTGTAGTATAGGTATAATTGTTAAAAAAAATTAACTAACAATATAATCTTGTCCTGGAAGGGGCATCAGACTCAGCATAATGCTGGTCTTTTAAAACCAGCGCTGATTTTCCGCTGAGCTCATAAGGTACTGTCACGGCAGACATTACATCATTGCAAAGCATGAAGGTAGAATCTTAAAAATAATGTGTATATATATATATATATATATATATACCCCTTACCCCTTGGTGGCATCCTCCGGGACCCGAGGATATCCGCAAATGCATTCCCCAAGCGTTGTCAAAAAAAAGGATTTTCCATTCCTTGCCTGCTATTTCTAATATGTCATCAGCTCACTGTTTTACTGATCTCCCTTCTTCGCGTTTTCCCATTGGACCCTTCTATTTTTTTTCATATTGTCCATCTTTTATCTTGTAGGTGAGCAATATGCTCACTCCACTACCGCTTTAATTTTAAAGCCTTGTTAGGTGCATCGGTTACTTTTCTTATATACCTGATAATATCACCTCAGAAGCCAGGATGGCCTGGAGTGAATTGCCTTGCTAATATAATATAGTTACGAGTGTGGGACTCGAATTAAAATGCCGTTGGAATTACTATAGAATTTATTAGAACTATACACACACGTATAACACAGGTACAAATATAACGTGAAGCAATCAGTACAAACTGCACGATTCAATAACACGCGCAAAGTCCGTCACTATATAGCTTATCGAATGTACGCCTTGCTTGTATCGTAATCCTCGCTTGACTGCCTTACCCCTCCGTTCGGGCATTCCTTTTATCCTGTACAAATACAATATATCTCGACGCATAACAATAATTTCCAAGAATAAGTTTAACACACCTGTATAATGACTGCCATAAAAGATTACAATAATTAATAGACTGTTTTTATTAATTTCACATTTTAAACACAAAGTAAACAAAAGAAGTCCAAGTGCGGAGAGGTAATAAACTGTTCTTTATGGCAGGTGTGCATTTACTTTTGTCGGCATGTAACAGTATTCTCATTAAACTATTCTTCAATAGCGTAGTTAGTACCTATTGAAATCCTGTCAAACATTTCGAAGCCTAGCTTTCAAATAAATTAACAGATATTAATTCCAAAAACGCCAATTTATAATGAAGCATCATATACATAACAGGTTCCTCTTTTATTTTGGCATTTATTTTGTAATATCAGCGAGATTATATCAGACTTGACTGAAGGGAGAGAATTGGAGAAATGTGTTCAAAAGAAAGATTTAACCTAAGGCGGATTTTTTCTAAATCGACTTTGGATGTTATAACATTAAAAATTTAAGTTAAGCGGGTAATGGCGGGTGTATAGTACCAAGAAATGGCGGTGCCGTTTTAAAATATTCTGTATCCATTCTTAACCAATTTTAAGAGCCTTTCAAAAGTGGTTGTGTCATTTATAAATTTCAAATGGGTGGATTTTATTTGTCAGCCATTTAAAATTAGATTGAATTGTTTCAAAGTTAACTATCTATCTATCATCATCATCAGCCGGATGATAATTATTCCTCTTGGTGTGATCTGTCTGTCGGTGTATCTTAGGGCGAATTATTATCTAGATAGATAGATAACTATTGCACACCAAAATATAGAATTACAGAAACAGACCATATTTACAATATTTTCTAGGCAATACATACACACATACATACGTAGTATATCCAAAAAATGGGGAAAATAATAATCATGAATAAATATATAAGTGTTATATATACGAGTATTGCAAAAATTAAATAAAAGAATCGACAACAATTAAATTAAATACCACTTGTGTCATGTTTTAGTACTTGTTGTGAACGTTGGTGCTCTTTTAAAAATATGGGTATCTGCAGCAATAACGAAACGCTTCATTGGGTCTTTAAAAACAAATTACGTCCTACATCCCAAGAGATTCCAAGTGAAACGTATAATGCAAGAATTATAAATATTTCATCTACGCACCGAGTTAGATTCAAAGCGAGACGAACTTAAGATCCGACCAGGAGTGGCTATTATTTTCAATTGTGGGAATAGTGTTCTGACTGCTGTTGGCTACTCGAATGTCGAAAAGCTATCTGAAGCGATCGCGGTAACCGGAATCGGTTAGAAAAACGATATCGTATAAAGAAACAAAATAATAACTATTGTGAACCGTCGAAAAAATATAAATGTGTACCCAATATCTAGTGGAAGTACCAATAGATGCACTTGCTTGCAATATCTAGCGAATAGTGTGATGATAAAGTAACAATGTAGGCGCGCCATCTCAAATATAATATTTAAAAGGATATGCTCATAACACTCGTGTTTTCGCAGACTGGTCTTGGCCCTGAAATTGGTATCATGGCAACAGCTGGAACCGCTCCGACAACTCCTCAAGAGCAGCGCATGGACGTGCCCCAACCTCGGCCTTTGCCGATGCCAGAGTACGGGGGATTCTTTGCCCGTTTGACCGAATACCTGCCTGATAGCAACCAACCGATATCTGGATTTCATAGGTAAGCCTTTAACGCTAGACACTCACCGAGAGTAAACGACTCATAATGCCTTATCGACAATATTTCTAGTTTTCGAACAGGCTGCTATTCGACGGCGATCACTGCGACTGATGCAAATTAATTTCTAAATTATATTTTTGACATTCAAAGACATCACGATTTGACTGCTTTTTCTTTGATAGTTATTTTATTGTAAATTGACTACACTGGCGACTGGCGTCCGATCAATCCATATTACACAGCTCCTTGTAGAACTTAGTAAATTAAAATGATTAAATTTTAATTTGTAAGCATTCCGCAGAAATCGTATCGGGAAATATTGTACGATTGTAATAATCGGCTACCAATGACTAAGTGATGTGTGTAGATGCAACGTTGCTGTGATGCTGCTTTGCGATGTGGTCCTCGATGGAGTGGAGCTGGACTGGTCCATCCACGTGCCCCTCATGCTGCACATCGTATTCCTCGGAATGGATCACACTAGGTATTCGTAAATACATTTCAAAAATTAAAATAAACAGCTTTTTACAAACTTCGTACTTTTTATGATTATATAATTCTGCTTATTTAGTATTTTCTTAAGTCTTATGACTTATCAGTAGCCGTGATTACGAAACATAGATTTCAAGTGTTATTTTTTTTAAGTTACTTGAGCTCTTTTGGTGTCAGTTTGTCAAAATGTGTTATTATTGTGAACCAAGATTTACAAATTAATTTTGGCGTACCTTAAGGTAGTCCGAGGTAGTGTCCGAGGACATTAGTCCGAGGTAGTGTCCGAGGACATTAGTCCGAGGTAGTGTCCGAGGACATTAGTCCGAGGTAGTGTCCGAGGACATTAGTCCGAGTTAGTGTCCGAGGACACCCACACTACTTTTAATGTGTGTAAACAACCTCAGTTAGTTAACTGTACCTAAGTGGAAAAGTTATGCGGACGATACGGCTTTATGAATTTGTTTAAGCTAATATGGTTTCCGACTTCCGATCTATACATTCTGTGTAAGGTTCTTTCTTTAAGGAAACTATTTAATATGCAGTTAGTTCTTCATAAGCACCGTATTTTGCCATTTGATCCTAGTGTATATAATAAAAAAAGATACGATTTCGTTTGTACTTAATTGTTAAATTTTATTGGATATAATAATATATCTGCTATTATTTAACGTGTGCTGAAAGTAGAATATTTTTATTAAAACGATTAAGGTAAGATTTGGCAATTTAGCAAGTTCCTTCGTGCAATTTATCGCAAATTTTAATGTGTTCCTTGTGTAATGAATAAAACAGGTGGATAGTCCATCAGCACTGTAGGCAATTGCTGCTGAACCTACTGATAGCGGTGGCAGCTCATCACGACCACCTGGCAGTGGCCAGGATCCTGCTAGCCAGCAGGTCTGCGCAGCTCGGCCTCTCCATACCGGCGCCTGCTTTGCCACTTGTGCCCCACAACTTCACAGGTACTTGCGCTCACAGATATTTTTAACAGTGACGATATCGCTCACTATCCTCTGTGTAAAAAATCTCTTTGGTCTTACGACCATTTAGCTTTACACACTTGTAACTGACCGATTATTCTAATATAAGAAGCGGGCGTTACTATTATATTTCCAAATATTACATAAGTATGTTGTTTCGCTAGAGCCAGACGCGGCTTTCGACAACTACCCCCAATGCGGCCACTCGCCGCGCTCTCACGCCAGATCTCTCAGCTCGGACCCTCAAGTCACTCCGGAAGGTATTATTGACATGCATAAATCACTACGTATAAAATCTTTTATTTTTTTATTTATATTAATTATTTACTACTTTTGGCCGGTTTCTATATCTTATTATTCATTCACTTGGCTTACTATCGGTTGAATATTGACATAGCTTGTATGGTGCTTATGTCAAACTTTAACCGAGATAGTAAGCCAAATGAACCTTTGTTAAGATATAGGACTCAGCCAATTATCGCCGAAGGATTTGAATAAATTTTTAGTGTTAAAATCACAATGCTAAATGTCACGTTTTCTTGCAACGTTTTACTGTCATGTTTGTATGAGTATTGGCATACAATTGGCAGATGTACAGTTTGTGTATACATGCCAGGTGGTAGGGTATTTTCCCGACTGGAGGATGGCTACCACCCCTGGTCTAGAGTATGCCGCCATAAAAACGTTCAGTTCTGTTTTTGCATTAGTGATCAGGTTCCAATCGTCTTAAAAGAGCAGCAGCCCATTTGTAGCACCTTTGTAACTACTTTCCGTCAAGTAGGTCGTCTACTAAACTCATACAACAAAAATACTATACTTTTTGAATATTTTTAATAGACTCCGCCAATTGCGTGTAAGTCCACAAATTATAAAGTTGTCCGTCGATGTGGCAGACGTGTACTTTAGCTATTAGAACCAGTTTTACCCAATAATTTTAACTAAACAATAGTAAAAATAAAAATGATATTATGTCGTAAAGAAGTTCCACTTCGTATATATTATATGAATAATTTATATTGTAAACATTTATATATGTATGTCTTGTACATGATACTAGTGCAATATAATGATGTTGGTTTCACGCGCAGGATCTTCCTGTGACGGCCCTAGCGGAAGACCAGCGTTGATTGTGTCAACCGGCATCATGTTGAGCTAGGACCGATTTAGAACTTCATTTCCTAGTTATATTTTTTTATTTATAAGTATACTAGCTGTCCTGGCAGACGTCGTCCTGCCCGGATAAGCTTCAATCGATATGCCGACAGCATTAAAGTGTATAATTAACAAATACAAAATAGGGGTTGATCGTAGAGGGTTGAAAATTAAGGGTGGTATGTATTTTTTAATGCTGTTTCATAAAAAAGACATCTAAAAATTTTAAAAAAATAGGGTTGGACTACCTTTAACATTTAGGGGGATGAAAAATAGATGTTGTCCGATCTCAGACCTACCCAATATGCGCACAAAATTTCATGAGAATCGGTCAATTCGGAGGAGTATGGTAACTAACATTGTGACACGACAATTTTATATATAAGATTTTGGTTTGTATGTGAGTTGTAAATGATTATTTTTGCTTTCTTTTTCTTGCTCCTCTCTATTTGATTAAGTTATTTTCGTGCAGACGTTCCATTAGTGTTTACGTAACAGGCGAAGGCGACAACTACCCCTCCCTCCCGGTGATTGTGACCGGAGAGGCGGAGGCGGAGCCCCGTCCGGAGACGGCGCCGGAGGCCGAGCCCTCGGAGAAACCCATCGCCGACGTGATCAAGTCCCTCATCCACTTCCTGGCGAACAGGCCGACGCACATGCCGCTATGGCAGTACGAGGATATCACCGCCAAAGGTATGTTTGCACTATTTTATAACCTGGCTAGGAATACGACGCCACTTTCAACAACTCGGCCAATACAAAGGACTGCTTCAAAATTGTGAATCGCGATTTAAACAGGTACTAACAGTTATGTTATAGTTATTATATGTAGTTATTTATATACTGTAATTCTATATGTTTTTACTAAAAGTTGAATAGCTTCTAGTCAGTATTCTCAACAGTGTTATTAAAAAATAAACTAAATTATAAATAAATTAAAATTATACTGTAATGTTTAGTTTAAGTATTTTTGTATCTGCAAGTATCATTTGTAACATTTTTCAGTTGAATAAATTTATAATTTACTATCAGATTTGCACGCGTATAGGCCTGTCGAAACTGCATATATTTTTACTTATGCGTGCTATTTTCATCTCCATTGTAGACATTATATTCTTATCGAATAGTATCAAATTTAGTGCATGATCTTTGCCGTGACGTGAGAACATACACAAATAATACGAGTTTAGAGTTTAGTTAGACTTTAACTTATGGAAGATATGTGAACACTGGTTTGTTTGTTGCTGCCAAAGAGATGTAATGGTTTCTGTTAACTTCGTATTTTGTATTACTTTTTCATTGATTTCAGTTTGTTTTTATCAGTAATAATCTAAAACAATGAAAGAAAACTTATTTATGTACGTGCCTCTTGTGTAAGGAGCCGGCGTTAGTACAGGTTACATTGTACTAAATTGTTATGCTAGTGCTATTTGCCCCTCCGGAAGATTCTCTTCATTTTATATCGCAAACTATCCCATATCCCGGTATATAAAGTAAACGTATTTATGTCAATTTCCAGTATTACAATTACCTCTTAACTAAATTACAGCAAAACCGATTCAGTTTTCCTGGTAGTTTTTCCGTGAAAGCTTAACATATTCTTTCTTGACATATTCTCATACAAACTATTATCCGCTTTTTTAAACCGCATTACTTTTATTTATTTATCTTCCGTCTATATCAACTACATAAATGACAAATATGACCAAAATGACAAAACACAAAAAGCAATATCTGCCCTTTCTTTATGGAATAACCTTTACATAAATTTATCCCACTACCCGGACTGAAAAGTACGTACCCCTTGTCCACCTTCGGTATTTAAATCGACTGACCAAATTTCAGCCAAATCGATATAATAGTTTTTTCGTAAAAGCATAACAAAAAAGTACAAATAAATTTTCATCCCGGAAACTATACCACTTTTCGGGATAAAGAGTATCCTATGTTCATCCTCGGAATTGAAAATATATATATACTGAGTTTCAACCAAATCGGTCCAGTAGTTTTTCCGTGAAATCGTAATAGACAGACCGACAGAGTTACTTTCGCAATTATAGTATCAATAGGGATAGGGATTCCACAGATAGTTCTTCAAGACTATAAGTAGAATACTGAGCCTTATAGATCACCACCTTCTATGGATCAGGTGTCCAGAAGGCTGGCTGCATTTCCTCGCTGGATCGCCATGCTGAGCCGTTGCCCGAGGTAAGCACCAGCCTTCTGATCACCTGAAGAGTCAATGAGTCGTTTCGATAAACATTGGTAGAGGCTCGCATGGACTCAGTTCGTATTGTATTTGAACGAGAATACTGACCGACAAGTAAACAAATATGTCGACCTGGCTTCATTTCAATGGAATCGAACAGGTTCTACTCAGTACAAAGACTTTTATTAGCACGTGTGCTCTCCATACTCCATGAATACAGGCGTAGGGTAGTCGGGCGACGAGAATAATAAATACTACAGTACGGTATTTAAGCTATCACTAATATTCAACCAAACGGAGAAAGTACAGTTTTGCAAGCGTTTATAGTGATTCAATTATCCAAAATACAACGACTGCTCCATCGCACACGTAATGGGCGAGTAAAAAGTCAACGGTGACGCCTATGGTTGTTTCAGTGTGTGACATCTATTGTTGATTGCCACGGCAGATGGAACAACAAGGAAGTCAATGATCGACTAAAAACATGCGCTTTATCATTTCTAAAATATTAAAAAAAAACCCGGCCAGACTTTTTAACCGACTTCTCAATTAGTCTGTGTTTTTTCATTGTATGTTTGTTACTCGATTTCTCCGTCAATTGTGAACCGATTTACAAAAAAAATATTTATTCGTAAGTGTATAGTGTCGAGGTAGTCCCATAGTCGCCAACTCAGTATCTGATTTGTGAATCGCAAGTCAATCGAGGGCAAGCCTTCTTGAAGAGCATATACACCGAAGTTTGCGATGGCAAATTTGTATTCGCGTGCCAGTTGTACAATTACTACAATTGCTGAATATAGTATTTCTAAAGCTATTGGAGTGTAAGCTTTCTTTTTATTAAAAAAAATACCCGAACTATTATCGAAGCCCTCCAGCCTATGCTTTTGATGTTGTTATTTTCCTATTGTACTGCCGTCAGTGTGGACCCTGCGCAGTTGCCAACAAATGCAGACCCTCCTCCGGCACAGCCTGCGCGTGTTCCGCGAGTCGCTGCCGCACGCGCTCGTCTCCGAGCGCTGGGCGCAGACCGCGCTGCAGCTGGGCCTCTCCTGCCCGAGCCGCCATTACGCCGGCAGATCGCTCCAGGTTTGTGACATTTGCCATGGCTTTACCCTGATGTTCACACATTATTTGCTAAATTGCAACTGTCGCATAACCGTCACAAGGCTGCCCTGGCAGTCGACTCTGGCCTCCTCATTCGTGTAGTGTCCTGTACCTACCTATACACTCTGTTAGCTCATTTGCAAGATTTCAGTGATGGAGCTCCTTAATCGTATTCGGAGACTTTTTGCAACTACTTTAGCAACTAATGACGTTGATACAAATATTACTGATCTCAATGATGGCTTTATCTTTACTCGGTTAGATATACCGCGTTTTTTTTTTGGAAAGGATGTTCCTGTTGTTCTAACAAACCGAGTTATTTAATATAGGCGTTGAACCTTATAAAGAGGTTCATTTGAAGACAACAGTCAAGTTGAAGACATCCCAGGTACATTAAATCCACCCACTGAGGTGGTGAATAGTTCCATCTAATGGCTTGAAAGAATTATGCATCAATAGATTTGAGCCTGTTTATATAGGCATCGGCTATGAGGCGTCAATGAGTAATGTAATTATGTTTATCAAAAACGAATTTGTTTGTGCGGAGCTTGGTCCGATTGAAATATTCGAAGTGTCAAAGGTGGATCTCGTGTTTGTTTTGGCGAAGGTGTTCCGTTTGATCGGCGTCGCGATGACCGGGCGCATGGTGTCCGACATCCTGTCGCGGCTGGTGGAGACGGTGGCCGAGCAGGGCGAGGATATGCAGGGTTACGTGACGGAGTTGCTGCTGACCCTCGAGGCGGCCGTCGACTCGCTCGAGTCCAACTTCAGACCCCTCGACTACATGCGGGACATTTTTAAGTCGACGCCCAATCTGAACAACAAGGAGGGGCCGCAGCCCAACGGGGGCAACTTTGCTGCTGGTAATATTAGTATATATTATTTTATTTCGATGCTTACAGGGCTCAGAAGATATGAATGTAAAATACTTTTATTTAAATTTATATCTATTATAACCCAAAATTCTTTATATTATATCGTGGATATTTAAATGTGCACTTTAGACAAAATGGCACTCTTTATTTGAGTGTTACCAAAAAACATGAAGAGTTACCATGTTACACAGCATTATGTTAGGTAACATTGAGTGTCGTGTTGACTGCGAATAGGCAAACGGTCGCCGGGCGTGTGCGTCGGGTGCGTGAGCAACCACACGCGCAGCACCAGCTACTCCGTCTCCTATTGCACGAGGAAGAGCAATACGCCGGCCTCCAACAGCGAGAAGCAACAACACGGTAAATACTAGCCATATCATTGTACTCATCGGCGGTAGTAAAACGATACAATCTTCTGGACTCACATCTGTGCAAGATCGGACAAAGAATAGGAATCCCTACGACCGAGTGGCTTTTCGTGACAGATCAATAAATTATATGCAAGTTACTGCATATCCTCTAATATTTATGTATACCGCCTTTGACCAATATAATATGTTATCTATCTATCTATGAAAAAAAATGTCAACCAGGTAGGGCCATTTACCCGTCTAGATAGACGGCTGCCACTTCTGGTTTTAAGCATGCTGTCACAATAATTTCGTGTCGTGTTCCGGCATTAGTAACCAAGTTCCAGTCAGTTCAAGCAAGAAAATCTGGGTTAGGAGTAGTTTTATTTGGGATCTTGTAGGAAAAGCCAAATCTTAATTTAAATTGTATTAATTTCTTAGAGGTCGGCAACGCGTTGGCGACACCCCTTGTGTTGCAAACGTCCCTAGGCGACGGTAAGCACTTTTCATCAGGTGGGCCGTCTGCCTGTTTGCCTGCTTAAGGCAATAAAAATAAAATCTTGGGATTAATTTTGTGAAATAATATTTTGACCCTGAAATATATTTTTTCTTGCCAAAAGCGAAGAAAAATGGTGCCAAGCATTAAAATGCTGTACAAGTTTAAGTCAGAGGATGTATTTAAAAATGCCGATCGCGTTGATGTCATAGTGCGTCCTTTTATGGCTGAAGCTTGACCTGTGATACTGGAACACAACTGAATGTCACCATGGCGGCATCTCCTACACCAGGGGTGGCAGCCATCCACTTTTCTCTCCCTTATGATAAATTTCATACGCTTCTTCAAATCGCTAGCAAAATAACAAATTATAAGTTCACAAAATAAGCAGGCTTAACATGTTTGATAAAATTTGCCAAATGCGTATCATTATATCATGCGTAATGCGTAAATGCGTATCAGGAACTTTTTCGTTTGTTAGAAGCAAATTCTCAATATTTATTTTGCACACTTTTCGTTCTCATTCATCGTTTTCCTACGAAGCTTTTAAAACTTGCTAAGAAGTTCTCAGAAGTCGGCGTTTAACCTGATAAATGCCTATTACCATGACTGTATAGCAACGATAAGGATCGTTCTAGATGAAGGACGCAACAATGAACAGATATTAATGATCTAACCTAGTAGATTTAACTGCATTCTTAGGCACTAACCTTGATTAGTAGATCTAGGCTCTCATATATCTAATATGTCATAAAGCTGTTGCGAGCACACTCAGAAGAGTTTGGCAGTTCACTGGTGGAGAAATTACTAGTTTTATTGTTAGTTTGAATAAATTCTTTTAAATTTGAATATAGTGTGCAATGCAGTATACGTGTACATAATACAAGTAAAACTTCAATACGTACTTGAAGTTTTACGTACGTACATATCATTGCGCAGAACATAATTATAAGATCGACCAAGTGATATGTACAGCGCTGAGAGAGAAGACTGTCGAGTCGATTTCGGTCATTATCGCATAGCATATAATTATATCGTATTATATACTGAAAGAAACAAGAAAGAAATAAAGCAAATAATTTTATTTAGGACAAATTATAACACGCAGTATAATTGCTTAAAAATTAAAACTAGAATAATATAATTTTGTCCCAAAAGGGGTATCAGTCTCAGCATAATGCCGGTCGGTTAAAGCCAGCGCTGATCTTCCGCTGTGCCCTCAAGGTATCGTCACGGTAGAGATTACATCATTGTAATGCATAAAACTAGAATACTAAACTATATATATACATACATACATAGTACATACACAATAGGTAGAAATAGGGGAACTCAATATCGGGAATAAATATAATAGTGTTATACGATACGATATACGTTCTTAATAAATAAAACTAAAAATAAACTAAATACCACTTGTATCATGTTTTAGGTCGCGTTGTGAATGTTGGTGCTCTTTTAAAAATATCTTTAATTTAGTTCTGAACCCATTAGGATGTTGCAAATTTCGAATGGCTGCTGCCATACAAACATGCGAAGTGTATTGAAAGGAGTGTTAATTGGCCTCGACCTGCGCAAACTTAAATATTGTGCGTAATGTAAGTAGTAGTAAGTAAGTAGTATATGAATGTGTGCAGATCGCGTCCGTCCTTGCAACGAGGCGGCCAAGGGGGTCTGCTCCAACTTGTGCCGGTCGCGCTCCGCGCAATCGCTCAAGCTGCTGGGCGACACGGCCACGCAAGTGAGTCGCACCCACTGCGCCTGAATCCACGCTTAATACCTACGTTGATTCAGTTCTCATTTGATGAAAACAAAATATTACCAAGACAACATTCTGTCCGTACTCCGTGTAAATGCGAAAGTAATTCCCCTTGTCCATTACACTTTCACTGGAATTCGAAAAGGTTTCTGTTACAAATTTCACACAGATTCAAGACGCTACTTAAAGAACGATAATATTTTCCTGTCTTCCTTGTATGAGTAATGAGATTATACGAGTACAGGATTTTATTGCATTATTACATTTTATTGCAATGTAACGCGTGTGAGAGTTATTCGCCAGGATCTGACTCGCGGGTGAACCCCTTACTTAGTGCGTTGGCTCAGGTACCCAAAGTGAGTTTTGACCACCGAAACGAGAACATGCCATTTTTCCCTTTCCTGTGCAGTTTTTTTTGCCACACAGGTCAGCCTCCTCCACTCTGCCTTTCCAACGATATTTGCGATGGCCGACCGGACAGGAAAATTTATTTTAAAAACAATTCAGTTAATCAATGTTTAACTAGACATGTTTCGGGGATCTCTTGTCGCTTCTTCCCTTACACCAATGACGCCGTTGCGATCCGGTGTACATAAACTAGGAAGCAAAATTAAATTGTTCTGCAATGGAACTTATTTTTAATGAAAAACTTTTGAATTATTTTGGTTCTTGTTATAGAACTAGTATCACGATTCCTATATAATAATGACACAATTAAGAGTCAAGAAGTTTTTATAAATGTTTCTGATATGAATATTCTCAATTTATTTTCTGTAAACCTGTTAAAAAACCCCACTTTTCTTAGTAATGTGTTTCATCTGAAAATTGAAAACTTATTGATTAGCGACACTGTTTTATCGCGAACGTAGCAAGTGTAAGGTTCCCCTGCTCAATGCCATGAATGTTGACAAAAGTAATAAACTCACATCTGTATGTATGTTTAATATGTGCTAAATGGATGTTTAACTAAAAAGTGTAGGTGATAATCTGTTTAAAAGTTACGCTCACGCCTCGTCTACATAATGGCCTGTTTACTTCATTCTACGAGTCAATATTTCAAACGCTTCGTACGCGAGGATAAGGAATATTGGGCTTTGAATTTGTTTTAAAAATGATGTTTGTTGTGTCATGTACAACTTGTGCGCTTTACTTAGAAAAGCTTATTTTATAAAACTTCTCATTAGGTCGTTATAATCTCTTATTTAGATTATTCCCACTTCAAGCAAGCAGGGAAGTGGGGAGGAAAGTGGACAACACAAATATATTGGTTTTTCGGGCAGGATGACAAGCTGACGATCCTCGCGACGCTGTTCTGGGTGGGCGCGTCGCTGCTCGAGTCCGACTACGAGCACGAGTTCCTCCTCGGCGTGCGGCTGCTGGCGCGCGTGATGGCGCGCCTGCCGCTCGACCGGCCCGACGCGCGCGAGCGCCTCGACCGCACCCAGGCGCACACCTCGCCCTCGCTGCACGCGCTGCTGCTCAAGGTAAAGCACATTCGCTCACTCACTCGCTCACTCGCTCACTCACTCGCTCACTCGCTCACTCACTCACTCACTCGCTCACCCACTCGCTCACTCACTCACTCACTCACTCGCTCACTCACCCACTCACTTACTCGCTCACCCACTCATTCACTCAATCGCTCACTCACTCACTCGCTCACTCACTCACTCGCTCGCTCACTCACTCACTCACTCAATCACTCACTCACCCACTCACTTACTCGCTCACCCACTCACTCACTCGCTCACTCACCCACTCACTTACTCGCTCACCCACTCACTCAATCGCTCACTCACTCACTCACTCACTCGCTCGCTCGCTCACTCACTCACTCACTCACTCGCTCGCTCGCTCACTCACTCACTCACTCACTCGCTCGCTCACTCACTCACTCAATCACTCACTCACCCACTCACTTACTCGCTCACCCACTCACTCACTCGCTCACTCACCCACTCACTTACTCGCTCACCCACTCACTCAATCGCTCACTCACTCACTCGCTCGCTCACTCGCTTGTTCACTTCGCGATCCATCGACAACACCACTTGTTCTTCCTAAATGTCACTGCATGATTTGTGTATGTAGCCAGTGTCAATCAAAAATCCTCACACACGTGTTGGCTCTTTGAATGACGCCAAAACGAAGGAGTGCTTATGGCAAACTGGAAAAGATTTTCAACAGAAACAACTATGGTTCATATTTAACCAATATTTTACAGTTTGGCCAAATTTATACGGTTTTGAAAAGTTGAACATCACATCGTTTTATTGAATTTTTTATATTGTATCCTGCGAAGAAAATGTATTTTAAACAGAAACAACAAGTTACACAGCAAGAAAACAAACAAGTGAACTTAGCGCTATATAAGTGTAACCGATTGGAAGAAACATTGCCGCCCCGGGCGTCGCCCCGCGGCGCATAATTACTTAAATTTAACTTATTAGTTTAAAAAGTATTCGTTTATTTATTTGTGTACTGACCATACACTACTGCAAACGCAAAAACGTCTCATAGCTTCGACTTTCTCAAACATGCATATATCAGCACCAGTTATGTCGACACATTCAACTTGTTGAATTCCGAGTTCCAATTCAAAGCCACGGCCTGTTGTGACATTAAAAATGGAGAATATCGTAAGAAGTAAAGACACATATTTTATGAAAAATGTTTCGTCACATCTTATTTTAATATGTATAAATTACGTGTCACGTTGTTTGTCCGCGATGGACTCCTAAACTACTTAACCGATTTTAATCAAATTTACACACCGTGTGCAGTTCAGATCCAACTGGAAAGATAGGATACTTTTTATACCGTTGGTCCGGTAGGTGACGCTGAGATCGGGTTCTAGAATCCTCCTAACCACCGGGAGCGATTTTGGTGATTTTGTTTTTCTGTGTTTGAGTGGGTCCCCGGATGATTAAAAACCATAATTGGAACCGGTAGGTGGTGCTAGGATCGGGTCCTAGATTTTATTTTTTCAGAGCAGGACAACGTCTGCCGGGGCCGCTAGTACTAATATATAAAGATGAAGAGTTTGTTTGTTCGCTTGAACGCGCTAATCTCAAGAACTACTGGTCTGATTGAAAAATTCTTTCAGTGTTCGATAGCCCATTTATCGAGTAAGGCTATCATATATCATCACGGTAAGACTAATAGGCGCTCCTATCCGATATCTTTTTTTAAAAACATCATCAGACTAATGAGTGCGTGTACGCCGGGCCAGTTTTGAGCATTGTCATTTATATATTTTTGCTACCAAAATTAATTTCATATTTCAACAAGCAGATGTGACAAATTAAGTACTATAATGACATAAAATAATGTATAGATTAAACCCGTTACTTGGCTTCAAAGAAATTTGATGACACCATTTTTTCAAAGCTAAAATATGATAAGAACTAACGACGTTTGTCACCTCTACGGAGACCTTGTCTGTGCGCCGAGCGAATATAAGAAAGATTGAAATCTCATATAATTATTATAACAAGGGACTAGTATTTATTACACAGCAGGGGCGGATTTACACATTTGACGCCAGTAGGTGGTTCGAATTGTAACTAGTGGTGTTACAATACCGACCCCCTACAAGCAACCAGTCCACAATCATATTATGACGCGGAGGTGTCATTCTTCATCAACCTTCTTCAACCTCTACCAACCTTTACGAATATGTGATGTTCACGTCATGCAAGACAGACTTTGCTTATGTCTGCGATCATTTAAGTCCCCGGCGGTGGAAGTGGCCTTGTGAGCCCCACGCCTGCCAGGCCTACGGAGAGGCTAGGCCATACACCCATAGCCCTGGCATAAGGCGTAGGACGGAACACCCAGGGGTTTTAGGGGGCATCCCTAACTGGGGAGTGGCAATAGCATGGCACCAGTTCTGACTGGGCATGCTAGTGCCACCCCCGATCTGGCGAATCTCACACTAGGTCGCGAATTATCCCCCCAAGGTGCTGCCCTTGACGCGGCTCAGTCCTCTCAGCTTAGAATATTTTAACTATTGAGGCGGGGAACAGATAATGGAATTTTACGCAATGTCGATTTTGAATACGTTCAAAATTAACAATGGTAAAAATTGTTTTTAAATGTTAAGCAAAACGGTGCGCTACGCCGGCGCGCATGTTTACTAAGACGTTGCTTGACTTGTAAACAATATCCAAATTATTTTTGTGTTTATCACCAGAAATTTAAGTATCTAAAAATATCGAAGCCTTATAAAATCGTTAGTTAGCATGGTACAGAACACATGGATGATATTTATTTATTTATATTAATTCATTAACAAAAAACATTTGTGTCTGAAATCTACATACGTAGTCATAATTACAATTATAAAAATTTCTAATTTACAATAAACATTCTTAATTTTACAAAAATAAGTCACTAGGAAGGCATTTTTATATAATCATATTATTATTTAAGCACAAAAATAATCGTCAACTGAATAGAAAGCTTTACGCTTAAAAGATTGCATTTTATATATATTTAGCTTTAGGTCAGTAGGTAATTTGTTGAAAATTTCAATAGCCTGATACGTGATACCTACTGTGCTTTACAACATTTAATGATGGCATTATTTTATTTTTTAAATCTTTCCTTCTTGTTGCTTCTCTAATTTCTCTTTCTTCCTTCGTCTCAAACTGTGTAATATTTTTTGCGAGATAAGTGAGGACAGCCAAATATAAAGGCATGGGACCGTAAGTATACCCAATTTTTTAAAATGTTCTCGACAAGACTGTTTGTGGTATACGAATCATAGTCCTTACACATCTTTTTTGTACAATAAAAACTTTCTCACAGTTATATTTGTAGCTATTTCCCCAATACTGTGTACTATATGTTAATTTAGATTCTAGCAAAGCGTGGTATACCATTTTAAGGTCGTCCAACTTGACTTCATCGCGTAAACTTCTTAAGGCATAACAGGCTGAACTTATTGAATTAGTTATTGAAGTTAAATCCTCTTTCCAATTAAGACAAGAATCAATATACACTCCCAAAAATTTTGCAACGTCTACTACGTTTGCATTTTGACTATTTAATTTCACATTCAGTTGATCATTTATTCGAGTGGTTGATTTGAATAATAGAATATTTGTTTTTTGTATATTAATATTAAGCTTATTGTCAGAAAACCATGCTTGAAATAGTTTCATTAATGAGTTCAAATTAATATTTAATAATTCTATAGTTTTAGCACTAATGACTGCATTTGTATCATCGGCAAAAACTATAAGATTAACATCTGGAATATTATTTTTTATATAATCTAAGACATCATTTGAGAATAAAATAAATAGAATTGGGCCAAGTATGAACCCTGCGGTACACCCGAAGTCATGTTTTGCATCTCAGAGTTATACGTGATAGTCTGAAAAGAACAGAGGTATTCACACCTTTGCATTCTGCTTATTTATTCCCGGTTGTAAGCTCACGTTTTTAGGTGCTCGAGTCTTGTTTGTGACTATTTCGCACATAATAACAGTAATTTAAAAAATGTAATATTGTCACGCCGACGCCTCACCGCCACTGACCTCCATATATACAAGTACGCTGGACCTATGATTAGCCGAACCATAGTGAGACGATTTGATTTTCGCCATTTTGGCGCTGATCGCAGAAGTGGGTGGGAACGGAACTAATAATAGTGATGGGACAATGAGATAAAATACATCGACAAAAGACATTTCCAACAGCAACAAACTATTTATTGGCGAGCCCAAATAAATTGTCGCGACAAATAATTTTGTACAATTACACCTATAATATATAGGGAATGGTTTTTACGGCTGCTTACAGACGGATGTCTATATATTTGTTGATTATTTGTTTCAATAAAATATGAAAGTGACTGTTAAAATTATCTGACACTAAAGTATCCTTGATGTGGTTCGGGTGTGATTTACATATATGTCCGGGTTATTATAAGTAATGAAGGGGGGAGGGGGCGGAGGAAAACTTACCCCTTATGCAACTTCTATGTGGCGAATATGTATAGTTCCTGAGATATTAATGTTTTTGTAAATCTAACCTCACTTCTGATTTTCACTTATATTGCACTTTAACAAAGATCTAAACTTGCAAAATCCAATGAAAATCGAATATTTAACATAAAAAGTAAATGGTAACCAGTCGGTTCTGGCCAAAAGTGAGTATATTTCTAAAGTTAAATCACACTTTATTATTGTCAAAATTAACAGATTGTCATTGTCGTGAATTTTAAATTTCCATAATTAATTGAATATGTTCATTTTCCACTCAAAACCAATTTGAGTTGTTATAAATAAGTCTTAAATATATTCCTAAACACATTCACCATTAAAATCATCCGGACATATATATATAAACCCAATCCCAGTCATCAGCGAAGTGCTTTGAATAGATGTAATCATATTTCTTCGGACGCAAACTAGACTTTTCAATGTTTTTCAGCCATAAATCCAGTCTTCTTTTGTCAGTCGGAAACCTGTGTATTATTATAAAATTATATATATTTGATAATAAAAATCGGTCATCGGCGATTTCCGTTCTTGAAAGTAAATAGATATTGATAGGAAAACTATCGATAAGTTTTATCGACAGGTTACTTTGACAGCACTATTAAATTTTTGGCCATTTGCAAGTTACGTCAGATTTAGTTCTCTTCCCACCCATTCAAATAGGCAAAATATGGAGCTGTCATTTCATAGGGTATCATAGGTCCAGCATACTTGTATATATGGAGGTCAGTGCCTCGCCGCTGACTGAAAGTCGCCAGTGCACCATCGTCCACCGCCGCCGTTTTAACTTTCAAATTTGTATTTATTTTGTCCGTGGAAGGGCTGCACCCACCCGAACACTTACGAGCCTGTGGTGGGCGTGTTGGCGGACATGATCCCGCTGCTGGAGCTGCCGGTGATCGACCCCACGCAGTCGATGGCGTTCCCCATGACCGTGGTGGCGCTGCTGCCCTACATGCTGCTGCACTACGAGGACGCGAACGAGCTGTGCGTGAAGGCCGCCTGCCACATCGCCCAGGTATTTCTTTCACTGAACCGATCCGATGGCAACCCGTTGGCTTCTCTCCTGGTGCAATGCCAGGAGGCGTCGATGATCACTTTCCATCAAGTGGGCCGTCTGCCTGTTTGCCATATTCGCATTAAAAAAAATATAAGATGTGTGTTAACATAATCTGTAGTAACAAATGAAATTGAAGTGTCTGTTTGTGATATCGAAATAAGAATGTGAAAAATCAGGAGGTATAATTCGTACCGCTAGATTCCGTTTTTTTTTTAGAATTTTCTGTCTGTCTGGATGTTACAGCTAATGTCTGAAACAGCTGTGACAGACTTTCACTGGCAGACAGCTGATATTATAAGGAGTATCATAGGCTACTTTTAAAATTCCGCGAAGAAAATAAATCCGCGCCGACGAAGTCGCGGGCACAGTTAACACACACAGTTAAATAATGGATTTGCATTGGTAACACCTCTGGTGTTGCAAATGTCCATAGACGATATAACCGGTTTTCATCACATGGACCATCAGTCCGTCTGCTAGGGGTTTTAGTAATAATATAATTGCGGCCCGGAGCACTTGATCGAATACCTCTATGCGGCCCTTATAAAGGTTGAATACGGCTGATCTAAACTATGTAAATGAGACGATACTAAATTTAGACGTACAATTAGAGCGTTTTAAAAGCTGTAAAAAGTATCTCGACTGGCACACGGACACAAGCGACCGTCTTGTAACACGTCCCCGCGTTGACTGCCGAGTGCCAGTTTGTGTAGGAGGGGGAAACGAGAAGCGGAAGCGAGATGACATCATACGCTGTCGTTCTCACTCATCACGAAAGTTCAAATTGAAACTTTTATTCAACCCATGTTTTATGAAGGTTATCTAAATAAAATATACTTCCTAATATATGGATTATATATGGGTTTTCAAATAATATATTTATATTATTTTCTTAGGCTTTAGTGCCTAATATCTTTATTAATATTATAAGTGCGAAAGTAACTCTGTTTGTCTTTTCCGTTTTCACGGAAAAACTACTGGACCGATTTGGCTGAAATTCATTATAATTTTTTTTCGATACCGAGAATGAACATAGGATGCTTTTATCCCGGAGAATAGGATAATTTTCCGGAATAAAAATATATTTGTCTCTCGGTTTGTTATGCTTTTACGGAAAACTATTGGACCGATTTGGCTGAAATTCGGTATATATGTAATTTTAATAACGAAGGTGGACAAGGGATATTTTTTATCCCGGATAACGAGGGAAAAGTAGCCTTATAACATCAGCTATTTGCTAGTATATAATAAAACAACGTTCGAAGCTCGTTTTTTATTATGTTTATTATTTTCATTCCAACGTTTCGATTACTTTTCAATAGCTGTGATCACGGAAGAAAAGTTGGAATAAAATACCGTGTTTAAAATAGTTGAAACATAGTTTTGTAATCAATATATGTTATTGCTATTATCACAGAATTGAATATAAAAACTGATCACATCGATTTAAAAGAGAATTGAATAGTAGTAGAGAACATGGGTGTATGGGTTGAAAATGTACGTGTAAGTCTCTGGTTGATTTATTAGTTCACAGCGGAGAAGAGCAAGAAACTGGAGAACCTTGGCACCGTGATGACCCTGTACTCGCGCCGCACCTTCAGCAAGGAGAGCTTCCAGTGGACCAAGTGCGTGGTCAAGTACCTGTGGGACACCTACTCGCACCTGTCGCTGCAGATGCTCGCCTTCCTCGTTGAGGTCTTGGAGAAGGTAGTCAATTTGTAAATGGTGCGAGTTTGGACGTTGCGTTTAAAAATGTGAAGAAAAAAAACAGGGGGGCTAATTCAGACCAGGTGGTGGGAAAATAAAATCACCATTAGATTATGGGGTGTTTGTGGACTGTATAGACTTGGTTCAATATTGGGAGTGGAAGGAACTCACCGGATGTAGCTGCTCTTGGTTCTCTTCTTCTGCCCCAGGTCCGAAGAGTTTTTCCTTATTTATATATTTATATTGTCACTGTCGCGAGACATGCGCACAGTCTTAATTGTTGAAGCGGTTTTTTTTTTATAACGGCGGAGCGGCAAAATCTATGCGCGTGGTGCGAACGACGTACTGAGACGGAACGGGGAGTTGCGGCTCTTGTCGTGCGTTTTCAATACAATTTTCAAATCACTTTGATGCGGCGAGAATAGGATGGGTGGGAAGGTTTAATGGGATGGAAGGGATAAAAAAATGCGATAATTAATTACCACCAGGAAATTTGGAAAACGCAATGTTTAGAATTTCTGTCTGTCTGTCTGTTAGAGCATGATGTGAAAACTTTTTTACAAAAATAAATGAATACTGCATTAGACGTCACTCTAGTGACGTGCGTCGTATTATTTAAATTTGTACTTTGATTATTTATATTTTTATTTGAAGAAGTTTACATGTCCCATAGTCACAATGCATACATACATTCGCATTAGAGCAATCACAATTATAAATAAACATACGATACATATACACACATATTCACATACACACACTCATCCGAAGGCCTCTGTGGTTGAGCGAGCCAAGTATTAGCTTATTTTCGTTTTATTACTGGCATGGTAAATTCCGGAAAGGACCTTTTTGTTATTTACTATGGTCTGGGTGTCTGGAATCGGCCCCAGAGTCGTCCGTTCCATATTACCCATAACACAAGCAAAACTTGCTTAATTTGGAAATATTTATAGTATGTCTTTTTGTCTTCAGATTATTATTATTATTATATTCACCACTAGCTGACCCGGCGAACTTCGTACCGCCATATTTTCTGAACTCCTAAAAGACTTTGTTTCATGACACAAAAACAAAATCACCATAATCGGTCCAGGTTATTAGGAGGATTCTAGAACCCGATCTCAGCGCCACCTACCGGTTCTAATTACGCATCTAAAACATCCGGGAACGCACTCAAACACACAAAAACAAAATCACCAGAATCGCTACCGGTGATTAGTAGGATTCTAGAACCAGATCTCAGCGCCATCTACCGGTTCCAATTGTGGATTTAAACCATCCCGGGACCCACTCAAAACACACACACACACAATATTTCATCAAAATCGGTAAAGTCGTTCTCAAGTTATGCGCTTACCAGCACATTTTGCGATTCGTTTTTATATATAAGATTAGCTTCTGCCCGTGACTTCGTTCGCGTGGAAAGGAAGTTAAAAAACACCCGCGATTTTGAAACATTCTTGATTGGTGCTCCGCTCTTATTGCTCTTAGCGTGATGGTTTATAGCCTCTAACCTTCATCAATAAATGGGCTATCTACACTGAAAAAAAATTTCAAATCAGACCAGTAGTTCCTGAGATTAGCGCGTTCAAGCAAACAAACAAAGAAACAAACTTATTTGCTTTATATATTATATATATATATATATATATATATATATAAGATAAAACTCTCTCACTGACAAACCCTGTCAAATTATCCGCTTCTATTATGTTACGTTGCAGAAAAATTACTTTTAGTCTGTTATAAGTTGTTTAAGTAATTTAAGCTTTTTAACTATCCCACGGGAACTATTTAATTTTTCGGGATCAAAAGTATCCTATATGTTGACCAGGGATATAAGCTATAACCATACAAAATTTCATTTAAATCGGTCCAGTCGTTTCTGAGATTAGCCAGTACAAACAGAGAAACAAAAAATTCTAAAAAAATCGAAATTAGTTCTATTTCACTCCTTACATCCCCCTGACTCGGTGTACGGGTTGTTAGGGTGCACTCTAATTTCTCCGATCGGATAACTACGGTTTCGAGTAAAACAAACGTGTGTATGCTTCCAATATTTATTAGCGACTGACTGCGGTGGGGGGTTACAGATAAATAGATACTAAGGTATTATTACAGTATAAAATTGCATTAACACTCGGTTTTTAGCAATTTTTTTAATTGTACATAAATTCGACCTCTACAATTTTATTATAAGTATAGATATATGTACACATGTATTTCTTCTCTTTTCTGTCACTCCTCTATTTCGACATACGAGTATATCTTCTATCACACCACAAATCATCATATTCGATGGTAATGGGCGTACAGACAGAAGCGCAGTTTTACACAAGGGACAAAATCCCTATCCCTATTAATATTATAAATGCGAAAGTAACTCTGTCTGTCTGTCTGTTCCGTTTTCACGTAAAAACTACTGGACCGATTTGGCTGAAACTCAGTATATATATGTTTTCGATGCCGAGAATGAACATAGGATACTTTTTATCCCGAAAAATGGGATAGTTTCCGGGATAAAAATATATTTGTCTTTCTGTTTGTTATGCTTTTACGGAAGAACTAATGGGCCGATTTGGCTGAAATTCGGTACGTATGTAAATTAAATACTGAGGGTGGACAAGGGATACTTTTCATTTTGGCCTTTTTGGTAATTTTGGCTATTTTAGCCTTTTTACTCATTTTGACCATGTCGGCCACTTTGGCCTTTTCGGTCATTTTGGTCATGTTGGTCATTTTGGCCTATTTGGTCATTTTGACTATTTTGGCCTTTTTTGGTCATTTTTGTCATTTTGGCCTTTTTGGTCATTTTGGCCTTTTTGGTCATTTTGGCCTTTTTGGCCATTTTGGCCTATTTGGTCATTTGGGCCTTTTTGGTCGTTTTGCCTATTCGGTCATTTTGGCCTTTATGGTCATTTTGGCCTTTTTGGTCATTTTGGCCTATTTGGTCGTTTTGCCTATTTGGTCATTTTGGCCTTTTTGGTCATTTTGGCGTTTTTGGTCATTTTGGCCTTTTTGGTCATTTTGGTCATTTGGGCCTATTTGGTCATTTTGGCCTTTTTGTCATTTTTGGTTATTTTGGCCATTTTGGCCTTTTTGGTCATTTTGGCCTATTTGGTCATTTTGGCCTTTTTGGTCATTTTGGCCTTTTTGGTCGTTTTGCCTATTCGGTCATTTTGGGCTTTATGGTCATTTTGGCCTATTTGGTCATTTTGGCCTTTTTGGTTATTTTGGTCTTTTTGGTCATTTTGGCCTATTTGGTCACTGTGGCCTTTTCGGTCATTTTGGCAGTGTCGGTCAGTTTGGCCTCTGGTCATTTTGACAATTTTGATTATTTTGGCCTTTTTGGTCGTTTTTGCCTATTCCGTCATTTTGGCCATATCGGTCACTGTGGTCTTTTGGTCATTTAGACCATTTTGGCCTTTTTGGTCAAGTTTTGTAATTTATTTTGTTGACAGATAGTCGGGGGATGGTATAATTAGCGATATAAAATGAAGTGAATCTTCCGTGGGCAAATACAGAAAAATGTAATATAATATAACCTGTAGCGCTTGCTCTATAAACAAGAGACACGCACTAGAGGTTAACCACTAGAGGGTTAAACTCTAGTTGTAAATAAAACAAAAATGGTTGATGGTATAAATGTGAAATTAGAATAATCATTCTTTTTAGGTACACTTGCACTTGCATACTGGTAACACTTTCTAAATTGTAATATGCATAGATATTAGTAAACAACAAAAAATTGCATTTTTGCGTATACGCCTATATGTTATGAATGAAGACCTCGGTTGTCATCATTCACAAAATGCATCCATCTCTATTTTGGTCTACCTTTATATTTGTAAAATGTGTACATATACTATCTATCTGTAAACTATAATATTAAAATGGCAAATCACAAAAAAACCTATCCTACATTCGGGATAATTATCCTTTACATAAATCTATGCTAATATCTGGGATGAACAGTATCACTTGTCCAGCTTCGGTATTAAAATGACATATACTTTCGCATTTATAATATTGTTACGAGTTGCAGGACTCGAATAAAAATGCCTAAAGGAATTACTTAGAACTATACAAACACGTATGAAACAGGTTCAAATATAACTGAACACAACTCGCCTCGCTTGTGACTATCGTTAGACTGCCATCTGTTCATTGGGGCATTGCTTTATACTAAACAAATAGAATACGTATGTGGACCGCGTGGACTGAATACCATAAAAGGTGACAATACACGACAGGCTGTTTTTCTAGTTACAAATGGCAAATGTGTTTGTGGCAAATGTCAGGGCGCGGCGAACCTGCAGCTGCCGGTGCTGTCGATCGTGCACTGCATGCTCTACTACGTGGAGCTGAACGCGGCCGCCGCGCACGCCGTCAACGCGGACCTGCTCAGGGCCGTCGCCAAGTTCATCGACGCCGGCTCCCAGGTACCCACCACCACCCCCTCGGAACAGCCGTGACAACATATCCCGTGTCTGTGCATTGCAGACATTATATTAGATATTTTTAGTTTCCTTGTCTGTATGTTCGGGACTCACGTAAAAACTACTGGACCGAATTCGCTGGTCGACAGCATATTGCTAAACTTGAAATTTGTCGTGCTAGATATGAATTCAAAGATCACAACAATAAAAAGAGTGCGTGTAACGTTCACACGCGATTGAAGTAAAACTACAGATGACGGTGTAAAATGTTCTTGACATTCAGACATTTTCATTCAATAAAGAATCACTTATTATTTTTATAATATGATTTTTTTCAAATTCCTTTTTATCACTTGCACTTTTAGAAAATATTCTCTTATATAACACGTGGACGTACATATGCTATAAAATTAAGGTTATATTGGGACCAAAATAGCTTACTTCGGTTATTCCCGACTTGAACATCGGAATATACTTACATCGACTGTACAAGCTAGTATACTGAAAAGTCCTTACTTACTTGTATATATAATTAAATATTTATACATAATTAATTCTATTGTATAATTTTTATTATGATTATTATTCAATTTAATATTTTTTAATAATAATTTTTTTTCAAAAATTTTCGATTTATTTGTTTATAAACTATCTATTGACAAAATCAAAAATATTTGAAAACCGGATGGTACAGAAACGTGACGCCATATTGCCGTAACGGACTTCGGTTGCATTGTCGTCCAGTTACCTCCTAGTCGCGCCTAAAGAAGTTTTACTTCAATAAATTACCGGACTTAAAATCTGCGTTAATCTACATCCCAATAATCCTCCAGGATGTTTTTCGGGAACGAATTCAAGTCTCACACACAAAAATCAGCGTATTCCGTCCAACATCGAAGAAGTCGCTGGTGGATCCTAGTTATTGTGATGGATGTATGTTGCTCAACCACGAACGATCTGGTTGAAGGGCACGGAGGACGGAGATAGGTTAAAGTCGGGAATAACACATAGCCTACTTTTAACGACGCCTTCGAGTTTATTGTAAAAGTTAGCTCGTATTGACCTTGTTGATAAACGATACCTTTCAAATGTCGTAGGACGGTAACAACTATAGAGAGGCGATGAAGATACTGAAGCTGGTGGTGACGAGGTGCTCGACCCTGGTCGTGCCCCCCCACTGGGACAGCAACGCCTCCTCCATCCTCGACACAGAGTTGCACGCCAAAAAGGTACACGCATTATATCTCTTATTTGCTCTATATAAGTGGCAGGTATTATATAAACAAGGCATAGAAACCGGTAAAAATAGTCTTACCGGTTATAGCCTAAGCACAGTCGCGGTATGAAAAGTTTCGCCAGTTTTCAAATTTATTCATTTGCCGTTCCGTGAGCACGTGTTACCTTTTCAAAGTAAGTCACAGAACAGACTATTCCACAAAAAGTTATGTTTAACCGTTTGATGATCATTTTTAAGATTACTTAGGTATGTTTAGACATGTAAAACCTCTTTATTGGTTTTAATATTAACGCTTAGCGTAGCGATTTTATTCTCTTTGTTCTCATTGTGAATGTCAGCGTCTATCTTTATCAACATTGCATGTATCTTTTTTCTCGTTTCTATATTTTACAAACGTAACATTTATTAAAATGTTGGCAGTATTGTGTCTTGTACTCGTGCAAGCAAAAGTCGACTTCAGGGTGATGAACCATTTCATACCGCGACTGTACATAGGAAGTTTTCTTTCGGTTTTGTTCAGTTCATTAACAATTTCGAACAGTTTTTGCCGCACACCTTCAAAGCGCAGCCATGTGTGTCTATACTAAGACTATGAAAAAAAACAAAGACATACGTGTACTTCTGTTACGCAAATAGTCATTCAAATACAGAGTATATTGATCGAAGCCTTTCAAACACAAAGTTCAGCAGTTTATAGATCGGAGTTAAATTCCGTACAATAATAAATATTTAGTTGCTATTATTCTAATATTAGCATGACATCGTATTAGGGGAAACTATACTGTTGTGGCACCAAGTGACTGACCCCGTTTGGGGCGGACAAGAGCAATGAACTCGCGCAACCGTCAGAGTTGATGTCTTTGCCTTCCGCGATAACGGCTACTGAAAAGTGGTCGAAACGTCGAAATGAAAATGAAGTGAAACGCCACAACACGCAGTTTTTAGTATGCGTACTAATCACGTAACATAACAATATTTGTGAAAGAAGATCTGCTGCTTTTGGGCCAAAGAAATGTAATGAGTTTAGATATGACTTAAAAAAGTGTTATATTTTTTTTGTTACAAAAAGGTAAATTCTATGTAGAAGACGAGAAATCTTAAAAAGAGGCCGCAAATAAGGTTTCGATTTATGTGAATGAACTTGAACAATTAATAAATATGAAAATTACTTACATCGGCTAATTATCTGATTCAAAATTAGTAAACCCACTACATTATTACAAAGTCATGGTAGCGTAATGACTAGCGTACGCGTCCCCAATTCAAAGGACGCGGGTTCGATCCTGGCCCCGGAACGCTTGCACCACTCAGGCACAACAACAGACAACGGTGAAGGAAGACATCGAGATAACCGATGTGTCAGAGCTGCCAAGCCGCCTTGGACAAGCGTGTCGGGTACTACAATTATCTCAAATATCAATGTAATAAACAGGACATGTACAAACGTTCACTTAAGAAAATGCCAGTTGCTAGCTTTTGAATTTGCGTAGCCGAGGCAAGCGTGGTTGCGCGTGTGCGGGTGAATGTGTTTTCATTGAATATTATATAGTTTAATATAATTTATAATAATTGTTTGTATGCTCTCTATGTTGGGAGAACGTGTACTAGTGTTCAGCGATGATTGGAACAAGTACATTTGATTTGATGAACGTGTGACGTGGGCAGGAGCTGCCCGGGCGCACGATGGAGTTCACCTTCGACTTGTCACAAACTCCGGTGATCGGGCGCAAGTACCTGCCGAGGGCCGGCAGCCAGCCGGCCACCGGCCCCAGCTCGCTCTCCAACGCCTCCACTTCTACCCCGGACAAGGGTGAGTGACACCCGCTGATCTTTGTCGTTTTATTTATTTACTATGCCCGCGACTTTGACTACACACAGAACTTAAACACGAATGTACGCTATCGTTCTTAGTGAAAACTGTGTACGATTAAGATAAGTCGTGTGTATACACTCGAACTACTACAGACTGTTTCCGAGTAAAATTCCCGGGATAAAGAATATCACACATTTCATTACATAACATTTGCTATCGATCAGTGAAAAAATGTCATTGTGAATCGTTTTATTTTTAATATGGCCCTTTTATCTTTCATGATCGGTTCGAAATTTGACATATGTCATAATTCAACCGATTGCAAAGCAAGTAACTTTAAGAAACGCACGCTAAGCTAAGCGTGCACTATGCGAATGAATGTCAGACGGTGTCGTAGTCGGTGGTAGTGCGCGTTTAGCCTTAGAGGCTTGGGCTTCATTTGAGTTGAGCCCCCAGGCTCGTCGGCCTCCCGGTCCGGCTCGGCGTCGACGGTGATGGGCCCCGAGGCCAACGCCGGCAGCAGCGGCGCGACGCAGCCGCAGAGCGCGGCGTCGCCGCGGCGCTCGCTGTCGCTGTCGCCGGCGGACGCGCTCGCCGGGAACGCCGGCTGGAAACGCCCGTGGATGTCGCAGGTAACACACACAAACAGGCTCAATACTAATACTACGCTACTACCACGTGTACATCAGCCCAAAGCCGGAGTGACACTTCACCCGACCAAAGTCAAAGTGGGAATGCAAAAATGTTGTCCGAGCTGACCGAGCCGAGTAGTGGGCTCATAGATACAAACTACCCTCTTTTATTATTCTGTCAATAATAAATAACCTCGTTAAAATATTACGATAATCCTAACAATAGATTCATTTCTAGGGCGAACTTACATATGAGTAAGTAGAACAAACACATTTAAAATAACAAATAAAAACAAGAGGAAATAAATAAATGCTGATAATAGATAGGATCAAACTGAGCGTTACCTATTATAATACATATAACGGAAATGAATAACGTATATTTTTATTAAAAACAAAGAAACGTCAAGATTTATTTGAAGCAATAGCGACGTAATTCTTTACACATGATTATATTAATACGACTTTTTTATGTTAAAAAGTTGTAAAAATATTAATATACCCAATCTGACGTTGCTCAAAGAGGACGACCTGTTAGTGTTACTCTATACATAATTTATCTTCAATACATTTGCTTATATTTCGCGTGATGCCTAATTATAACGACACTAATCAGAAGTTGGCGTAACATTTCGGCTAATATGGCGATACTCAACCTTTTTCTTATAAGGGCCACATAGATACAAGGTGCAGCGGGGCTCAACGGAAATGTATTTACGTGTAATTTTATTCCTAAAGTATAAAAGAGGCTTGCGACCCACCCAATGGAAAGTGTTTCCCGTCATCTATGAGCTATTGCAATACCAGAGGTGTTACCAATGTAATTGTATAAGTAAAAGTAGGAAAGCGGACCCTGGGCGCCGATTCGATCGCTACGAACGCAACCGGGATTAAACGCAACGGGTTGCGTTGCGTTTAATTGCGGTTGCGTTCTATATATAATAATATCTAATCTGGCTATGGGTGGAGCTGTCGCCTCTTTAATATTCTTTCTCGATTTGTGCACGAATTTTAGTGCAACAAATGATATATTAATTTAGATTATAATTACATAATTAATATTATGAACAGAGCCGAGTCCGGGAGTGCCTCGTGAATCTACTCACCACATGCGGACAACGGGTCGGCCTCCCGAAGAGCCCATCGGTGAGTGAAAAGCTTTTCCCTGTATTGTTTTAGATGTCAAGTTCAGTCATCGTATCTATGCTGAATATCAATCGGCAATGGGCCGTACTCAGGCTGCCATTATGGGGGATCATTGTTATACATAGCTATGGTCAATTAATTAGTTACACTCTCAAACCACTTATAATTGAACAAAAGTGACAGTTTCCGATGACAAACGCCGACCAAGACTTTATATGTAAACTTGAAAGACGACGGGGACGTTTGAGCCAAAGAAATGTAATGAGTTGAGAGACAGCTAAAAAATAACGTCAGCCCTAGATTGTATCTGGAAGACGATTTATGTGAATGAATCTCAACAATTGTTAATATGAAAACACTTTCACCACACTACTATTATAATTCATTCAAAATAACTAAACCCACTGCAATTAGAAAAAAACATCTACATCTTAAAATTAAAGTAAGAAAGAGAGTTGGTCTGAAAGAGAGTATCGGGATGAAGGTAAGGAAAGGAATGCTCCGGTGGTTCGGGCATGTGGAAAGAATGACTTAACAGATATACAATGCAAAAGTGGATGGATGCAGAAGTCGCGGAAGGCCACGACACACCTTCCATGATCAAAGCGTGCATGACAAGAGCTATGAATGTCAAAGAAGCAAGTGAGGTGTGTAAGAATAAGCCTGAATGGCGCTCTGTTGTTCGTGCCTACCCCGCAAGGGACCTGGCGTGAAGTCATGTATGTATGTATGTGTATCTTAAAAATCACTCTTAGCTTTTTACAATCTGGGCTCAAGAGTTTATAAAATCGTATCACGCATAAAACCAGTCCGTTATTTAGAGCCCCAATTCACGGCTGAGTACGGCCCCCACAAGTATTATAAACGATATACATTAATTGTTATATGTACTAATATGATTTCTATCCATTGCTGCATATAGGATGATTTAATAACCACTTTATGTTCGAAGGTAACTCGTATAAACATATCTGTCGCAATGAAAACGCTTCTCGCATTTACACACTTACCAATATCTAATTGAATTGTTGTATGAAGTTTAAATGGTTTTACAATTTATGAAATTACTTTTGCTATTAAATTATTTTAATGTTTTGTAATCGTGATGTAAACGCTCCCAAATATAATAGCTCTGACCTATATCCCGGAGTGTTCGACGGGGCTTTGCATACTCCCTAAATATAAACAGAGTGTTGCACTGTTAAGCCTTTTAAGTACTTGTTCGTTTGTATGTTCTTTTATAAAGGTTGAACTGTTTTAAATAGTTGCTATCGCTACATTCAAAGGGGTGCAGTTGCCTTGGTACAGAGCAACAATATGACAGTTCATGTGTAGAATGAGGCGCCGAATATGGTCCAGCCAATCTATCCAATGATATTAAAGCGAGATTGAAAAATAAATGACACAATTATTTGTTTGGTAAAAAGACATGACTAGACTAGACTTGATTTCGTCAATTTATTTTCCATTTTTTGTCATGATTCGTATGGAATTAATATTACGCGTGCAAATATTAGTTTGTTTATTTTTATATCCTGGTTCTCTATTAGCTCTGCTCTTTCAACCACTGAGGGAACTTTCATTGTATATTTTAATATCATTTACACCTCATACAATATTACGTACGTAAAGCTCGGTATATTGATAATAAATTATATATATATCACATCACACACGTTATGTATCGTTTAGTTTCATCGTTTGCTTTGATTAATCCCGCAGTTCATAAATCTACATTCGATATTTACATTTTTTGGCGATTTTTTTTCTAAAAAGTACTTCGACAGTCGATCAGTAATCTCAATCATATTGCATCCAGATAAATATTCATGCGACTCCGACAAAAAAAAACTGTGTGAAACGGAATGAATGAGTGTCATAAGGGACAAATACAAATTAAGGGGACAAAAATTCATTTGACATTTATTTTGATAACATACATACATAATGGAATATAAACTTTGATGTATAAGTTTGTATTTATGTTTAATGTATGTTGTTAAATATTTATTTTTAAAATGTTTAATGATTCGGTAATTACTAATTATACCTCTTGGTGATACGAATAAACGTGAGATATCAAGTAGCAAACATTCACAAGGCCAACGATAGGGCTTGGTAGTCTAACCCACCAATATAAAAGACAAAAGCTAAGAGAAACCTTATACCAGTACAAATTAGTAATAATTATAAAGCAAAGATTCATGTTGCCGGAGAGTTGGTGGCGCCGCTTCGTGAATTTTATCAACATCTAAAACTGCTCTGAAAGTGGTGGCAAACTCATGACTTCCAGTACGTAAATCTGTAACATTCCAAATAAATATAATATATTTTTAATGAACTGATAGGTAATGATTACACTTTAATATGAAACCGTTGGTAACACATCCCACATAGCGTTACCGCAACCTTTGCAACCGATTGTGGCACACGTAACAAATTGTGCTTGTTCGCTTCTCACCAACTTGTCACTGATTTATCACTTTTTATGTATATCACAAATTCATTTACATTTCATTATTCTATTGCTAAATCTGTCATATTAAACGTTTATGCAAGCTCCTCTAAACTAGCTAATACACATAAAAGAATATACTACGCTACTATATACATGAACTTATAATAATTATTGTATATTTTATTTTATTTACATATTTAAAAGATATTATTACGAGAGTGCCTTAAATGATTACCATAATGTAAAGAAGATGTAGTAGTTTGTTATTTAATTTAATGATAAAGTAATTTTTAATTTTATTTAAATCCACTTTATATGCCCAGTGTATGGCTGATTAAAATATGTAATTCTGTAATACATTGTCTCATTTACAAATTAATATTATTATTATGAATACGACCGATAATAGAACTACTAGGAGTCGATTGCTATAATTATTGAAAGTCTACTTTCGTTGGTGTCGGTGAATATAGTTAGAAAATATTAATTAGTTAGTTAATATTTAAGGCTGGTGTGCATAGTCATTTAACTGATGGTTAAAATCTATATCTACTTACGAGTGTATAAAACTAATTTATAGAAATGTATGTACGCGCATAACTTGAGAACGAGTTTACCGATTTTAATGAAATTTGTTGTGTGTGATTGAGTAGGTCCCCGGATGGATTAGATTTACAACAATTGGTACTGATGGGTGGCGCTAGGATCGGGTCCTAGATTTTTATTTTTTCAGGGCAGCACAACGTCTGCCAGGCTTCTAGTAAAATAATAAATTTAAAGCGACCATTTATTTTTAACCATCGGCTAAACGGTGGTGTAATGACATGCGCACTAGCCTAAGTATAGTATAGTTTGGTGTCCACACCGTATTCGCGCGTTATGTTGACGAGTTGCATTTCATTCACGCTCGTATGTATAACAATGCGCACCTTATTATTTGTAATTGTATATTCACGTGGCTTCCTTCGTATTAACTTCGAGTCCGTATCCCGTGAAACTGTTAGATGTTGCTGGACAAAATGCGTCCTCTGCTCATCTCCGGTTCATAGCTTGAACGTGAGAATTAAACAGGCATTCAAATAAAAGCATAAGGTAGGTGCGGGTAATAAGGCCTACTTAAGGGAGATTTGAAATAAAATAAAAACTATGTATCCGAATCAACAAATTATAGTATTAATTAAACCTACAGACCAATCACTATAAAATATAAACAAAAAATTTACACTTTTGCCGTAAACAAACATAAAATTAAACATTTTCAAAAACCTTGTCAATAAGCCTTATTATAAAATAATAAGGATAATAAGGCCTAAGATTTTAACATTCATAAATAATCAAAATAGGCTTGTAACATTTGGTAATTGAGATCAATTATAATAAATATGCATTAATCATGCCTAAAGTTTTCAAAATTAAAACAAATTTCTTTGTTTAACAGGCTTCCTGATCATCACTGAGAATAGATTTTCGACCTAGTGTTTTTTTACAAACTTCCGGTCCGGAGATGGTTTCTAATAGTTCTCTTGGGAACATTATACCTCTCAGCATCTTTATATATAGCTCAGCATTCCTCTTTTTATCGCTTGGACAGCCGATACCAAATCATTTTCAGACCATAATACTCGTTTGGGGGGCATCGTGATGTAGGCACTATAATGACAATAAACTAATTAGTAAACAGTCGCAATTACTTATAAATATCCATAACATTTTAAGAAATACGTAAAATAAATTGTAAAGGTGTCAAATACTGTTACAAGAAAAGGAGTATAATAAGGCCTACTGTCAAATTTAGTAGGCCTTAATAACCGCTGCTATGGTGTATACCTAAAGAAATACAAAAAAGTACAATAATTGGTTCATGATATATCACTCAGACATCAAAGGTCAATAAAAGCATGAAAAACAGAAAACTGTAGCGCAAAATTATATATAAAAGTATAATAATACTTATTATAAAAATTACTTACGATTGAGTCGAACAATTTTTTATTATTCGCGTAGCACAAACGCTCCTCACAAATGCTCCTCACTCCGCACTGGTCGCAAAAAGCGAGCGACGAGTCGCGACAAGCTTAAAGTGTTACCACCATCCATGAGTGTTAGCTACCTGCAACTGTGTCCTGGAGCGGCATCAAACATTTTTAAATTGTATTTTTGGAACTTAGGCCTTATTACCCGCACCTACCTTATTTATATTTTCTCTTGCCAATTTTGCAATTACAAGCAATTGTATTATGTGGAAGTACTTTTCAGAAATAAGGTAAGGTACAATATTACAGTGCGTGTCATGAAAAACGTTCCGCGGAAACAAATGGAACTAATTATAAAAGATCAACCCGGCCGCGTTGTCATGTCGTTTTTATCAAGTAAATGTTACGTTATATTATTATTATTCTATTTACTAATACTATGAAATCGGAATCTTTCTAAAATTATTTTATCTTCCCAACATTCCGTTAAGCTACCGTAGCGCCGCTTCTGCGGGAGTTATTTCGTGAGACAGAGTCTATAGTGTTAATGTTGGACAGACTGATGTTAGTGAAACCATCGTATTCTCTCATACTTTATTTGAAGTAATTCTAATCACACGAGGTGCAAACACTTGTGCTGAGCGAATCGCTAATAATAAAATTGACGAACCCGTCATTTGTGTATTACTAATAGGAATGCAGAATTGATTGTGCCTCTATCGACAGGTGATATTCAGCCAAAGCTCTGAACTGCTGGAGCGGGAGTCGTCGATGGCTTCTTCCCTCGAGGAGGTGTCCGGGACCCCCGGGAACGAGCCCTCTGGAGGTGCGCCCCCTACCGACCACTTCGGGGTCTTCAAAGACTTCGACTTCCTGGAGTACGAGAGCGAAAGCATTGAGGTGAGTTGTCTCATATATATGTGGCAATTGTACAAAAGCCAAAGGTTAACTAACTCTAGTGCCAGGCAGGAGTCACCTTCACAGAAGATAAAATAACTAATGGACATTTAATATTATATATAATTAGAACAACGTCAAACAAAGAATAGACAAACATATATATTTTGAACAATTTAATATAAGTACATAATATGTTATGAAATGTGAAAATAATGATTTTGAATAATAATAATAGGTACGTAACTATGAAAAGAACACAAGCAGTCTTACTAAAAGGCGCTTGTATCAAGTGCGAGATCTGCTCGCTGGCTTTTGGTGTTCGTACAGGAACGCCATCAGTTTGATTTAAAAAATATGTCCACTTGGAACGGTTCTTGTCGGTGGCGGAATATTGTTCCAGCACCTGGAAGCCGAACACCGGTAACTGCCTCCGAAAGCGGCTAATTGCTGGCGACCGGCCTTATCCTTATCGGCCTTATCTACCATTAAACATCAAGCAGACACGATCATTACCTTCTTTTAACAGATTAGTTAAAGATTACTACCTTAAGCTATAGTGTTATTGTTTACTTTTGTATGTATATAATATAATATGTGTATATATTTTAGTATATATATTATCATATATATTACTATTTTTTATATATTTTTTTATTAATAAACGAAATTATTGTACGAGTGCTGGTTTAGCATCTACCGACTTTTGTTGTCCTTCCAAAGGTTGTCTGGAAGAAATCGCCATGGGCGATAAGACCGCCGATTGTACTTGTATTTAATGTTCTTGATTTTATGTAGCATTTTTGTACAATAAAGTATATTCTATTCTATTCTATTCTTATCTTTTAGGATTTATATGATGATACCTGCTGATTTTCCAGGGTGAGAGCTCGGACAACTTCAACTGGGGCGTGAGGAGGCGGCTCCTGAGCGAGGAGCGCGACGAGGGCCGCGGCGCGGGCCGCAGCCCGCCGCCGCAGCAGCCGCGCCGCCCGGACGCGCACCACCCACCCAAGCCGGTCGGTGGGGGGGGGGGGGCAACATCACCAACCACACCACACCACACCACACACCCCACTCTCAAACGAACACAGATCTCTCTCTCTCTGTTTTTACTTGAAGACATAACAAACAGACAAGAAATCTAAAAAAAAGCATCATGTTCTCCATCGTTTATATAGTCTCTTCCAGCAAAAAAATGTTGTAAAATGCAACAAACGATGAAAGATGTTTGAGAGTAAGCCCTCAGAGCCCCAATTCTGTAACATCAACAAAAAAAAGCCTGTCAGTGCCAGTCAAGATCCATTTGACTGACAGATCTTCCTTTAATCATCCACTAATAACAGCTAAGCATAGAACGGCTGCTTTATTATCTTCGACGACTAATAGCAACTCGATCACAAAGTATTTGTATTCATTATTTATGTAACGTCAGCAGAACAGTGCGCACGCGCTCGGCCGGCGGTCACGCGGCGGCCACGTGACCGCTGCATCTAATACGAAAACTAGACGCGCAAATGAATGATTGTCTGTATGTCTTTTATAAAGTCGTAAACTATACATCCGATTTTGATGAAATTTTGTGTGTGTGTGTTTGAGTTGGTCCTGGGATGGTTTAGATTCACAATTGGGACCGGTAGGTGGGCTGAGATCGGGTTCTAGAATCCTCCTAATCACCTGGAGCGATTTTGGTGATTTTGTTTTTGTGTCATGAAACAAAGTCTTTTAGAAATTCAGTAAATAGGCGGTATGAAGTTCGCCGGGTCAGCTAGTATTCGATACAAATGAAACATATAAATAGACGTTTAATTAAAATCTTCTAATATATTATATAAAATCCTCGTGTCGCGGTATTTTTGCCAAACTCCTCCGAAATGGCTGAATCGCTTTGTATGAAATTGTGTATGCATATCAGGTAAGTCTGAGAATCGGCCAACATCTATTTTTCGTACCCCTAAATGACGGGGGGGGGGACCCCTAAATATTTTAATTTTTTTTATCATTCGACATTAAAAAATACATAAATACGTACAACCCCAAAAGGTTCACCCTTCCACCATTAATCACTATTTTTTAAAAGCGATATTTGTATGTTGATAATTTTCTACTAGGATGATTTAGATTCAAATTTTAACCAGGTAGATGGCGCTGCAATCGGGTACCAGAAATTAGGTGTTTTTTGTTGTTGTACGTATTCAAGTTTGTCCCGGAATGGTTTAAATTAGCGATTCCGATTGGACCCAGTAGGTGGCGCCGCGATACTCCTCCTAAACGGCGAGTCTGATTTTGATGAATCAATGTTGTGATGTTCAAGTGGATTTGAGAATAGTTTAGAATTTAGATTAATATTTGCTCCCGGCAGATGGCGCTGGAATCGGGTTCTAGATATTTAGTTTAGCTAGTATTATTATAATTTTAAATGTTGCTTAAATTTTTAATATTTAATAATTATTTTTTAATTTGCAGAGCCCGCACGAGGACTCGTCGGACGAGGAGGGCGGGTGGGAGGAGGGCGCGGGGGGCGGGCGCGGCGAGGGGGACCCGGGGGTCCCGCATGACGCGGCCCTCAGGCCCCGCACGCACTCCTTCTCCAGCGCCTCCAGCGGGGAGGCCGACGGTATGCCCACTTTCGCTGCATATTACACATAGGCAATATCCACCTCTCATCAAGTGGGATCGTTGGGATCAATAATTGTCCTCTTCACTATCACAAGGATACAAAATTAAAGTAAAAATCATAGTTTATATTGCCAAATGCTTATGTCGTAAATCAAGCAACTTGATACTTGCACGATTTTTGACGTGTACCTAAACACTAGTTGTAAGTTATGGAGGGTAGAATTCAGGAGAATCACCTCGTGTGGGGAGGGGGACGAGTTTATAAAGTTTCTACCTGGAAACAGCGAGTTATTTTGCGAAGTCACAACCGAAATAGCGTTCTCGTAGCAAATAGACCTGGTATGTATTTACCGGCAGTTTATACGTAGGAAGTTGAAAAATTTAATATGTTTGTTGACTTTGTTTAGAATGTCTTTTTTATGTTATTTTTTGCTTACTATTTAGAAATAACAAGCGCTTGAAAATCATATATGATAATTATGCTCCATATCAATGTTTGTGTATGGTATCATAATTTAGAAAAATGCGATATAACAAAGCGGATTTTTTATTCTTTTTTTTAGTTTGCTATTCTACTCTAATACATTTTGGCGCTATTTTTAAAGTCTTTCCATTTGGCTGATATGCAAAAAACACTTTCTTGTTACCGTAAAATGGGGGGAATAGGGTCTAGGGGGTGAATTGGGACAAACCTCAAATTTTATTTCTGACCTTATGTACACATTTATGTTACGTGTTACACTTTGTGGTAGGATTTAAATTTGAAGCTTGCAATATTGTTTCTATAATCTTTCAACACTCAGTCATCCTGTCATAAGTATTTAACAAAAACGTACTTTAAAACATTGGGTCATTTATGATAATATATTAGGAGACTGACACTTTAAAAAATGGTAGGTATATGTCAAGTACCTAGGTACCTAACCTAAAAAGACACCACCTACCAGGTAGGTATTGTAGGTATACTTGTCTATAGTATGAAAGTGTCAGCCCTAGCGAAAAACTCTATTAACCCGTTAAGCAACCCGATTCACCCCAACGCCTGGGTGAATAGGGACAAGTGAGTTTTTGTAACTTTTTATGATTATTCTTTAATAAACTATATGCATTAGAAATGAAAATGTAAACTAGCGGAACCATTATGATCTCCGTTTTATTACTATAACTACAAGAAAACGATAAAAATCAATGTCGAACTTAAAAAGTGTCCCGATCCCCCCCATTTGACGGTACACGCGTGTCGCAGGCGAGGCGGGCGAGCGGGGCGACGCGACGCCGGTGCCGGGCGCGTGCGGCGGCGCGGCGGCGCGCGACGCGTGGCGCGCCTCCGTGGCGGCGCTGCTGCGCCACGCCACGCACATGCAGCCCATCGCGCTGCTGCACCGGCTGCACACCGTGCTCAAGGTCGCCCATACAGATAAGCCAACTTCCAATTCGAAACCAAATTAAAAAGTATCTTGCTAAAAGAGGGATCATTTACATAGCATCTCGCTCCAACCTCTTATAACTGTATTTTGTACGAGTGTAACGTGTTTATCTTGCCATACTTGAAGATATGTGGAAGCAAAAAAAGAAGTACGTCATGTCTTTATATTTATAACTATAATAATATTTTCCTTCTATTCTATTCTTATTGTGTCTCTGTCTTATTGAATATGCACTGATTGCTACAACTCCATTAATTCTTCAAAAGTCATTCTGTAACATACTTCTGGATAAAGCTTATGACTTGAGATATAAATAGAACAAGAAATATAAAGAAAAACCAATTTTTTACTAGACATGTTACTGGAGAGTTTCTTGCCGCTTCTTGTCCTTAACAGCAATAACACGTTGCGAAGCGGCGTACATAGACTAGGAAGTGAAATTAAACCTTAACCTATATTTTTTTCTCTTAAATGTTGTTTTTAAAAAATACCACATTAATATTACAATCTAATCAAAAAAGACTAATAAGTAATTTAAATATAACCTAAATTGACTAAAAGTATTTAACAAAGAAAGTGTCCATTAGCACTTTTCTTATTGTCTCTATTAAGGGGAAGACACTTTGTTGATGTGTTCTTTAATATATGTATGACCTTCAAAAAGTGTTCTTCAATGGAACTTATTTTGAATTTGAATTGAATACAGAGGCTAAGGCTTTTAACCGGTTAAAACCGGTTGTTGTCAACTATTTCGTGTAAACCTTAAAGAGCATTATATAAATCATAATGAACCGGTTTAGTCCGCGTGAAGAGGTAGTATCGTTTTCTAGCTCTTGGTCGATTGATAACTCGCTGCGCCACGGCTGCGCTTCGAAGCTGTGCGGCAAAAACCGTGCGAAATTGTTCCAAACCGACTTATTCAACAACACCTAAATCTATTTAGAAAGAAGGAAAGACATTTTATTTAGGACGAAAACAATACAAAGTATTATCGAACAGTAAAATAATAGACACAGAATAAGTCCTAAAATTGAATCCAGGCTTAGCATAATCTGACCGATTATGACCAGCGTTGTTCTTCCGCCAGGGACCAGCAAGTGACGTTACGAAAGACAATACAACACACATAATGTACAATGCAGTTAAATAATGATAAAACTATTCGTATTTAAAGACAATAATAGTGTTGTACAACGACAAAGTGAATGCACACCTGCAATTGATTACCTTTCCCGCATTTGGACTTCTTTTCTTTACTTTGTGTTTAAAGTTTGTAATTAAGACAAACATCCTACTGTTATTGTGCAGATGTGCAGATTACGTTTTCTTGTAAAATTCAGTCCACGCGGTTGATTGTTGGATTGTATAGTTTAGTATAAAAAAAACAATGCCCGAACGGAGGGGTGAGGCAGTCAAGCGAGGGTTACGATACGAGCAAGACATGTACATTCGATAAGTTTTAAAGTGACGGACTTTGCGCGTGTTATTGAATCGTGTAGTTTGTACTGGTTGCGTCCAGTTATATCTTTACCTGTGTTATACGTGTTTGTGTAGTTCTAATAAATTCTATAGTAATTCCAACTGCATTTTAATTCGAATCTCGCACTCGTAACAATGTCATAAAAAAAGTGTGTTTGTGCACTTATGTACACGCGTTAGAAGTTATACTTCTTTAAATTGGTTAAATAAATAAAGTCCCTACCACCCGGGCTTTATTTATTTAACCGACCGTATTGAAAAATACAATCAAAAAGTGAGGTTAACTCTAAATAACTTAGAAAAATAAATAGCACAATCACACCCAAGTATTAGAAAAAGCGATATAATTACTTACTTTTTTTAGAAATTCACTGGAATTAGAATTAAAATAAATCCTCTGATGTTGCTGATCACTTTGATACTAAATGAATGATTTATAAATCATCAAACTGGTATATTAATGAAAACTTATATTAGAATGCTCGTGTCACAATGCATGTATGAAAAACGAGTGGAATATGGAGTGAGGTGTGTGCGTGTACGCTAAGACAGGAGGTGATCGCGAAGACGGTGGCGCTGTGCGCGGAGCCGGCGGCGGCGGCGGCGGCGGCGCTGGCGGGCGCGTGCGAGCTGGCCGCGGTGCTGGAGCGGCTGGCCGCCGAGGAGCCGCCGCTGCTGTGGGCGGGCGCGGCGGCCGCGGACTGCGCGCGCGCGCGCGACGCCGTCCGCTTCGCCGCGCTCGAGATCCACGAACACCTCGACACCTACTTCGACAGGCGCGAGCACGCGCTCGAGGTGTGCCCATCATCTATTCTTCATCCCCCTAAATATATTTTTTTATGATACAGCATTAAAACATACATACGACCCTACATTTTCAACCCCTATTTTTTAATAGCGATATTAGTATTTTTATAATTTTCTATTGGGATGATTTAGATTTTAATTTGAACCAGGTAGATGGCGCTGCAATCGGGTACCAGAATTTAGGTGCTCTTTTTGTTGTTGTTGTAAATAAACGATTGGACCCAGTAGGTGGCGCCGCGATACTCCTCCTAAACGCTGGACCTGATTTTGATGAATTTTTTGTTTGTTCAAGTGGATTTGAGAATAGCTTAGATTAACATTTGGTCCCGGTAGATGACGCTGGAATCGGGTTTTACATTTTTATTTTTTAAAGGCAGGACAATGTCTGCCGGGGCCGCTAGTTATATATAATAATATCAGGCCATAAATGTCCCACTGCTGGGCTCGGGCCTCCCATTATAGGGGGAACGGGCAGTATACCCGCCACGCTTGTCCAAGGCGGCTTGGCAGGTTTGACACATCGGTTATCTCGATGTGCAGATTGCATCACGATGTTTTCCTTCACCGTTGTTAGCACGTGGTAATTGTAGCAATATGCCCATTAGATCAAAAAACTCACTAAGAGGTGCATGCGTTCCGGTCAGGATCGAACCCGCGCCCTTCGATTTAGGGGCGCGTGCGCCAGCCATTACGCTAACACGACTTCTACTATCCTACTTTATAATATAAATATATATATATAACTAGCGGCCCCGGCAGACGCTGTCCTGCTCTGAAAAAATAAAAATTTAGGACCCGGTCCCAGCGCCACCGGTTCCAATTGTAGATTTAAACCATCCGGGGCCCGCTCTAATACACAAAAACAAAATCATCAAACTCGCTCCAACTGCTTAGGAGCATTCTAGAACCTGATCTCAACGCCACCTACTGGTTTCTACAGGATAAAGAGTATACTATGTCCGTCTTCTGGTTCCAAACTACCTCCCCAGCAATTTTCAGCCAAATAGGTATAGCCTTTCTTGAGTTATAATTAGTGTAACTAACACAACTTTCTGTTATATGTATATATATATATTGTACGATTCAACGTACAGCGTTTTGCTGACGCTGCGGCCTACTTTAGGCTACTTTAATATAATAACATTAGTATAAATAACGCTCACAAATATATTGTGATCGAGTCGCTATTGAGCTGCGACCAGCGATCAGCATCCAAGCCAAACTACTACGGGAATAAATCCCTGACAGCAACAAGGTGTATTTTATTTATTTATATTCTGTATATTTTGAGTCAAAAGCTATTCTGTATAATACTTATTTCAAATAAAAGTTTGAGTTAATCAATTTTTAGCCTACATTTGTTACTGGGGAGTTCCTTACTTCTTCTCCTTAACGGCAATAACATGTTGCGAAGCGGCGTACATAGACTAGGAAGTAAAATTAAATTTTAACTTATATGTATGACCTTCAAAAATTGTTCTCGTTCATTCGGTTTGGTTCGCTTCGTTGATTGGCGGCATATAGGCCAGCCCGTTGGTCACGTGAGACTTCTACCAAACGTGCTGGTAGGTCTCGATAGAGTCGAGCTTCGGGATCCCGTGGCTCTAGAATTTCTACCCTGAAAGCCACAAGTATGTTTCCAATATTTGCGGCGTTTCAGGCTATATTGAAGTATAATAATTTCATCGTCGCGCTTTTTGTTCCAAACCTTATGGTCATTTTAAAAATTATAGATGTTTACTGGCCAAAGCAAAAATTAGTAACAAATACACACGGAGAAAGCCAATAATGAAGTATTCATTTTTTTTCATCTTAATATCTCAAAACTTACCGTTTCCAAAATAAATGAGTTCCCTTCAGTTGACATCAGCACTCCACAGTGAATACTACTCTCTGTCATCTGATGTATCATTTACCCTGTAGAACGCTGCTACAATGGAAACTCGAATGCTATAGAGACAAGAAAGTGTATGAGTACTCTTGCGATATCGAATTGGTTACCACTTGATTTTTTTGCGTAGGCCAAATATGAACCTTATACAGACATTTTTAAGGCGCTCAAGTTTATTAAGTTGTTCTTGGGTTGATTCTAGACAGATAGCTGCCGTCACCATAATCAGGCATAGGGAAATACTAGGCACTCTGTTGAAGTTTCACAACTTTCTAAGGGGCTTGAACGAGAGAATAATGGCCGAATAAATTTAGCCTACCGCCAACTTGTTAATCTCAATTATTTCATTTTATAAATAGCTAGAGGTTCCGGACCCGATCCCAGCATACCGGTTCTAATTGTGAATGTAAATCATCCGGTGAACTACTCGAACACAAACAAAAAAATTCATCAAAATCGGAAAAGTTGTTCACGAGTTATGCGCGTACATACATTTCTATGATTCATTTATATACATATAAGATATTATATATATATATATATATATATATATATATATATATATATATATATATATATATATATATATATATATATATATATAGAAAAACATTATAAATCCCATTACACATGTGCAGTTTTAATATTACATTACGGAAAAACATTTAAATCCGTTTTAAGTTATGAACAATAATGGTCAACTAATTAGAAACAACAACAAAAAAGCATAAAAAGCAATATTTTTTAAGTATTAGTAATTAGTATTGTTATTTACGAAATAGCTACTATCCACAGCCTACCAATACTTGTAATTAATATTTAGTGGCGTATCCCTTATTTTGAATAACAGCACTACAACGACGTGGCATTGATTCAATCAATCTCATACATTTTTCTAGGGGGATTGAATTCCATGCTTCAACAAATGCTTCATATAGTTCGTTATGACTGGTGTTACGTTTGTTTGAGACTTTCTTTTTAACAATACACCAGACATTTTCTATCGGGTTTAAATCCGGACTATTTACTGGCCAGTCTAAAACGGATATACGCTATTCGCTAAGGAAATATTTGACGCTATTGGCCGTGTGTTTAGGATCATTGTCATGCTGAAAGATCCAGGTTACAGGCAAATGATCGTCCGAGTGGGGAATCATTGTGTGCTCTAAGATATTTTTGTATTGCCATTGATCCATTGTACCTTCAATCTTCCGAACGGGTCCAACTCCACATCCGGAAAAACACCCCCAAACTTTAATGTTACCGCCACCGTGCTTGACTATACTCCTTGTGTATTTATAATTAAAAGCACTGTTTACAGGACGTCTAACATAGCGCTTTCCATCGAAATTTACCATATTTATTTTTGTTTCATCTGAAAATAACACTTTTTTCCATTCTTGTACCGTCCAATTAACATATTTTTAGCGAATAATAATCGCTTCTTTCGGTGTTGCTTGGTAAGAAGCGGTACCTTTCGAGAGATTCTTCCAAACAATTTAGCTTCCACTAATCTTCGGCGTATCAGTCTTGACGAGATGTTACTCGGGTCATCAGACGAAAAAACTTCATTTTTAATCTGGTTGGAGCCTTTACTCGGGTCTTTTTTAGCAACACGGACGATTAGCGTATCTTCTCTGGGAGAACTTTTTCTTGGCCGAGCCTTTCTAAACACAGTTCTATGTGTTTTATAATGATCAATTGCATTAAATACTTTCTTAACAGAACAATTTAAATGCTCAGCTATTCTTCTGTACGCCCACTTATGATCCATATGTAAATTAACAATTATTTGCCTAGTTGACGCGTCACAACTTTTATTTTTGCCCATTATGAACAAAATAAAATTCAGATTAAATTTTTTATTGTCGCCAAAATAATAGAAAAAGGCAAGAAAGAAATGTTATTCTCCAATTTCAAAAAATGAACGAGCTATGGATGCTTCTTTAAAATGTTTCTAATTAGGCGTCCAAGCGGCCACTAACAGAAAATAAACTCTTACATGTGTAAAACTCATTTTGTAATTAAAAGTAAGATATGTTTTATATTTTATGCATTTAATGAGTTTTCTATTTGAGTGGCTATATTATTGCATGATTATTAATTATTGAATGTGTATATTTTTACGACCAATTGTACGTTGAAGTTATACTTTCTTTATTCATAAGAAGTGTTTCTAATTAGATGACCACCACTGTATATATATATGCTTTTACATTATAATATGTTTATAAAAAAATAATATAAATAAAATGATCAAGTTGGCGGTAGACTAAATAAAAACTTTAACATTACTCATAATAAAACTACGTTTTAACGGTTTTAAGCGCGGTAATTTATTTGATTTTGGTTTATCCGACGTTTCAGCCGCTTTTCAGTGGCCGTGGTCACGGAAGACAAATATGACATTTGTCAAACGTGTATTGTCAAAGTTTTTATTCAGCCTACCGCCAACTTGTTCATTTTAATTATTTAGTTTTAAATTTTGTTTATGGATATTATTTACTCTATGGGAGCCTAATCTAATTTACCACCGCTTCACAACATGTTGTGGCTTGAAGAGAAGAAGCGGCACAAGAAACTCTTCAGCAAACATGCCTAGTTCAAATTTTTTTTTATATAATATTAAAATGAGTGGAAGGAAAAAAAATAAAAGAAATTATCAGTCAAGTTGGTTTGTTTCGTTGCACGCAGAAAGAGCTCACAGTGTCTTGAGGTCTGGCAGTTGGTTTTTGCTGGGTTTGGGTCTTAATAGTTTTGATGATTGGATCCCAAACAGGTGGTACCTGAAGTAGTAGTGTGGTAGTTTTATTATGTGTACAAGTCGCGAAAACTTAAGAAAATATTATTTAACATTACTCATTGAGTATTCACTCACGAGTGCTGATGTGAACTGAACTGAACTCAGTTATTTTGGAAATCGTAACCTTCAATACAAATATTAACAAGTCATACAGCTAGCGGTCGAGATGCGAGCACTGCGCAAAATGTGCGGAGTGACGCTCGCGGACCGCGTTCGTAATACCGAAGTAAGAAAGAGAGTTGGTCTGAAAGAGAGCGTCGGGGTGAAGGTAAGGAAAGGAATGCTCCGGTGGTTCGGGCATGTGGAAAGAATGAATGATGGAAGAATGACTAAACAGATATACAATGCAAAAGTGGATGGATGCAGAAGTCGCGGAAGGCCACAACACACCTTCCATGATCAAAGCGTGCATGACAAGAGCTATGAATGTCAAAGAAGCAAGTGAGGTGTGTAAGAATAAGCCTGTATGGCGCTCTGTTGTTCGTGCCTACCCCGCAAGAGACCTGGCGTGAAGTTATGTATGTATGTATACAGCTAGTATATAGCACAATGTGTGAGTGGGACAGATGACGTGCGAGCGAGGTGGAGCCACTATTAATATGTGCTCTCCTGCGTTGCGTTAGCCAGCAGCTCGTCGTCCACTGCGATTACTAGACTTTGCAGCTTCACTACATTGAATCAATTTTAAAAAACATTACACACACAACCATGTATTTGACACACACACGCATGCATACTCTTTTGCTGATTGTTAAAGTCAAATTAGCAGTGTAGCCTTGGCGAAATCTGTAATTATAGTAAGTAGTCTTTGACAACAGAACCTTAATAATGTTTAAACTTATAATTGTCATTATTATCTTATGTATTAAGTAAGAAAATGCTCATATATCGTATTTCTTTTGAATATACTTCAAAATAAACTAAATTATACATAAATTACACTACAAGATTACTTATAATTAAGGTCTTTTTTCTAGCATGGGTAACCACTAGTATATATAAATAAGCGTAAACTGCATGTTTTCGGTTATAAAGAAACAAAGAAGCTTTGGGTAACAACAATGCGCATATAAACCAGTACTGCCCTCCCCCGATGCACTGCTTTAAGAGTAGGTAAATCAATACTCAGTGCGCTGAAATGAAGGTTAGCCCACGCCATTCGATTTATACTGAAAACCACATCGATGGTGGGACGAGAGGGGTGGTTGCGAGACCCCTTCTCTTCCCACCACCGGCACCACTTGCACGCCGTTCCACGAACGAGGCGTGCCCTATGAATCGCAACGGCCTTGCGACCAACCTCTCTAACGCTTTCATGCTGTACTAATTGTGCCGGCGACTTCGCCCGCGCGGATATTTAATTTTAAAAGTAGCCTAAGATACTCTTTATAACATCAGCTATCTTCCACTAAAAGTCCCGACGAAATCAGTTCATCCGTTTCAGAGATTAGCTGGAATATCCAGACAGAGAGAATTTTTTTTTAATAGACTACGTACGCACTACGCATCTAATGACACTCTGATAAGTTTCATATTATTTAAGCAAGATGTACCTATTTTTAATATCACTAGCCGACCCAGCTATTTTATGCTATTTTATCAGCATTTGGCAGCCGCCATCGCCACATACGTTACAGACTTTTCTTATTTTATTGCGAAGATGGCAAACAGGCGGACTGCTCAGCTGCCGAGGAATTGGTTACCGCCACCTACAAACGTGTGTGACACCAAGGGCGATGCAAACGCGTTGCCAGCCTTTTGGTGGGGATAAAGAGGATGGGATAGACGTATGAGACAGGAGGAATAACACAGAAGGAATGAGAAAGTATCACTTTCCACCATGATTAAAAAACCTCGTAAAAATATATGTGTTGATGTTATGATGGGTTTATTAAAGTAGTGAAATAATGGCTCTAGACGATGGAGCTCTCGCGCAGTGGTAGCGAGGAGACCGGCAGGTGCCTCTACCGGCTGATCTTCCAGCTGCTGCTGCTGCTCGAGACGAACAACAAGATGGTCGTCGCCGTCTACCACGCGGCCCTAGAAAACAGGGTGAGTGATAACCAGTTAAGAAACAGGTTATTCTCAGACACGTTCTACAATCATTTCATACAATGTTTATTTGCAAGACCAGATATTAATTAAAGTGTTATGATAATAATGTTTACAGTTTTACATAACTAATAATACCTCCGGTAAACGGAAAAGCGCTAAGAATCCATAGCAAGCAAACACCCTACTATTTCCGTTTCTGAATAAAGTTCAATATAGATCCCATATTTACATGTCGAAAACTAGTCCCCGCAAATAATAAATAAAAATAACGGTGGCTTCCCGTTTTGTGACAATATAAAAAGTATGATATAGTAAATATAAATAGTTCATAATATATGAAGTAATTTGAATTTTAAATTATGCTCTTGAAAAAATGGTTTATCGTACAGAAATCAGTGTAAATAGTGTTAATTAAAGATGTATGCCTTGAATTGTATTTGTTTTATATACATTATATGAGCAATGTGGCAAGCATTATAGCAGGAGGTTGGTCGTTGTTGTGCAGGGCGTGGACATGAGCGGCGCGGTGTGCGCCGTGCGGAACGCGCTCGCGCTGGCCGCGTGCGAGTCGTGGGGCGAGCACCCGCCCCGCGCCGCGCCGCACGACGACGCGCGCCTCTTCCACCTGCTGCAGAGGCAGAAGTACGTCGCCACCTCGCCCACCTCCACTCAATAAACTCAATACACTTTATTGCATAATATTAAGAGATACAAGTCAACAAGTTGAAGTACATAAGACAATAGGCGCTCTTATCACTAAAAGCACTTTCTTCCAGACAACCTTGGGTAAACTGCTTATTGTTGTTTCGCTGTCTCTACTTTCATTAATATATTTCCTTCTTTGAGATTCAAAAGATATTTAACCATAATAATTGCACAATAACTCGTAAATCTAAGAGATAAGGAAACAACACTATTGTCATAAGCTTTTTTGATAATGAAATTAATTGGGGTCGGCAGACTTTGTCTTTTCCTTCCACACTCCTCTGTACTGACATATATCTTCTGTCACACAACAAATCATCCTTACACCATCCATCTTTTTTTGGTCTACCTTTTACACTATTGTTTATCAAAAATTCTTTTTCCTAGTAAACCATTAAACACTGTAAAATTTATTGTTTAAAAAGAGACTCATCATTGTAATTGTTAGAACAGTAATTTTGATTTATAACGATATAAAAAAATGTTTCTATAAAAAAATGCGATAGTAACTCGATCTGTCTGTCTGTTCAGCTTTCACGGAAAATCTACTAGATTACTGGATCGGGTTTGGTGTAATTTGATTTGGTTATCTTTTTATCCCGGGAGATGGACAGTTAGCGATATAGAATGAGGTGAATTTTCAGGGAGCAAATAGCAGTGACATAAAAATTTAACACAATGCAACCGGTGTCTTTAAACAACAAGAACGCCCTAGAATTTGACCCGCAGCGTAGTCGCGGGATAAACTCTAGTAATATAATACAACTAATATAATTTGTAACTATATAAAGGAGGGAGACTTGCGGCAAAGATATGTAATGAGTTGAGATATGCTTACAAAAAAGCTTTATATTTATATTTTTCAACTATAAAATGGGGAACATCAGCCCTAAATTCTATCTGGAAAAGGAGAATACTTAAAATAATGTCACAAATAAATGAATTGGCTCACGTTGCACCCGGCGCACGCGCAGGTGGGCGTCGGCGCTGGCGCTGGACCGCGAGCGCAACGCCGAGCGCATCCTGGAGCGCGGCGAGCTGCCCGAAGACGACGTCACCAGTCTGCTGCACGTCTACTGCGAGGGCCTCGCGCAGTCGCACCCAGGTGGGCACCTCCCTTCCTCCCTTCCCCCCTTCCCACTCTCACATCAAATATTTAACAGCATACTGATTGAGCTGGAAATATTTTAAAGTTTGTCGTTAATAGTTCAAATTTCGTGATTTTTAATTATGACGTTACGAAATTTAGGATTCCTCCCACCCCTTCTCACAGAACCCCCTTAACGTATGGCCCTAAATTAGGGTGCAAGGGGTGCGTGACACCCAGGCGCAGGGAAAGTATATGGGAGATTAACCAAGCACATGAAATTTACCAACCTATTATTATTATTGTTACAACTTAGCCCCCTGACAAAGACAAATTCCACTCTGCATACCTGTAAAAACACATTTTATTTCCTGCCGGCATTTGAACTAATTGTAATTCTCTTATGATCGTCTTCTTTTTGTTTATTTATTTATTGGCATACGTTTCTAGAGAACAGCCCACTGTTTTATTGTACTCGTTTAGGGCCGCCTGCAGTCGAATCGTTAGCCAAGTGTTACGGATTACGTCAACTACGATACGGGCATATTTGTATTTGTGAGGTATAAAACGACGGCCTGATGGGGAGAGGGGGCAGTCGAGCGAGAACCACGATCAAGGCGAGACGTGTGTACATACGAGAATCTAACTGTTGTTATATAATAAAACAATAGCATGAGTATAAACTATTTATTTCTTTTCCTTATAGGGAGCCAGACATGCGTACAAAAATAGGTACACCGTAGTACATTGTAATCTAAAGAAATTAACACTTACATACTACGAAACCCGACACAGGGGAGGACAATTGGGTCGACACCCTGGTCGTCTGACTCCAGACTAATGGACCGATGTCCAAGGTAAAAGCTCAGGGAATGTGGGTCACCTAGTCGGTTCCTAACATTGAGATATGCCGCCTTGTACGAACAGTGGTTTAATAAATGATATAAAAGTTATTTAGTTAATGAAGACGAAGGTTATGGGCGCCATCCAGGATCGCGAAGCCTGGAGCAAATACCCCGACGCTCTGCAAGGCTGCCGGCGTCGGTGGCCGCGTGACATGTAGTCGATGATGAAGAGAGGGTACGGGGCCCTCATGTGATGACGATGAGGTATGATGGGAAGCACGCCCCCACGTGGCTGATGGGAATACGATGTCCCCACGTGGCTGATGGGAGTACGTCGTCACGTGTCTGATGGGAATACGACGTCCCCACGTGGCTCCCTGGAATGGATACGGTTATCCCAGTGAGCACACCTATTGAAATACTAATATAAGCACAGTCGGGGAAATGAGAATTATTAAAGAAGGGGAATTATTGAACCTAACCAGACTAGATGATATAGGAGCCCAAATATGCTTACCTATTAAGGGTTAGAAAGAACTGCCGCGTTAAATGTAGACAAGCCTTGCCAGACCTTCGGGCGGTCGGCTGCTATCGTGGTACAACGGCGTGAGGTTCATCTGCAAGGTAGATACACCTTACTGATATAAAGAAGAAGAGGCGCGCAGGGGAAACACTTCGAATAAAAAACATTACGTACCTCGTTTGTCTTCTTTCTTTCACTGAATTTAAATTTACCAAAATATCACAGACTAGTGTTGTGTCTAACTCGTATGAAGTCGCGTGGCGGAAGAAAGCAGCGCGGGGCTGCGGCGGTATTTAAGCGCCCCAGGCGAGGGGCGCGCGGGGTGTGAAATGAGGGAGGGGGAAGCTAATGGAGATATCGCGGGATGGCATCGCGTGATTTCTAATGACTAATTTAAGGATGTAATGCGGTGTTAATACAACCGATTTAAGAAGTACTATGGGTAGATGTTGCCAGGCTAATAACGCCAAATTTGCAACGTCACACTGTGACGGACTTTGCGCGTTTTATTGAATTACGACCTTCTGCATTACGTTTGGATTTGTTGTGTTCGGTTATATTTGTACCTGTGTTATACGTGTTTGTATAGTTCTAATAAACTCTATAATCATTCCAACGGCATTATGATTCGAGTCTCGCAACTCGTAACATTATTATATATTGTTATTATGAACTATATGCTTGAGGTTTGTAACCGAGCGTGTTACACTCTTAAAGCTTTTGATGTACAGTTTGATATTATAATCCCTCTAAACGTTTATGCATGGGCTCTGGAAGGTGAAAATGTACCATGTGAAAAGAGTCACCTTAGGGCCTAAATCTAATATACGAGTATTGTTTCAGAAATGGTGGCCATCACCCGTCCGGTGAACGAGTTGTCCCAGAACCTGACCTTCATGATGGAGAGCCTTTATCGGGTGTCGGTGGCGCTGCAGCGGCAGGAGTACGTGTGAGTCCATGTCACTCAACAGGCTCAGAACTCAACTTTATACCAAAAAGTAATGATACAGAAAAGTAAATTAACAATCATCCTATTACAAACATTACACATATTGAACCGAATGCGCTATCCTAATAACTATTAAGATGGGACCTCATCTGGGATAATGTTATAGATATAAGTCGTTTCACGCAGACGCTCGACATTGTTATTCATTATTAACGTCGCACGATATACACTAGTATCGCTATTCGTTAACGGCGTTATTTTAACTCTATTAATTATATGACATTAAGCCACTGTCTATAATTCTATAACTTTAACGTTATCGCAGATGTGGGGGGGGGGGAGTGGGCAGCATTAATAACATTTTATAATGCGATTAGAAGTATATTTGTATCAATTTTGCGATCGTTTTATTGTCGATGACGTCAAGACAACAAAACGAGTAGATAGGTCTGCATTACTGACGTCGGTATGATAATCTTTACATGATATGACATAGTACTCATGATGAAGTAAATTCATAGCCTCCTTTACAAAGTTCTGTTAATACTCTAACAATAGTTGATGAATCGAGAGCTACGTATCTTCAAGCGTTAAGCAAATTGCTGTGATTTCTTTTCATCTGAATTTAATCCTCGCAAATTTCTTTTGTCGTTCGTTCTCGTTTTAAAACTGTTTTTTGTGTTATTTAGACTATATCAGTGTAGTTTTAAACAAAAAATGCTTTTTATTTCTTCTATGTAGAATTTCATAAAGCAACGACGAAAGGCGTTTGAGAGCGAGGCCTCAGGCACAGTATGCCATTGCACTATCTCGTTGTTGTTGTGTGAACAAGATATCTGTGTGCGAAAGAAAGAGATAGGTATACAATTGGTTGGTCATTGAACTAAATTCCTTCTACATTGAGAATAAAGTATATGTCGTATGTATATTTTCTAACTTGTGGTCATAAAGGAATAGAGTAGTACGGCCTCGATAATTCGGTCAGGCAAAAACGAGACCCTTTACGGATTATCAAGGCGTCTGGATTGTGTTGTGGTCTGCAATATTGTAAAAAAATGAAACGTGCTTAATCTAAGTTTCATTAATTATCGTTAAGTAAATAAAGGCAAGTAAGACAACCAAGAAAGTAATATGTACATCTTTGGAACTAGCTACATACGACCTGCACACTTGGCACAAAGTTAAACAAGAAGCAATTTTACCCTTCTTTAAAAAGTTTGTAATATCCTTCTGCTTATACTTTACGCGCTTCAATTTGAAAATCGGTCTCTAAGTCGATGCGGAAATATAACTTTTCGGTATTTTCCGCCCATTTCAAAGCAGCGTCTAAGCCCCTCCGGATTGCCGCTATTTGCGAATAAGCGGGATTCCGGATTAACATAGCCCTACTGTAAGGAAAACAAAAATACCGTATGCTTAGCCCACTAGCCGCTCTTTGTACATCTTAAGCTAGAACTACGTTAGGCACACTTCATCCTTGTAAGCCGGTATGGGCACTATATCAAATTATATCGGGTGTTTCAGCAAACGAAACACCCACTTAACTTGGTGAAAGGACACAACAGTAGTACGTACAGTTACAAAAAGGAGACATTTTCTTAAAAATTTAGTTTTAGAGTTGTGACCGTTTAACTTTCACTTCTTATCACCATAATTTCGCATAAAACCAGGTGGAACATGTACAGTCAAAGATTTTAAATTACTTACTTACCAAACGTTTTATGCAAAGTTCAATCATTCTTAGGCTGGTGTGCACCGAAATGTAACCGACGGTTAACCAAAAATAATCACTGATTTTCCATACATTTTTGGTGATTATTTTGTTAAAGTCGGTGCACACCAGCCTAAGTGTACAATGTTAAGGAGAAGCACAACCAAAATTATTATTTTTCCTTCCTGTATCTTTGTTGTTATTAAATAATAAAATTATAATGCATCTTAATTAAGATATATTCCCGGTATACTATAACGGTTTCGGTAAGGTGTTCCTTTTGCTGAAACATCCTGTATACATCCATAAATACATGACGGCCTCTGCGGTAGAGCGGACTAAGCCTTTGCTGGCTTACCTCACTGCATCGCAGAGGTACCGGGTTCGATTTCTGGCATGGTAAATTTTGGAAAAAGACTTTTTAGTTATTTACTATGGTCTGTATGTCTGAGATCAGACCCAGAGTAGTCTGTTGTATATTACCCATAACACAGGCGTAAATTCCTTCATTTTTTATACAGCCGCTAGTTGTAGACGTATATACAATTACATCCACGCCATACGATGCGACGCAACGTACGCAACGCGGTCATATCGATCCCACATTTTCGTATAACGTATATGGCGTGTAGCTCTATGTGCCAGAATTCACCACGTCCATTAGCCGAGCATTTAGGTCAGGGATTCCTAAACAGTTTTGAGCAAGAGACCCGTTTTCAAAATAAACTGACACCTCAGACCCCCCATAGCCAAATTACTTTGCGGTTGGTCAAGTGAGTTAACTTGACATTAGTTTTCATCAAAATTTAACAAAATAAATAGAGATAAAATTCAGTTCATATCAAGTGTAATTAATAATTATTAATACAAATTACGTAAAAATACTTGAGTAGGTAATTATTTTTTGGAAAAATAAACACATTTTATACGTAACACAATTTATACAGCATCTTGAGTTTCAAATAAGAACTCGTGTTAATTAACAGGGGTCGACGTTCATACCTCGTTGACCCCCAAAATAAGTTTTCGTTTATTCCGACTCCTGGGAGGCTGATTTTGACCTCAGGGATCGATATCGACCACTTTGAGGTTCCCTGATCTAGATAACAACGAGAAAAATTGGCTCCAACCAGTGTCAATTGCGCGACATGTGTGTTGGAAACGCGTGGATTGATTGTGTCCACTAACCCTCCATGCGTAAGATAGCTACATGTCAAACGCGTTTGTTCTCCAACTGTAGTTCTCGCTTTATTCTATTAAACCCTTTCTCACGAAATATGTCTCGCAGACAGGGCGCTACGGTCGTGGAGTGGAATGTTACAAAGATGAATAATCCCTGAAAAATTCCGATTTAACAGTATTAGTAGTTAGAATAATAATAATATATATTAGTGGTCGCGATAGATTTCACCAAGGCCACACTGTTAATTTGACTTGAACAATAAACAAAACAGTATATATGCGTCTATGTGTCAAATACATGGTAGTATGTGTAATGTTTTTTTTATGGATTTCATATATTTTATATGCAATATATATTAGCATTCTGCACTCCTTCTCGATATAAATTATAAGTGTGCAAAATTTCATACTCCTGCGTCCGCGCAATTTTCGTAAAAACAAAGTTTTTGTTTCGCGTATTCATATATAGATGTAACGTTTACCTTAAAACATTTGATTACAACAAACAACAAAACAATGCGGCTGGGCTCATCTTTGTGATCAGTCACATTTTGTGTCGCGGTTTTGTTTTTCTTGCTCTCCAGAAGTGCCTCTGCACTCTAATATTTGTATGCGTTTTTTTAAATATCACAGAAATGGGAAATCTATATAAATAACTGCTAATTATTTAGAAATATACCGTCCTTTATTGCATTGACCGTAAAACTCAAGTAAAGGCAAAGATTTATTTAAAATATAACAAATAAAAATTCCATCGCTGACAATTTAGTCATTTGTATAATTAATGTTAATTTATGAATACTCGGAGTTTAAATCAATGGCTGAAAGCTGTTTGAAATGTTTCAAATGTTAGTTGATGAATAATGAGGCCAGCGTCTTGGTAGACCATAACGTTAGTTACGGGCTTCGTGGATGACATCATTGTGTTGTTACTTATTCTTTTACAGGGTGTAGTAGAAAATTTCCCATGGTTGTATGGTTTTCATGTCAAAATTTACCCAGTGAAGACTTTCAAATATAATGGTATGACTGAAACATCCATAAAATATCATTTATAGCGTTATCGTAAATTTTCTGGCGATATAAATTTTGATTTTAATTATATAAAACATATTTAATCCTATCAATATTTGGTAATAATCTTATGGTTAGAAGCACGCATTTTATTTCTTTGTTTAAGTAAATTCTCACATACCGTCCTATTTGAAATAGACTGTAGTAAGGGAATTAGTGTATTTTAAGATATGGAAATCGGTCCTAAAACGTCAAGAACATTTATCATCAACCTCATACAAGCGCATACAGTAAATAAGTTATGAATATAACAGTTAAATGTGAAGTATATTCTTGGCTACTCTATCAAGAGGAGTATAGTTGTATTGCTAATTTTGTGTATTAACAAAATGTAATTGAATAGCAGTATTTAATTCTTTACTGCGTTTAGTTTACAAATGAACTGATCTCACACTTAGGATATTTTATGTAACGCGGTGTCTCGTTATTTGTGTTACATGCAGTTTCGCTTATACTTATCTAAAAATATTGTGTTACGGCCCGGCCACGGCCTTGGGCTTAGCGATGTGCGACGCGACGAGTGCACGCTGCACGCTACATATTTTTACGTTATTGTCGTACGTCGCGGCACGCCTAAGGCTCGGCGCACACGGGCCACCGACCACGGCCACTGGTGGCCAGCTACAAGCAGCTGACACACTTTTTCATTCCACTTTTGTTTGCACCCTCACTAACTGGCGCCCACAGCGGCAAATTCGTGGCCGGGCCTTTGCTGTGAAAAGTAACGCACATTCACACTAACGCTTATAGGTTTTATATTCGCTACTCTTAAATGAGGCTCCTACTCTAAATTAGTTGACATGGGCAAAGCTGGGTTTATTAAGTGGTGTTGGCCTGTAAGCCAGTTAATGTTTTTAATATTATATTATATTAAATAATATGTACATAAGGATGGAAGGCCTAGGGATTTGACTAATGTTTTTTTTAGATTTAAATAACCACTTATAATAGTATTAAAAAAACGTAATTAGTATTGTTTAAATAAAAGTGCCGAAATTATATTTGTTTGGAATCGTGTTGTATGTTTGAGCAAAAATTATCGGGTGTCAAAAATATGTTTCGCTGCGGTATCCATCCGGCTCGAAAGACTTTCAATTTTTATCTTTATTTCGAAGCTGGCGACCAGGCAGGTGGCCTGGCCCATGGAAAGTGGTTACTATCACGTTATAGACGTTTGCAACGTCAGGGTCAAAGACATCGCGTTACCAGTCTCTAAGATGGGATAAATTCGAATTCACAAGTTTTTCATTCAAAATAAGTTCCACTGGAGAATATTTTTTGAAGGTCATACATGCAAGTCAAAGTTTAAATCTACTTCCTATTGCATGTACACCGCTTCGCAGTATGTTATCGCTGTTCAAATGAGAAGAATCGGCAAGAAACTCCCCAGCAACACGTCTAGCATAAAGAGATTTTTTCCATCGTAACTATTTATATATTATCTCAGGCTCTATTTTTCTTAAGTACATATAGAAGTTATATTACAATAACTTTTCAAAGAATGAATGGAGTTGTAACGATCAAAAAAAAATTGTCACATACTAAGAATTCATAATCAAGCCGACCTTGCGTGCCGTAATCGAGATGGCTCCAGTGCTGATTTCATGACAGATTTTTCGTTAATATCGCAAGGGGGGCTCTCCGCACGCTTGTACCGCGGCCGCTCTGTCCTATGTTCTTTTGCCTTACCAAAATGACATACATTCTCAGAGCAATGCGAAGTATCAATTAATCAATCAATATATTCATTTGCAAGAATGTAGTTTATACAGATGTCATACAATTGTAGAAGCTCAGTACATTCTACCACATATTTACACAAAATAACTTAAATAGTTAAATTAAATTTGCGTCAATATTCTAATTCAGAACCATGCCAAGTACCTTTTTTATGTCATAAGAAAACTTAACAAATAAATCACCAAGCTTTCCCACAGATAATAACTAAAAGCCCTTTTTTCAGAAATTCATGTACAGTATAGTAACACTCTTCGATCAGCCACTTTTATAAGACATCTATGAATAATATTAACACGGTTCCAGTAAATATCTCATGTTTATGTGAAAATTAATAATTTCGGTATAATCGAAATTATTTCATGTTGATAATATTATTTTAAAACAAAACTCCTCTGCTGTAAGTTTCAAATTATCCAAATATTTAAGCGTCGATGTTTTATGTATGTATACAATGTAACTACAATTATTTAACATATAAAAGACGGCATGAATCGTTTGGTGTTATCATACATAATTGTATTAAAATGTATGTTATTGTCAGGGTGACTAATATTATCAGAAGAAAACTATACTTCGCGAAAGAAACGTTTATTCTGTCGGTTGTTTACACAAAACATTCACAATAGTTCACACGAACAAAATAAAAGAAAGAAAGAAATGGTACAGTAAAAGTGAAATAAATGCACGAAAGGGGCTGTAAGCCTCCTTCGGTAAATGTCGCGAAAACACGTGGGGAAAAGGGCACGCACGCGACCCTCCACTGCGTGGGCTGTACGCGGACTGTCTAGTCTAGAGACTCCCCCGCGGCTTGCGTCGGAGTGCCTCTTCTACCCTCCCCCCTCGTTTGATAAAGCGGCCCGCACGGGTTACTTACTATAATGTCTTGACATTCGTCGCGGCTTCCTCTAGGCCTAACTGGCGAGAAGAGCGGGTGTCAGGAGAAGATATCAACTCGCTGCAGCGCAGCGCTCGCACGCCCTAAAGGTGATTAACTTGATGAGCAATTAAAATGTATTACTAATGTTATAAGAGAATAATTACTATTTTCGTCACTTTAATGATCGCATGTAAAACTCATTAGATATTCTTTACTTCATTTGTAACTGACATGAACCAAAAATATAAATTAAGTATTTTAACTATGTAACTGCGTATTTGTTGCTATATAAACATTGATGTAGCAATAAAAGAATGTTACATCAATGTATATAAACATATGATCTAAAGTGTGTAATGTGTAAATGTGTAAAACGTGTAACTCAGGAGTGATTGATTTAAAAGATGTATAATCTTTCAAAATTCGAAATCACTCTTTAAATCTTTGCTTTGGAAAATACGTCTTTAACTCACTACGTTAAGATTGATTTTAGTCACATGGAATGATGAAAACTAACAAATCAGATACTTAGATGTAGTATGAGACAACAGATACAGGATATTGTGAATTGAAAAGAGATAACATGCGCACTCTAGGAAATACAATGATGATACACAGTAAATTAAACTCTCTGGCGTTACTGTAAAGCTTAAAACCGGTCTGACTGAACTGAATAAATTATTCCTTCGAAACCAAAGATTTAAAAGAGTTAAAGATTTAAAGGGGTGATTTCAATCTTTCAAGGAAAAAGATTTATAAATCACTGATCTCATTGGTGATTTAGTTTGCGCATCGCTAATATGATCTGATCGATTCAAGTGCCCTCTTCTACTTGCCTTCGTTTGGATCGTTCCTAATTAAATAAAAATGTGACATTCAGTTTTTTTTTAATGTTGTGTATCTGTAGCACTTTTTAATCGCGCTGCCAGTAAATAACTCGGCTTACACATTATATAGGGTACGTTCCATTAGGGACTCACGCCACGTTCACGACCGCAATTTTGCTTGCCGGCGTTACAATCGAATCAAACCCAAGTGGAACGGTTATTCGACCCACCTCTGGACATGGGTCGTCGTGGGCGTTGTGTGATCGAAATTGATGACGTCTTTGGTGACGTTCTCGCCACGACCACAACGACGGCGGTGGCCTTGTGGAACGGCTGACGGAGCATTTTGGGCGTTGTGAGCTACTGGTGGAACGCGCTGCTAGTGTGAACAAAAATTGTGAACGCTGTATACTCACTCATAAAACAGTAGTATTATTATAGTGAAGATGGGCAAGTCCGTCAACGGGGGAATTTCGTGCGCCTCTCGTTATTTGCATGTTTGAATAGCCACGACGCCACCATTTAGTTCTATCTTCAATTTGTTGATTGTGTTGAATGCCGTTTAAAAAAAGTAATAAACAGGAGGTGTGTGGATTTACCCCACTAACTGACTTCCCCACCTTAAGGTCAAGTGAGGTTATACTATAACTGCTTATTTATGATCTTATTATGTTTCATGTCAAGATGCATAATTTGTAAATTTAGCGTCATATATTGTTTAACAATTGTAATAACAATGTTTACTTTATTGTTTTTAAACGTTCACTGTTTGGCTCTGTGTGTGATGACGTCTAAGAGTGGTTGAACGCACTTATGCATACACATGTATTCCGCGCACCGGCGGCGGATTCTGCTAGAGCAGCAAGCTGAGTAGGCTGGAGCTTAAGGCTGAAACTAAAAGATTCATATCCATACACCTAATGTTATTAGCCCCACCCAATATATTATGTTTATCAACTTAGATTATTTTTAAGGGGAAAACTGTGGTGTAATTGAATGATAGTGTGTAAATCATAAAGTAATTGGATTTATAACTTATGGAATTGTGGAAGTCATTAGGAGCAGCAAAGTTTGAAAGGCCTAGTGAAGCCAACTGTGTAAATCTGCCGCTGCCGTGAATTCTTTATAAAAACTGGATATGATATTGAATTGGATGTGCGTATTAATGAGTCTATATAAACTAACACGAATGCATATTATGCATAAGTACGTGAAGCGTATGATTAAATATCCTTTATATTTTAAGTGCCTAGTTAGTCTATTATCTTAGTAAATGAATACTCAATGCTTGAGTTTTTAGATTCTTAGTGCGAGTCATGACAAATTTCTCTTGCAAAGTACGTCACCTCACCACGAACACTTTAATGGCAGAGAGATGGCGAGTAGTAAACACATATGATATGTATTCGCCTTGATATAGTATTATATTTTAGTTACTTGTTAGTTAATGCATGTGCTTTAGGAAATATATGTCTAGATGTTTGACATGTAAATTATTTTTTGAAGCAGTCGAGTCACGCTAGTAGCCTGTAAGTATACAACAAGAGACTTGGTGAATTGAGATTAAAATATTATTTAAAACGTTTCTGTTTTTGGTCAAAAACATGTGTTTACGTATGAAGTAACGTGCAGTAGTATCTATGGATAGGTACCTTATGTCAGAATAACACCGCTGTAAACATCTTGTCCACGTGCATAAGGTACTTCCATACCTAAACTAATTGAATTATATATAACGCAATAGTAAAATGTTAAGTGCCACAACCAAATTATTTTATATGTCTGGCTTGTATGCCAGCCATATAAAGCTATTAGAACAATTATCTTGCTTCATTACATTGACACCGATAATGTACGTACATCTTTATTTTATACAAAAAAATACCCATACGTTATATCGTATTAGCTTGTTGACCTTAGAATAATTGGAAAACATTGTTTACTATCAAATCAGCTGTTGCAATGAGAGTTAAAAGTTCCATGATAGCTTTGTTCCAACACGAGTGTGAGACCGTTTTCTGATATGTCGGTGTGGCAACGATGTGAAATGAGTGTGCAGTTTATTCAGCAGGTATTCCGTTAAATGCAACGGCGTGCCATGCTTTATTTATAAACGAGAACTCGCGACACAAATGTTAATTTCGGCTAACGGCATTTCTGCTATTATATTAATAGTAATATCATTTTTTTCCACTATTATTGTGGATTTAGTAGAATACGCATTTTTGATACACAATTAAATCTTACTTTGAATATCTTCGCAACGGCGAGATTGATACAGCAGAAAAGGGCTGATGTTGCGAACGTCTGTTATAGGCGACGGTAACGCCCTGCTGTTGGGTGGGCGGTCTACTTGTTTGCAAGTTTCGAAATCAAAACAGTAGAAATATGGGTGCTCGGTAAACTTTCGGTACGGCGTATACTGCAGCGACAATTTAGAAAGCGGCCTAATATATTTTTTATATATGCGTTTGATCTCGCGTTGAAACAGACAGACATTATGAGAAGCAATGTTAGTTACTAATTAGCTCAATACTCTTTTATTAAACTATGTTACAAGTCAGGCCTTTTTTTACTTCTTTTTTCGGGGCACGCTAATTCTCAAAAGTTGTAAGTTTATAATTTTTTGTTTGTTTGTTGTCTATGATTTTGTATTTGGATAATTTTGACTAATTGAAAAACAACAAAATATTTGTTAAAGGTTACCAATTTTTTTTCTTTTTTTTTCTTTTTTATGGCAATTTTGCGATTTTTTTGAAATTCCTTTAAGGGTCCTGCTAGCCCCCACAAAAAAGCCCTGGTTACAGTTATAATAGTCTGTTTTTTTTGCTAATATTTATTTACTTTATCTTAATTATTATCCTACGAGGCTGTTAATTATGAATAGTTCGTATGTTACGTTAAATTAATAGCGAATGGGTTCTATCTAAAACAGAGCCAAACACCGCTTACAGATGTATGTTACGTGTATATTTATATTAAATGAATTTAAAAAAATTGTTGTTTTATTTTACACCTTCGGAAGTCATTAAATACATACATACATAACTTAACGCCAGGTCCCTTGCGGGGTAGGCACGAACAACAGAGCGCCATTTAGGCTTATTCTTACACACCTCACTTGCTTCTTTGACATTCATAGTTCTTGTCATGCACGCTCGTCTGTTCTTAAGGCTCCTGACATCACCTTCTGCTAATACACGATCAATTTGATCATGGAAGGTGTGTCGTGGCCTTCCGCGACTTCTGCATCCATCCACTTTTGCATTGTATATCTGTTTAGTCATTCTTTCATCATACATTCTTTCCACATGCCCGAACCACCGGAGCATTCCTTTCCTTACCTTCACCCCGACACTCTCTTTCAGACCAACTCTCTTTCTTACTTCGGTATTACGAACGCGGTCCGCGAGCGTCACTCCGCAGATTTTGCGCAGTGCTCGCATCTCGACCGCGTTTACTCTACTTTCGTGCTCTCTATTCCATACCCAACTCTCGCTTCCATACGTGAGCGTAGGTACCAGCACCGCGTTGTGTATAGCAAGCTGGGCCTTCTGGCTGAGGTTCTTAGCGCCTAGAAGTTTACCTAACGCTCCATTCACACTATTCCCCAAATTCACTCTTCTTTCTATATCAGCGGTGTACCTTCCATCCCTGCTAAAAGCACATCCGAGATATACAAACTCATTCACTTGTTCCAGCATAACATCATCGACCATTATCCTTGCATTCGTTCTGGTTGTTTCTCTTTCAAACACCATCACCTTTGTTTTCTTCGCATTCAAACAAGTCATTAAATATTAGTTTATTAGTCTACTTTATATTTCTTTATTCGTACTACATTGGTGTTTCGTATCGTACTAAATTGCTTAATAACTAGACTATAGTTCAGCCGCTCTTAGAATGCGATCCGACTTCGTGAATATTGTAATGACACCCAATTTACGATGAAATATTTTTTACTTTCTGTATATATTACCGAGTCAAGATTTAATGTCGAGTAAATGGTGATAAAAATTTAGGTTAAAATCTGTATCACCACACCAAGTTACGTTTAACTAAACTCATACAAAACGCAAATGCATTCTTAGGCTGGTGTGCACCAACTTTTAACCAATGGTTTAAATAAAATAATCGCTAAAAATAAATATATGGATAAACAGTGATTATTTTATTTTAACCACCGGTTAAATGTCGGTGCACACCAGCCTTAGAACCGCCGGACAATATAAAATATGTCAATATAGCAAAATGACAAATCTTTGGAGTTTTGCTCCATCTAATGTGAATTCATGATGCAGTGCTTTTCTGTAACTTATTAATTTTCTTATTGCGAAGCTGGCAACCACTATAGGTGTCTGCAACACCAATGGCGAAGCCAACGCTCTGCCAGTCTACGAGCGGGGGGTCCGACACGAGAATAGGATTTATATTGTATTAAGGAGATGGGGAAATAGGATATTGTTGGAAGTTCACTCATCGCAAAAATAACAATTAGCTCTAGCATTACTTTTTAACGCTGATATTCTGTATTGGTAGCATTTTAGGAATGTCCAGTGACCCGTCTCGACTAGGCAGAGGAGCGACATGGAATGCTCCTCCGTCTCAGAGGAAGATATTCCAGCGAGGCTATTATTATGTCACGCAGGCCGAAGCAAGTCTAATATTGTTGTAAATCAGTAGTACGTGTCGGAAATCGTTTGCGATCTCAATTATTGCACAGCGCCAATCTATTGGTTTGTAAGTGTTCCACTACAGTATCACGCCGATCAAGCCAACCTTAATAGCCATAATCAAGACGTAGATCGAATAGCTAGGCTGGGCTTGAGGGTCTCCCCGCGAAGACGGAGACCTTCATGTTCCATAGGCGGTTCCGTAATCCCCCCCCCCCGGACTTGTCCGTTACGGTCCAGAGGGTGACAGTTAGAGTAGGGCCCCAGATGAAATATCTGGGGCTAGTTCTTGATGGGAAATGGCTGTTCAAAGCGCATTTTGAGCAGCTAGTTCCGAAACTCTGAGGTCCGCTGGCGCGCTCTCTCGGCTGCTTCCCAACGTGGGGGGCCCAGGGGGCGCGACTCGGAAACTCTACTCTGGCATCCTCAGGAGCATGGCACTTTACGGGGCACCCGTATGGTCTATTGCACTTCACCGCCACAACAGAACTCTGCTGCACCGGGCGCAGTGGGTCCTGGCCGTGAGGACCATCCGGGGGTACCGTACAGTGTCGTGGACGGCAGCGACCCTTCTGGCAGGCGATCCGCCCTGGCCTCTCCAGGCGGACGTATTAGCGAAGGTGCGTCGCTCCCGACAGGATGCGCTAGCTAGAGGCCTGACCGTGCGTCAGGTCGAAATCGAGGCGATCAGGAAGCGGGAAACCGCAGCCATGATCGCCACTTGGTCTAAAGAGCTCGAAAACCCTGTGGCCGGCGGCTACACGGTGGATGCAATCAGGCCACAGCTGACGGAATGGGTCAACCGCACCAGCGGTACCCTGACCTTCAGGACGACGCAGATACTTACCGGACACGGGTGTTTCGATAAGTATCTGTGGCACATTGTGGGCTGCTTGCCTTCTCCGGACTGTCGCCAATGCGGCGCGCCCGACACGGCGCTTTATACGCTAGTCGAGTGCGCCGCATGGGCGCCGCAGCGTTTCGAACTCGAGACACACGTAGGAGCGGTCGACTCGCTCTGCAACTTGGTGAAAGCCATGTTGCATAGCAGCGACACCTGCGGGGCTGCGGTTACTTTTTGTGAGACAGTAATGGCTCTCAAAGAGGCCGCTGAACGAGATAGGGAGAGAAGTGCTACTGCGCGTGCGTATGCGTCTACACGAGGTCGCCGGCCTTCAGCTGGCACCCGGAGAGGCAGGTACGCGCATTACTTCCCTCCCTGAATAATACCGCTGCGGGGGGCCATTAGCTTACTAGGGAGCAAAGGATTCACGACCCCCGTATGACAAGTGTATGTGTCCTGCTTCCCGGGACACATTGAGGCACTTTTTGCGCTGGATCGGACTGGGCGTAACTCTGTTCTAAGTCTCAGCCTTTCCTACACAAAAGCGCGGGGCACGCGGGAGGAGGGGGTTTTTAGTGGGTAGTAGGGTCACTGTCCGTACACAGTTTCTCTGAATCGCCACACAAGCTGGAGTCGATCGCATACTACTCATACTATTGCACGCAGTGATGCCGCCCCCGACCGACGAGATTCTCACCCTAGCCAGAACCCAGTATTGTGCGTAAATCGGTAGCATTGTCCCTCGCCTTAAAAAAAAGCCATAATCAAGACAACAGTTCCAGCATAGGTCAACCACGTTAATTCGGTAGTTGACAGTATGAAAAATATAGGCTGATTTTAATGTACATCGTAGATTACGATCTAAATATGACGAAAATAAATTGTTTTAACTAAAATATTAAATATTGATTGATATTTTTGAGAAATAAAATTGTTATATTGCAGCCATTAGCCACGTGACAATGAACGCCGATCAGAGCGCGTGACGTCATAGTATGCAAAACACAAGAAGTTATCAATTACTTCTCAGATAACACTTCAACGAAACAGATGTTTGTTTTGCACACTGTGACGTCGTGCGAGACGCCATGAAAGCTTTACTCGTTTTTGTGACGAAATGTCAAAATATTTATAAAATTGCTAAATTAAATATGTTAATGTTGTATTTTTGCTGAAATATTAATATTTTGGCTAAAAGAGACCATAAGGCTCAAAATAAACCTGTTCCTCAAAAATTGTCAACTACCGAATTGTGCTGTTGATGCTTATATTTTTAATGCACAAAATTTCGAAAGTAGTGCATACAAAAAGCGGTCACGTATTGAAAGAATCCAGTTGGCAAGTATATCAATTATAATATGTCCCCTTCTGTAACAATAACAGCCCTTAAACGTCCCTCTGCTGGGCTTGGACTCCTAATAGGTTAGGGAAAAAGTCTTTTCGCATATTTTACGCTGTACCATTTGTATCTGGCTGGTTTTGGTATCATTAAAACGTTTTAATTTTAAAGAAGACAAATTCAAATTAGAAAAATGTGTGATTTTCATTTGTTTTCTTATTGTTAAAATAAGTGAATCTAATGAAGGAGTAGCACAAATTTGGTTTAAGCGTTTTCAATCCGGAAATTTTGATATCAAAGATGCAAGTCGATGGTAAATTGATGCCATTTTTGAAAAAGTGGATCAAGATCGGCATATTAGTAGTTACGATGTAGCTGGAGAACTGGGAATTGACCACAAAACGGTTTTGGCGCATTTGAAAAAAGCTGGGTACACAAAAACTCGATATTTGGGTGCCTCGTGAGCTCACTGAAAGAAACATAATGAACCGTGTACTCATTTGTGATTCTTTATTACGACGTAATGAAACCGAATCATTTTTGAAGAAGCTGATAACTGGTGATGAAAAGTGGATCACGTACGACAAGACCGTGCGAAAAAGATCGTGGTAAAAGGCCGGTCAGGCTTCACAGATCGATTCTGAACTGTACTGCGAACAACTGATGAGATTAAAGCAAAAAGTTGAGAGAAAGCGGCCGGAATTAATAAACAGAAGGGGTGTGGTTTTTCATCATGATAACGCTAGACCTCACACATCTTTAGCCACTCAGAAAGAATTACGAGAGTTCTGCTGGGAGGTGTTAATGCATCCGCCGTATAGTCCTGACCTTTAGATTTTCACCTGTTTCGGTCTCTGCAGAATTCCTTAGCCAGTATCAGGTTGACATCACGAGAGGACTGCCAAAACCACTTGTCGCAGTTTTTTGATCAGAAGCACCAACATTTTTATAGTAATGGGATCACGTCCCTACTTACAAGACGGCAAAAAGTTATCCAACAAAATGGCATCTACATACTTTAGTCAAATGTAAATAAACTTTATAAAAAAACCTTTTGAATTTTTATATAAAATGCGAAGAAACTTTTTCCCCAGCCTAATATTTATAGAAGAACGGAGCGTATACCCACCACGCTCGACTAGATGGACTGCCGCTTTTATTAGTTAAAAATATTACTAGCGGCATCTATTTGACGTAACCAATGTTTCAAATACTGTGTCTTATCAATCAATAAAGAACAAAGTATATATATTTATGTTATAAAGAAAAATCAATTGCTGTTTATGCCCTTTCCAAGCGTTTATTTTACTTTTGACGGCTCGATGACGGATCAATTATTAATGTCCTAATAGGTTAGCGACTCGATTCGTTATAAAATACTTCATTTATAATTAAGATTAAATCAATTATTTTCTTAAAATTTGAACATTTTTATTTTCAAATCGATTATATTCGATTTATTTACGTAATGACGATGATTTAATAGTCTGTGCGTTACATGACTTAGATAGCTTCATTGTTATGTTATCAACAAGGAAACAGCCGATGCTCTTTTAGAATTATTATTATAGGAGCTGCATACATGTAGTCATCGCAGCGGACAACGGACTAGTGACTTACATATTCAATGTACTCTTTGCTAGTGACAAGCGCAACGCGGGAGCGCACATATTAATAGTTGCTCTATCTCGCTCGCACATCATCCGTCTCGCTCACACGTTGTGCTTATATATTGTACTGGCATTACGACCTGTTAATATTTGTGCTTGAGTTTACCGTTTCCAAAATAAATTAGTATACATCAGGACTCGACAGTGAATACTACTCTCCGCCATCGGCAGTATCATTTAACCTCTACCTCTCACTGCTACAGAATAAAGGAATCTCTTAGAAATAACGTAGTCAAATTTTCAACATAAATTTTTATTACATTCACTAATATCGTCTAATCTGAAACATATTATACAATAACATATATTTGGAACGGACATTACAAATCAAACACATTCAACTGTTGATTGACGAACAAAAGGCTCTTTCAAGAACCTAACATAATATATATATATATATATAGCTGTTGATAAAAATCGTGTGCAGTGAAAACACCTCTATTGACGATAGTAACGTATGGATATGAGGTTTGGTGGCAAGTTATTTTGCATTATTATCACAATAGACATACATATCTTTATAAAAAATGTGTAAAAATAATGAATAGTAAACTACGACGAAAACTAACCCGAGGGCTTACTCTAAAACGTCTTTCGTTCTCCTTTTACAACATTTTTACTTGTTTTTTTATTGTATATTTCAATGCATTTTCCATTATTTTTTCTATTATTGGACTATATTATTGTGGTTTTAAAGAAATGTTTGTTCGTTCTTTTTTTCTGTCTAAAGTATTATCGTCTTTTTCGGGTGATCGGACGGAACGATAAGACGTTTGAGAGTAAGGCCTTTGTCCTTAGGGGCATTCCACAATTAGTTCACAAGAACTTCATGATTTCTTGACCCTCCCCCATCCTTGTCACATTCGTGAGACTTCTCACTCCTCCCTAGTGTGACACATATTTTTTCAATTCAAGATATTATTAAATTTAAACAGCAGTTCCGTAATTAGTTTTATTTCCATTTAAATTACTTATTTATAATTTAAACACTTCTAATCATTTAATATAACATTAAAATGAGTGAGAGGTAAAGTAAAATGAGGCCATCCAGTATACAGAGTCCAATATCTTCAATTAAATTAATTATAGGCCCACCCGTTACACACAATTCTCACAAAACCTCATATCAACACGTGAAATTATAAAAATTGACACTTTATATATATTATAATAGTCAATACATTAAATATCTATTAATTTTACCATAATCTAGTAATAAAAACGCTCTCAGCGACCACAGACAATATAGATATACGCCAAAGTGCGTACTTATACAATACTATTTTCAAATACAAATATTGTTTATTTTCGAATGTCAGTCCATACATTTTACTATTTAAATTATTTGGACATCAGCTGACTGTACCAAGTTACAAGTCGGCCATTCCAACGGCGGGCGACGATCACTCGAGCACTCAATAAGTGAATACGGGAACGTACCCATACTTCGGGGCCCATTTTAAAATATACTCCCCCCTCGATGAGCATGAAGTTTTATGGTTTTAAATAATATTTGGGCTCATATTTATGCCGTTTAAAAGGTGCCATCCTGCTTCCTATTAGCTTTGTAAACGCCAAAGTTTGTAAGAATGTAGGGATGTATGTTTGTTACTCCTTCACGGAAAAACTACTGAATGGATTGGATGAAACTTTACAATAATATAGTTTACATATCAGAAAAACACATAGGCTTTAATTTATAAAAATATAGTGTGAATTATCCAAAATATAACGGTTTTCCTTCACACGCGGGACGCAGCTAGTAGCTCATAAAATTGTGAGACTTCCTAGAGAATATTGACCGCCCTTATGGCCAAGCGTGATATTTTGAAAGCCGCCCCCCTAAACAGGTCGCGTAGTAGTTGGTACGTTCCCTACGATATATACCTTTCGTATATTTCCACTCGTACACTTCAAATATATTCCAAAATAACAATGGGGTACATGAATTAATCGTTAAAGCGACCTACTTTGAACGTTTAGCCATTGTTTTTCTATACAAATACTAAGAACTGCCATCGTCTTTCGTATGACTTAACTTCTATGTAAACAATCAGATGTTTATTGGATTGTGTGAGATATTTCTGAAATTACACATTCATAAATATATTCCAAGTGTTATAAATGCGTGTAGAGGACGCAGTGTGAAAATTATACCATAACAACTTTGAATTAATGATTTGTGCCGCATAATGAAATGATAGAAAAATGTGTGTGTGAAAAGGTTGCCTGGAAGAGATTGCTTTTAGCCCATTGTACTACCTTTTAGTAAATAAGTTTTTTGTGTATTTGTATTTTTTCCATGTAATGTTGGTGTACAATAAAGAGTATTGTATTGTATTGTATGGTATGTGGCTGATATTTGCAATTTATATTAATTTTCTATACTTGACATTAAGGCCGATTATAGAAAACCAAATTCTAGTACATATCTTGGTACTGTCTAACCCTATTGTACTATTAATATTTTAATATAAAATCTCTACGTAACTTATAGCGAGTTACCTAGAGGAGCAGTTACAGAAATAATACGCAAGAAAGAATATTTGCATATTTTTTTGAAGTTATACTTCTTTAGGCGCGATGAGAGTAAATTTTTACGATGCGCGCGCACACCGTCACACGAAAAAGCTACACCATGAAGTTAGCTATAGTCAACATTTTAGTTTTTCTGGATGGTCGAGTGTAGGATGGTGGTTGCGTAGCAACGAGTTGTTGATAGATGGATTGTGACACGAGCATTCTAATATTTCTATACTTTATTGTGTTTTAATTAATATACGAGTTTGATGATTTATAAATCTTTTATTTAGTATCCTACATATATATTAAAGTGATCAGCAACATCAAAGGATTTATTTTAATTCTAATTCGTGAATTTCTAAAAAAAGTAAGTAATTATATCGCTTTTTCTAATACTTGGGTGTGATTGTGGTATTTATTTTTCTAAGTTATTCAGAGTTAACCTCAGTTTTTGATTGTATTTTTCAATACGGTCGGTTAAATAAATATAGCCCGGGTGGTAGGGGCTTTATTTATTTAACCAATTTAAAGAAGTATAACTTCTAACGCGTGTACATAAGTACACAGACACTTTTTTTATAGAATTTCTTAGACTGTATTTATAAATAAAAATACATTTAGAAATATTGTACTAAACAGCCAATTGAAAGGACACCAGCCCTGTTTAATATAATACAACTGTCTGTTCAGCAGACAGGCAGACGATCCGCTGGTGGAAAGCGGTCACCATTGCCTACGGACATTCGTAACACCAAAGGTGCCGAGTAAAACAATTCTGCCTGCCGCCTGCTATATTGTAAAACGGCGCTAAACGACGAGCAGTAAGGTGAATTATTTGTAATGTACGAGCCGTATCGAAGCTTGTCAAATTGTCAATTGCATCGATATGAAGGTAAACATATATATATCGTAAACATATATATCGGATCAATAAAACCCAGTCCACAAATTTTTAATATTCAACGAGCGAACACGCATTAGTAACATAATCAGGCCCTTCAACTCTGAAAGCTATGGCCTAAATCAACACAAAAGCACCCGATTTCTGTATGAAAAAACATGCTAACTGAAAACGGTCAAAGAATTCTCAGACTATACACATAAATTGTTCAAGTGGGCCTCAAAGGCCAAATCCCAACCTACGAAAAACACTCAAAAGGGGACCGATTTGGGTGGAGACTAACATCTTCATTTTTGAATAATCACTTACTCTACATAGCTTACCTGGCTCAAAGGATATTAGTGCACGTATTCCCAGCGTCAGCGGTCTTCTCGTACTTTGTGTGCTGTTTTATTTTTTAGTGTATGTATTTGTTAGGGATTTATTTATATTATAGATCTCATTTTTAAATAGCCATAGATTTAAACACATCTCTGTGTATGGAATAAACAACTTGATAGAATTATTACTCTACTCATAAACCGATTGATTTTGAGAAAGACTATACCCGTATTATCACATTGGCCTAGAGCTCATATTTATCAAGTTGTATGAAGAACTATCAAAGGGCTGCCTTCAAATTATTCTCTGCAAAGGTATTTTTAATACATACATATGGTACGGAAAGAAAAGTGATGTTTTAAATTTTATCAAAATGGGTACAATTTTCAACAATTGAGTATTTATTTCGTGTTTAATTAAAGTGAAAAATAAAGCATTTTTATTAAAAACAAGCTCTTTTGTTTGACACTGCTTCGCCCGAATTCCTCCATCAAGTTTCACCATAGATTGGTTTAATAATAGTCTAGTAGATTTTCAATCAAATCGGCTTCGATTCCTGAGCAAGGTAACAAATTTTTCAAAACTTATGATGCCACTTTAGTTTACATCGAAATCGATACATACTCCTTTGAGTGTTTGCACTATTCGGTATGGTCCCGGATTTAGCCATAGAGGAAATAATGTAACCACGTTGTCACGCGTGGAGGCCAATGTGAGCCAATTCGTGTGCAATATATATTATATATACAGGTTTGTATCTCCATTCATCACCTTAATAAAATAATTTGCTAAAATAAATAAATACTTGCGACAAAAGCTTCTCTTATAGTTTTGTCTTAATATGTTTTACCGATTTATATACTTATTTCACTTACAATACAATATCCATTAAATTTCATCGTGTTCCATATAAACATTAATGTAATACTATATATATTGAGATTTAAATTCATTTATTATGTTCCATTGAAACTTATTACATATTTTATACCAAATATCATAGTTTAAAACTTAGCCTATTTATTAAATTATATAATAATATTAATTATATATTTATGTCACGTGCATTTTTATAATAAAAAACATGATAAAAAAAGTTTGTAAAAAATAATTAAAATAAACAATCTCTAAAAATAAATCGGTGCCGCAATGAAAAAGTTTATCATTAGTCATTCATATAGTATTATGCAAAATCAAGGCAATAAATATATTTACAATTGAAACTGTAAATATGAATATAATAAATATACGTTCACAATATACAAAGAAGACTTAACTGTAAAGTTACAAGAGTGATATAAGTGAGGGAGGTGGAAGATGGAAACATCGCGATAATGCTCGTGGATAGTCGCGTCGTGTTGTCTGATGTGTAGGATGGGATAAGCAACCGAGATAGAGGGATCGCAGGATTGGGATAGATTGGGATACGGAATTGGAAATAGGGGGAGGGAGAAGTGATCCATCGGAACTTCACTCATCGCACGTAACATGATAAATAAACTCAAGGCCATCCACATTCTCGCTAGATTGCGAGAAACAGAAAAGGTGGAACGTGCGCTCGTCTCCCATTCGCGTGGTGTTCTTGTGAGAATGCAGAGCGTCTATTACAACTCAAGAGCAATTAAGTTAATAAGTTTGGTTCCCTCATTAGCTCGTTGGTTGTTCACAAGCAATCAAATCGTGGCATTTAAGGAAAATGAGCTGACCTCTTCTTTCTCTCTTCTGTTTTAATTTAGCAATGTCAACTATTCATGGCAGGAGTATTGGAGTAATTTTGAATCAAATTGTAGGTCTTTGATCGACACCAAGCTAGAGAGATCTTATGGCAGCTCGAATAGTCCCATTTCATTAAACAGTAAGAGTTCCAAAAGCGGCATAACTCCTGGTTAAAAACAATCAATACGCTACAACTATTGTTAACTTTTAAACATTTATAACTACACAGAGAAACATCAAGTAACTACTAAAAATTCAACCCGCCTCTTCTTATTCCAACTTCAACTACCATTTACGGTCCATTATTACACGTCAAAAATAATTATAGTCTAAAATACCGTGAACATCGACCTTCAGCCATCTGATTTTAATTATTAAAAATAAATTAATTTTAATCAATTTAATTAATAATAAATTAATTTTAATCGAGTCGATTAAACATAGACATGAAAAGTTTTCGTTTGGCAAGCTACCATAAGCGTGTTTACAAATCAATACAATTTAATTTAAAAAAATCGATTCATCTGGTTATCAGATTGGTGAAGCTCGATCTTCACTGCCTCCTCTACTATTATGGGTTTTGTTACAACATCAAGTGTATATGTGATTCAACAACAATGCAAACGGACATGACTTTATAAGTAAGTTATACACTTTATAAACGATAAATATTAACAGTTGATTATCATCACTACTAACACGATGCAGTTGCGACTTGGCAAAGCGTCGCCCTGTTTGTTTCAAATGGTATTGTATTACGTATACATTAGGGCACATCCGCCTTTGAATGTTACTATAACCGGAACCGGATAGGCCGCAGAATCGCGAACCCCTCGTACGACAGATCCGTCCTCTAAACATGAGCGGCCGTCAAATTGAGGCATATTTCCATACGAATATTTGGTCCTTTCGTATGACATCATATTATAGAAACACCTTACAACTATTGTCTATTAATTGCCGGTTCTTGTATCTTACTATTCATTCGCTTGCCTTAGCGGTTGGATTCTGAAATAGTAAGGCTGACACGAACGGTCGTTAAGATATAGTAACCCGTTCGCTGTAAGCCATAATACAGTCAGTAGTATGAATGTCAATAATTAATAAAAAAACAAACATACATACATAAAAACACGTAGATGACAACAAATATTGATCATGTTACAATGTCAATGAATGGATTGGACAAGAGCGTTGTTGCGCTCAGTTGAAGAGCACGGAGCTGGGGTCCTCGTTGTCCATCTGCTTCACGTGGCGGAGCACGTCCTTCTTGGTGATCACGCCCAGCAGCCGGCTGCCGAACGTCACATCGTCATACACAAAACTCCCCTTTCTATACTCCGGTCACGATAACTTGTCTCGCAGGGTTACCAACGATCAAAAACATTAACGCTTAAAACTAGAATCAATTAAAAATAATTAACGTTTTGTAATAATGTCTATTTATAACTTACATTATAAAATGGTATTAAGTGATGTTAATTTTTACTTTGGTAACCCTGCGAGACAACTTATCGTGAACGGGGAATATCTCAAATAGGAGTCCCATAGAACCTAACTTGTAGCTATCTACGCTACTGTTTAAAAGTGACATTGTAATTAAAATCACCATCTTCTCTTTATTTGCGTAATTTTCGTATAAGATTCGTTTATTTATTATTTGCATGCAGTTTAAAGTTACGTACCAAGGACATATTTCTCATTACTCTCAATGCACTAAATTATGTTTTAATTTTTTTATTGATAATTTGATAAATTATGAAGTCATCAAAATCAAATATCGACCTCTATGATTAGTGGGCTATTTATTATTAAAATTTTGAATTGGAAATTGAACTGTTTATGTTCAATTTCATATATATATATATATATATATATATACAATAGCTGATACCCGCCCACTTCGCGTGCCGTAAAGTTCATTCTTAGCTGACCTCTACTTGGCGAAAGGAAATGCCAAATTTCAAGTCTATAGGTATTGGAGATATCGTGATGAGTCACTCACACATATGCGAGGATTTCAATTATATATACCTAGTCCAGCCATAAGTTCTGTTACAAATGAAAATGCATTTTTTTTTATGAAGTAATGTTATATTATTAAAATTTATACATATTTATTGAAGTCTCAGCAAAAAATAAAAAATATTCTATTTGAAATGGCTACCTTTGGCTTTTATACAGGCCTTTAATCTGTTTGGCCACGAATCTATGGATTTACGCACTGTTTCCAAGAGCAATTTCGCCACTGCTTGCTCCACATCATTTAAGAGACTCAATGTCGGTCGCCGTGTCGTTTAGAGTAAGCCATGTCCTCTAAAACCGACCATAATTTGAAGTCTAAAGGGTTGAGGTATGGGCTAGATGCGGGCCAGTCAGTCTTCAGCTCTTATAAAAAGTTGCAAAAAAGTTTTTTTTTTTATGTAACAGTATTTATGGCCAGACTAGTTATATATATAGAAGATTTTAATTGGACATTGAGTTGTTTATATTTCCTTGAGAGATTAGGATGAGTGAGAAATGTGTGATCGGGCGTGCGCTTGCTTACCCGTTGTGCGTGACGAGCGTCTGCCTGAGGCCGAGCTTCCGGAACATGTCGACGACGGTCTCCATGGGCGTCTGGTCGGTGACCGTGATGGGCGCCATGTCGAGGATGCGGTGCAGGTGCACGGCGGCCGGGGGGGCCGCGGGGGGCTGCCCCCCGGCGCCCCCGCCCCCGCCCCCGAACACCACCACCGTTTGCCCGCAGACGCCCTCCATCGTGCGCCGGGCGTTGGCTGCCGATGAGGTACACGCTCCCAAATTAACACTTGCGTGCAAGGGTTGTCATTTTCATAGTTTCATAGTAAAATTTATTAATATCGCGCGTATACACTGGCGCTAGCGTACTGTCTTCACGCCAAGCTGGACAGTTGTATACGCGGTAAATCGCGCACCTACACTCTCTCTAATCAAATTCCACATTAAAACATGGAAATACATGAAATAGCACTAATCCTGATTTTAAGATTAACAGAAATATCCACTAGAAAGGCATTGTATGATACATGTAATCATACTACAATGTTCATGGTCAAAGAATAAGAAAGAAGAATAATTGCATTGTTTCGATGTTTTGATGCTTTTTAATAGGTATTAAAAGCAAAGGCGGCCGCGGCCTTACCAATCGCCAAGTTCAAGTCCCTCCGCAGGACGAACCCGACCAGGTATTGGGACTCCTTGGAGACGACCACCGGATACCCGTTGTGCTCGGTCTCCTTGAGCAGCGTCTCCACGTCGTCTATCGTCATGGAGTCCTGCGTTATCACGGCCAGCGTCTCGTTGCGCCTGAAATATGCCATCCACAACAATTATTCGATCACTACCACGACAATGTGGTGTCATGTGTATTCAGCGAGCGTTTGCTAATAGTAAATTCCCGGACATAAAATTCGCATTACTCTGTATCCCGAGATTCCCATGGGAATTTTCAAGCGAGAGGTTAAAAGTGGCCAAGGTGAAAAAAAATTGACTCCGATGGAACCTCACTGATCGATAAGTTGTTAACTTTTCTTGTATACGATTACGCCTTTAGTAAACTCACTTATACCGAGTATTTGCTGTTTCCGGGATTCATGTATTTTCATACTAAAAAATCCATTGTGCTGCTAAAGACAACCTTTGGTTTTATATTTAGCAAAATAACAGTAATGTTCGTAACCTGTCTAACGTGGACAAAGTCGCGGGCAAATGCTAGTTTTGAATTTGTCAATTTTTGGGACGCAACCAAATGAGAGTGAAATGATTACTACCATTTTATTTGAAGTAATATTTTCACACACAATCCAATCTATATAACAATAATGATTCAATTTACTGTCACGATATTTTTTCTAATAATCAACCCGCATGTTGGAAGCACTCGCTGTATCGTTCCAGCTGGTCCACTTATCGAAGGAACCGCAAGACGAAAAGAAACAAGTGTAAGTCCTTTCCTTCCCTTTATGCCCGCTCCCGCCCGCGCCTACACTATGGAATACTCGCATTGCCAATTGAAACGTTCCCATATGCAATAATACATTCGCAGAAGCACTATACATAAGTTGTCATTGGTTTCGCAATCAGCCGGATTCGCAGTTCAGTTCAGTTCCAATTAGAGATGGGTAGGTCCGATTACGAATCCTTGCTGCATCCCGACACGCACCCGCGTCTAAAGATACGCGTCCGAGACCCGAGAGATATGGGGCCGGCTATAGTGAACCAAATTAATCACGGCATCATTAATGCGACCGATGCAGTTCCGAGTATTTGCACGAATCCGGACCTAACTATCTCTAATGCACGTGTTTATTCATTATTTATTATGGACCATCAACATCATATACGGGTAAATTCTTCTTTTTGGCGGGCGATTGTCGCAACCAGGTTTTTTAAATAGTGCAAGATTATTCATATTTGACTACAATTAACTTAACTGATTAGCGCTCATTGTTATTGTCAAACAAGCATTTGGAACGGGGAGATTCTTAAGAAGCTGTAATATTTTTAAAGGGAACATGGTTGCGGCGAATGATATGCGCGCTCGGAGGCGGAGAATCACCCATATAAACAATGATGATGCTAAATATACTGCCCATTACAGACGGTATATATATTATTGTTGACAATAGCAAACAAACTAACATATGTGGTAAGCAACATTTGATTAGTAGATTAGTAATAGAACAACCTAAAAGAGAAATGAACAAGGGAAGAGTTCTTCATTTATAATAAAAGAGGCCTTATTTTGTTTGCTTACGATAAATCTATAATTCTTACGATTATGCGACAATAAATCAACATAGAGGTTTGGCATGAATGGCACTTTTGAATGTTAAACTAAATCTATTAAATTCTCCATGTCATGCAATGGGCTACCGTCAGAAATGTCACCAAGACGCTGCTGGCTTTAAAACACTTGATGCGAGCCGTAATTGTAAAAGGATATTTGAAGGCGGTGTCACTCACTTGGGCTGCATGACGTCGGCGGCGAGCGAGGTGTGCTGGAACTCGTCCTTGCTGTCGAGGAAGGGGTACCCGTTGAGCGCGATGTGCGCGTCGTACACGCCCTGGCGGCCGAGCGCGTCGCCCACCCACTTGGAGGCCATCGCGGCCGCCATCAGCGGCACGATGTAGCGCACGCCGCCCGTCAGCTCGAACATGATCACCACCAGCGACACCGTCATCCTGGTCACGCCGCCGAGCACGGCCGCGGCGCCCACCATCGCGTACAGGCCCGGCGTGATGCAGTCGTCGCCGGTGGAGCACTCGCCCGAGAACAGCCACACGCGCGGATAGTTGTACGCGAGCTGCTCCACGCCTGCACGCGCACACGTCTTCACATTACAAATTGATTGTACAACACGGTAGTAGTACAACACAGGGTAGATATCCGCCATTCGTTACCTATGCCGACGATCCTGCCGGCGATCGCGCCCAGCGCCAGGCTGGGTATGAAGAGGCCGCAGGGCACCTTGATGCCGAACGTGAACACGGTCATCACCAGCTTGAGCACGAGCGCGAGCACCAGCAGCCAGATGGCGCGGTACACGCCCGGCCCCGCCGCCGCCTTCTCGATCGCCGAGTTCACGTCGGTGAAGTTGCGGTTGTAGTCGCTGCCGGTCGCAAAAGTCACACGCTAATGTAGGCCACATTTCACAATATAGTGCACTTGAGCTTTGACACAGCCTAAGTGGTCTCACGAATGTGACAAGGATGGGGGAGATGTCAAAAACCCTGAAATTCGTGTGACGAACTTGTGGCTGATCTCAAATAAACATCTCTACCAATTTGTCGATGAAGAATCGTTACTTAACACGAATCATTTTTAAAAATTTGGTTGTCACGATGCGCTTTAGATGCTATTCGTATCATGACCCGTTCCTGCATGCTTGCATATATACAAATTATCGCGCCAGTTTTCCATGGGGGTAGGCAGAGGCTCTGTATCTCCATTAGCAACAATCCTGACATACAACTTTCGCTTCATCTACTTTCATTAACCTCTTCATACATGCACATTTATTTGAGATGCTTTTTGCCTGACCTCTCTTTATCACTTGTGCTATTTGACAATGGTGAGTACGTCGCGGTCTACCGACACTAATTCATGATTCTACTTTCATCAATTCTTTTGACATGCCCAAACCATCTTAAACTTCATTTTCAACTCTTGTTATTACACCTTCTTACAACCCACAATGTTGACGCTGTCCCTTATCGTGTCCTATATCTTACAATTATATGTATACTACTACTGAAAATTTAGAAATAAACTCCATATGACAAGTGTAAATTTCCTAGCATTAGCATTTAACGGAATATGTGTATGTCTGAAGGTGCATGAAAATCGAGTAGGCGACTCACCAGAGCGGGTCGGAGTTGGATATGCCGCACTGGTTGAACAGCAGGTATATCAGTTGGCTGGTGTTCATCCGGGTGTAGGGGTTGGGGTACGCGACCACCGCGGTCACCAGCGTCACCACCAGCACCTCGATCACCGGGTACTGCCCCAGTTTCGAGTACTTGCGGTACCGGCACCAGTATATGTTCGCCTTAATGAATATTGTGGCGATACATCCCTGCCAACCGAACGACAACAATGTCAATGTCCTTATTCAACATGTAACCAATTAGCATTAGCGTACAAAATAATTGTTTCGTTACCATTTTTATATTTAAAAAGTAGATAATATACATAACATAATTAATATACAACACAAACATCAATTTTTAGTTTGTCACTAATATTTAAGAAAAAAATGTTGAGAAACATAACATTGTCATGTGTTAAGTTACTAAAGAAATAACCTAGTTAGGGATTGTACCATACTATACCAATTATTGACATCGCCACGCACCCCCTCGGTAACTTCCGCAGTATATGCCAAGGCACCCCCTACCGTACCCCGTTCTAGTGTTCACGTAGTAATTCATTAATATGTTCTTAAATCGTTTTTTGCAAAAATAAAGTTTAAAACAATACATACGACTTCCCAGCCGTTTAAAAAGCGCTAAGCACTGCGCGCCATATCTGAATAAATCTCGAATAACCGCCACATTTTTTCACTCGTCACTATTATATGAAACTTTTAACAGGGCTATATAGAATAAATGAAGTAATTTAAACTTGTAAATATGGGTAACATATAACAAATAAATTTATTTAAAAGAAAGATAAAAAGGAGTAAAAAAACAAACAATAAAGAATATTGTAAGAGACTAAAATTAATCTTAATTCTAAAAATATTTTAAAAAGATTTCGAATGAACAAAAGAAGACGAGATATCTAATGGTTTCCTGTTTCAATGTTGAAACGCACACAAAAGACATACTCGTGTGCCAAATTTCATATCTCTAGCCGTAATAATTAGATTGTTGCTAGAGATAGGAAATTATCGATATCTGATAACTCTGAGATAATAATCACAAAGACATCAGACATCGAAGCTTTTTCCACCTTTGCCGTTTTGTATAAAAATATACTCACGCCGATGATGCCGAGCCCGACGAATGGAATAAGCTCGAAGAAGATCCAGGGCTTGTTGTACTCGACGAAGAAGAGCACAGAGTGTTCGTTGCCGAAGGGGTTGATTGACCGAAGAACGAACGCCGCGATTAGCGCGCAGAAGAAGGACCGCCACAATGTCTTCAGAGGGAAGTAGTACGACACCTGCGCACGCGCACGCGCACACGCGCATTAGTCAACGTGTCGTAAAACGCCCGAGCCCACGTTCAATATGGTACAGTATGTCTATATTCATTCTCAAACGGAAAGTTTCGCTTACACGATTCGCAACACGAGATCGAAGTTCCTTGTACAGAAATTGTATGCCGCAGTTTCAGAAATGAGGTTGGGACTCAGTATATTGCTGTGCCGAAACGTGGTCTGACACAGCACTCATTTTCAGTGACCATCTAAATCAAACGTATATGAGACCCTTTGTTAAAATAAGAAACCTTAATAAAAAATGTATTACTATGGAACGAATATAATATAAATGCAAAAGTCCGGGCCATTTCTATGGTCCATGCTCTTCAAAGACATAACAGTGAAATATTGACTACTAATACTAAATATAAGATGGTAAAGTATGGTATTCTACTGTCCACATTCTTATACGAAACTACTTTTGAAATTATTGTACCGTTTTTCATTTACCAATAGGGGAGCGAGCGGACACTTAAAACAACTGAGATTTTTTTTTTAATTTGCAGAACGTCGTCGCCCCATGATTTTATAGAAGCATTAGGTACGCTTATGAAGCCATAAGTTGGTACAAGTAAAAGTAGGAAAATAACATTATAATTATATTATTTGAAAGTATTATAATTTAATTCTTTCATAATATTTTACAAGTTAGATGATATAATGTTATTTCGTATGTAAAAATATTAGAATTTATTTTAACATGTGTACACGATGGACATGATATTCAGCGTACGCACCTCTTCGAGGCTGAACAGCACCCCCCCGATTGGCGCTCCGAAGGCAACGGAGACACCGGCCGCTGCTGCCGCTGACAGAATCTCCCGCTTCTTCGCCTCGTTCCTCCCGTACTTCGGGAACAGGTACGACAGAATGTTGCCTGAACAGCGACACAAAGCACCCTCAGCCATCAGAAATCAAACCACCTACCACTAGTCAGGCTTCCCAATCTCAAACCAAACCGTTAGTTTATCATCTCTCATTACACAGCCCATACAAGTGCCGTAAGTGACATTGAATATTTCGTTATGCGTTTTGATATCTAAAATAAACTTCCATAATAAAAAAATGGTATAAAGAAAGAAGAAAGAAGCTCCAATAAAGGTACAATTTTATTTTTTACAAAAGATCTTAAGGAAATTACATCGGGTTCTTCGGTGTTTATATATTATAGTCTATGCCAGTTCTTTTTAAAAAAGCTTTTTTAGTACTCGTATAATAACATTCTAAAAATGCCGTGTCTGTGCATTGAAAAAAAAAATGATGAAGAACTTAATGCAATTATTTTTTTCATTTCTTGTTTCTTTTTCGGTTTGTGTCTGTTCAAGATTCACGTAAGAACTATTGGGCCGATTTCGATGTGGTTTTCGCTGATTCACAGTAATTCTCAGAATTAAAATCTGCTCTATTTTTATCCTGGAAAACCCTAGGGAAATTTTCTGGGAAGGATTTAAAATGGCCCCATTAAAAAAATCGAAATCTGTGATTTTTTCACTGATCAAAAACAAATTTTATGTAATAAAATATGTGGTAATTTTTTATCCCGGGAATCCCGCGGAACATTTTTGGGAAGCAGTTTGTAGCTTTTTTTTAATTTATTTATCAAAACAACAAAATGATTACAGCTCTTTGATTTTATACATAGCATTGAAAACCTCTGGACGGTCACGGTCGGTGATGGTCGGTCTGGTGGACGAAGTCACGGGAATATCCATTTTATATAACATTGACAAGAAAAACTAAGAAACCGGTCCTAGGCTTTTAAAATAAATTCAACTTTAAAGAAAGAAAGAAAGAAGAAAGAAAGAACAACTGTTATTTAAAACTCCATTTATGATAACCATTTAATGCAATAGTTCCGGTTACATACATTTGGCAGAATAAGTGTACAATTATAACATAAATTAATTTAACATTTGATATAGGTATATTTTTTTTATTGCAGGAGTTCAAGAGACGGGCAGACGGCCCATTTGATGGAACCTGGTCACTAATGCCGGAACACAACTCGAGGTTGTTATGGCGACGTACTTTAGACCAGGGGTGGTAGCCATCCAGTCGGGCAAATGCCCTACCATCTGGCTGTGGGTTGTTTGGTCGCCTCTTACGACAGGCCGCCCGGACGCAGGAAATTGTATTCTTTCTCCGTTCTTGCACAGACAAAATATTGATTTCATTTTCAGTCATTCAAACGATTAATTTTCTTATATACTTTCACTATTTATACTGAAAATTGGTATATTTTATGCTGAAAGATAACAAGTAATAACAACGTTCATAGCCATATCTTTTATGAAAGTAAAGAGTAAAAAGCGCCTTTGTCTATAAATCCTTCAATTGAAATAAACAAAGATAAACCACTGTTATCAGACAGTCACTGTGTATTTTGTTTGTTCTGAAGACTGTGGCAATAACCTTAGTCAGTCAGTATTTGTATAACATTTTGGACCAATTCATAAAAAAACAATGCACTCAAGTTGCCGCATATCAAATTCATTGTTAAACAACAAATATATATTTTTTTCTACCAATTCATATAGCGACATATTATAGTGATCTGTTCATCGTCGCTGTAGCTGAAATCCACTGTATATGCAATTAGGCCGACTCACCTATGCAGCTCGCAATGTGGACCATGGGCCCCTCCTTGCCTAGCGACAGGCCCGAAGACACGGAAAGAATTAGCCCGACCACCTTGATTATTAGCGTCCATTTCCCTAGATAGCCTCTGATGATGAAGCCACTGAGTATTGTTTTGATTTCTGGTATACCTAAAAAACAAAACGAATTGCCCGATCACCTGTTTTCTCAGCTTCATCAATATCTAATATTAACCTAAAATAAATATATAATTATACGGAGTTATTGTAGTATGCTTCCTACTTCTGTTTGACATAATATTGTTTACAGCGATGGGAAATAAGCCAAACAACTAAGTATACTCCTGTGATTCTATTTTTAAAAGTTATTAACCACCTTCAACAAAAAGTGGGAGTGATGACAATGTGATGTTTACCGGAGCCGCACGCGTAGGGCGCGAACATTCGCACCAGAGAGGCGGAGAGCGCTGCGAAGGTGAGCGCCCACACGATGTAGAACAGGTAGCTGACGATGTACGCGCCGGGGCCTTCGCGCCGGTCGCCGAACACTTGCGGCCATGTCAACCACTGCGAACACACTCCTCCTATTATAGTACGCCGTACCTCGCACTCGTGTCACGAACGTAAAGCATTCATTGTGGACGGAGAATAGACACGGGCGCCGCATCCAAAACGGCGGTAAGAAAGAAAGAATACAGCGCTGATTTACAGTGCCGACCGCGGCGCGGTAATTAATATTTGACCCATTACCAAAGTAAATGTAATAAGAGAGTAACACAGTACATGAAACATAAAACAGATATGATAAACACGCGCACAGAAAATAAAAATAATCATTATCCTATATAATAAAATAATAAATAAATAGACATTTGAATGGAAAATATATACTGCACTACTGCACTTAAACTAGTGTATTGCTGTATTTGAACATTCTCCATCTATGTTTGCTTCGAAACACAGGCGTAGACAAGCCTCAAGCACGGAAAACTGTGAGCTTTGACCTCGAGAATAAATAATCAAAATTTAAAGATGCGAACACTTTCTCGTTTTTTCGGACTGTCGTCCGAAATCTGTTCTGTATCATACTGACAATTTAACTATACATTTTAGAGAGAAATTTAAAAAAAATGACTACTATACCGACATCTTACGATGACAACGAACGCGGCGCGCATGTCCGCATGAGAGCAGCAAAACAAGGGACGAACCTGTGAGCAGTTCCCACTGTCGAACGTTGTATTGGTGTCGGACCAGCAGCACTGTTCTCGGTTGAGCCAGAACGCCGCGGGGCATATTCCGAACTTGAGGTCGGTCATCCATGACGCCCCGATGTCTATTACACCTGCGACTATCCCCGTTGCGACGCCCACCAGCAGCACGCATACCCACCCGGACCATGCGTCGTGAGCGCCCTGTTCCATCATCATCATTATCATCTGCACTTGACGCATTCATAGACAGTACAAACTTGGTGGCATTGATACGACATAATACGCGCATAACGCGTTAAGCCTAAGGCTTTCTTTCACAGTATACACAGTGTACACTCCCGGAATCAAAATGTTCGTCACAAGAAACAGTACTGTCAACATTTTGATCATTTTTACGTTTATAAAATACTAGCTGTGCCCGTGACTTCGTCAGCGTAGATATTTTTTACTTGGACTCTTAAAAAAATGTAGCCAAGTTACTACTATATCATCAGCTGTTTGCCAGTGATATTCCCGTCAAAATCGATCCAGCCCTTTCAGATACGACCGGAAGGAACATCCAGACAGACAAAAGTGTATATAATTGATTTTTCGATATAGGTACTGTATATTATTTCATATGCATTTAGTAATTGAGCTGTTATTCTGATATTACAAATCGACACTTAATTTTATTTATTTGTATAAATAGATAGAAACATGAAAACAAGTAAATTGGTATTTTGACAATAACAGACATTGAGATTAACAATAGTCTTAATTATCAGAAACAAAGAGTATATAATCATTAGGCTTGATATAAACACTAAAACCAATAAAAAGTTTCACATCTCTAAACAATCTTCATAGACAAGATAGTAAAACTAACAACTTTGATCGAAGACATTTTAAACTTTAAACAATTAAACATAATTTTCTGTGATACAGTCTGTTCTGTGACTTAGTTTGAAAAGGTAACATGTGCTCGCGTAACGTTAAATGAATCAATTTTAAAACTAGCGAACTGTTTTTAGTCCGCCACTGTACATAGGCCATAATGATAATGCTCTACCTACGTTTTGTTTACAGGCATTTAGATTACAGTACTTTGTATAGGGGAAAATAAAAAGGCTTTTAAAGGACTTCAACAGGCTGTTCATCACCATGCCGAGCACTATCCTCATTCTTAACACATTCAGCTCTTGTCAGGCCAGTGAAACATAAACTATAATATGGTTTTAATTATTTTTATGTTACACACTAATATAATATACTCATTCGGCAGACAAAGATTTAGATTTATGGATATTGCAATGGAGTTAAATCTTACTTAATTTATGAGTATTGATGAGATTAATATAAAATAAATACCTTTATGAGGTCCCATATAGAGTCCTGTCGCTTTTTAACAATGTACCTGTGGCGCATGCGATCGCGGGCGATATCCCTTTGCCAGTCAATTGTGTGGAAATCATCATATTGGCCAATCCCTGGGATATCATCATCACCTACGGAGCAAAATTCCATTTGTTAAACTATATAATTATCGTGTTGTCATTAAAATCAGGCCTGTGATCTTCCCACTGCTGAACTTGGCCCTCCGATTGATAGGGGAATGGACAGTATACCTGACGAATTTGCCCAATATCTTGATGTTCAAATTTCATCACAATGTATTCCTTCACCGCTAGCATGTGGTAATTGTAACAATATGCACAATAACTCAGAAAACTGCCTAAGTGGTATATGCTTTCTGGTCAGGATTCAAATCCGCGCCTTTTGAGTTTGGGACACATACTGTAACTACTAAGCTACCATGGCTATAATTATGCTAAAAGGTGTTTTTATGACCTGTTAGCTTTTTTCTAGAGACTAGAGATATAAACCAGTATTACAAAGAGAGGGTTGACAAACAACATTCTTAAAGTGAAAACTACTTGTAAATTATACAATTCCATTCAAAGTGGAGCGTGCTTGTAAAGACTTCTCAAGGAGAGCTAAAACTGCTTGAGGATGTACACCATATAGTCAGTGTGATAACTGTTGCATGGCATATCTTACTGTTATTGCAAATAATTGTGTACATTCCACCCAGACAGGTCTGCAAGTGGAAATCTAATGTTGGATTAACTGAAAGCATACAGACATGACTCTTTTTTTTATAATACAGGGGGAACACATTTTGTACTTAGCTGGGCCCCCTAAGGGGATGGGCCGCTTACACAGTGAATTTAAAACCTGGCAGACATGAACGGGGACTCTGGTACAGGCATTCCCAACTATCTTGCTAAGCCTACACCGGCGCCCCTTTAACACGCATGAATTGGGATGACATTGGATGTAGAATACATAGTTACTTCCCACCCCAGATTGGCTATGGTAGACCACTTCACCAACAGAGGCGCAACTGAATTTCTGGCAGCAGACGGACCTCTGTGATGGAATCACGGGAGAAGATTCTGCACGTAACTACATCTCCAGGAGCCAGTCTGGTGATGGCGCATGTGCAGTCCTTTGCTTCTCTCTGCCAACATGACTACTATGTCAAACATGCTTCTGTGAGCTTCATGCAACTTATTTCTTGGGAATAAAGATATGATATTATAACAATTTCAAATTAAATCATTTGGGCAGATAATATCTATTGCACTATCCTTTTTTTGAGTCAAAACTAGGGTTTAGTTTGGTCTTGTATGTCTAATATGTAATTGAGTCTTATATTATTTTACAAATTGTCAAATTAAATTTATTATGATTATTTATTAGTTGGAAATATTTTAGTTTAACATATTACATGTTCATTATTATGTTTATTTTTTATGGTCTATGCTAAAATAAATTTTTTATTACTTTTGTTACAAAATAAATTTGCTAAAACACCTATCTGTAATATATATATATACATCCTATTTTGAATTATGTGGGATTGAATGATGACCACAATATACATCTGCATAGAGGATTTGCTTTTACCAAATGTGCATTTTGTAACATTCACCACACACTGACTACAAATGAAAATGTACAACATTTTCATATAAAAACCTGCAGATTAAGCTAACAATGTGTGAAACCCAACCATTCACATTGAATAAGCATAGTGGTTTTTTAAAATTTGTATCACATGAGTTCAGCTTATATGCAAACAGCTTACCTGATGGAAAGTGGTAATCATCACCTATGGACATCAGCAACACCAAAGTGCAGCTACAAATCTATATGCTATTGCTCTCTTAAGGGAGACTGGAATCTGGCCACTAATACTGTGGAACACAACTCAAGGTTGTTATGGCGGCATACTCTAGACCAGGGGTGGTAGACAGACATCACACCTGGTTACCGCAGGGTTAGACAGAGACTATGGATGCTGACAAACAACTTTCGCTTCATTTACTTTCATCAATCTCTTCATATATACACATTTAATGGAAATACTTTTTATCTTAACAATCAATATTTAATCATGTTTTCTATGTCATGGTCTATCACCACCATCTCTACCATTCCCAATGCAATATACATTTTGTGATTCTATTTTCATCCATTCTCTTTTAATGCCCAAACCACATTAGCATTCCTCATTGAACTCTTGTTATCCCATCTCTCAATAACAAGTTCCCTTATCACACTGTTCCATATAATATTATTCATCCTAACCTCACATATACTTACAAAGCTCTCAATTTGGTTGACCTAAAATCAGCATTATACCATCCATTCCCCTAAAAAGAATGAGGGGGGCCCCTAGCTTCGTAGTGTAGGATAACTATAATATGATATTACTAGTACATTGATATTTGATAATTGTTTAAAAGCATAATGCAGCAAAAAAAAAATATGGCAGGTATTTTCATAAACTGCGTTTTAGTTTAATTAATCTAAAACAGATTAATATGAATGATATTTATGATTGCATAAAACGTCACTATTTCACTTTGTGAAACATATGCAAAAATGCCATACTAGAAATATCTCAAACACTAAAATGGTTAATTAAGTCAATCTAGTAAATGGATATGAATAATAAATACCTCACCTTGCATTCCTGAGAATATAACAGCGTCCCCTGGAACAAATTCACTACACTTATCAAACTATCAAAATAAAACAAGTGTTTTATTAATCAACTATCATTTGTTATTAAATATCACACAGCCATTGTATAAACGTATCACAGAATTTATTGCTTTTCTTTTGTTTTCCCTAATATATATAGAACGTGATAAATACGCCAATTATTATTCTATACAAAAACAAAAAGATTGAAGGAAATAGCAAAAGATGACGCAGACAGAAGTTTATTTCGAGGCTATTGTCAGCTTTATTGTCTTGAAGCAAAGGCCTATAGGCTATACGTATGGAAGCGGTGCCATCTGCAAGTAAGTCGGGTTAACTAAAATGTGACTCTATGGTTAAGTCCAATTTACATTTAGATGGCGTTAGCGCAAGGCCTTGGAACTACATTGGTGTTTTTTTTTTTAATAATTTGCTAGTATTTTAGTATATGTAAATTTGTTGTCAATAAATTAAAAAAGTGTAACTATAGCTACAAGATCCTGCACTAACGCAAACGAATGCTTAGTGCATTGTGAAGCTAGTCAGCTTGTGAAACGAGCGAATTAACACCTTGTCGTTTGGACAAAAACTTACTAAATAAACTTACTAAAGAATTAACTCGCTTCTTAACTGATTCAGATGCAATTCAGGCGTTACTGTTACTACACAATACTGATATTTATAATTGTCTTTATTATGGATTAAACCTTTTACTATTTGATATTGTGCCTTTCTTCGTTTAAATAAAATACTTAATATTAAAGATTAATTACTTTGTATTTTTAAACTAACATTAATATTAGTTTGGAAGAATGAATATTCATTTTTAGCACAGTATTGGTTAGTGCATTAAAAGTCATGTTCCTAAAAACCATATTTGTTTATTATTTACTTTATAAGTGATATAAAATATATCCCAAACAAATACTCTTCCGCATTCTCGCTACAGGGCGCCACTCTCTATGCATGAATTAATTAGACAACAGAGTATTTGTGTCTACGATTTGTATTGTGGTCACTTTACTGACAATGTCAAAAGTTGTGTAGCCATGCGGAAAAAATAAATACCTTTTATTTATATTTAATTGGTAGGTTGAATAAGTTAACATATGAACGTTAAAACCTAACATCGGAACAAAATACACGCGATTAATATTATATTCCATCATTAGTCATAACAGTAACTGGTGTTGTTATGAGTTAAGCACCCACGCTTACCGACAGAATAATTGAAAGAAATAAAACATGTACGTAATTGAGCTCGAGCAAGTTGAGTATTTAAGACGAAAGTAAAAACAACCAAATAATAATAAAAAAGTACAAACAAATATTGAATAAAGTGATAGTCGAGTTGTGAAAAATAGCAAGGCACTCTTTCTATATTTGGTGACTAGCCACGCCCGGGGCTTAGTCCGCGTGGATTTTGTTTCCTGGAACCCTAAAGAAAGTAAAAAAAAGTACCACTCCTTGTAACATCACCTATCAGTCAGTGAAAGTGCCGTCAAAATGGGTCCGGCCAAGTGTGAGAGAAAAAGAAAGAAGAGAAATATCCAGACAGACGGTCAAAAATTTAATTTATATAATGCCATATATACTTTCATATGTACACAAACAGACACTTCAATTTTATTTATCAATATTGATTGTAATTACTTTTGACTAAGTTTTTTTATGTTATAGAACGTGAAAGCGGTGAGCGCCAAATCTACCAATCTGTGTAAAGTTATGACAGAGTGAACACCGCGGGGCGCCTAGGGATGCAAACATCGTTGACAAAACATCGTAGTATTTTTTGGATGTACATTACGAGTTAAACTCGCCATTAGTGTTTCTTACTTGTATGTTATGATAATATCTATCTATCTATACAAATAAATACAATTGAAGTGTCTGCTTGTAATGTCAAAATAAAAGATGCTTAGTAAATGCATATATGAAAGTATATACAGTACTCATATCAAAAAATCTATTTTCAAATTTTGTGTCTGATTCTTCCGACTAATCTCTGAAACTACTGGACCGATTTTAACGAAACTTTCAGGGGCAGATGGCTCATGTAATAAGGAGTAACTTAGGCAACTTTTAAAATTAGGGATACGCGGAAAAATAACCACGCGGAAGAAGTCGCGGGCACAGCAGTAAAGTGATAAATTTATAGGAGGTCGAGTTTATACATTAAAGTTTAAAAAAAGGAAAAATCATGGTCTATGTTGGACCAGCAGTTTCCGAAGATACAACTTTTCGGCCTCTGTGGTTCATCGGACTAAGCCTTGGTCGGCCTACCTCACTACAACGTAGAGGCTGCGGGTTCGAATCTGTTAGGGCGTCGCGTGAAAACTAATCACCTTATTCAAAAATCCAGAATTCGTTCAATTCAAACAAAACATCTATGTAACACATCGATCGAAATGACATCGATACATCGATGTTTTGGTATTGTGAACATCGATGTATCGCTTGCATCCTTAGGAGTGCCGGAGCATGACGTGACGTCACTGCGCCGATCACGTGCCTCCGCGAAATCTTTCCACGGCTCCGTCGCTTGCCTCGCGTCGGCGAGCCGGCTGCAAAACATCGACCGAACGCGAAGGCCAAGCCGGTTTCACTTCTTTATTTGTGAATATGATAAACCAGCTAACGACAAGACCTATTCACATTTGGTCAGTAACTGGCTCTAGTTGCCGGCGCCGAATACTGAATTACACTGTTTTTTTATTTATTTATATTTTTTTATTGCAGGTGTTCAGGAGACAGGCGGCACACGGCCCACTTGATGGAAAGCGCTCACCATTGCCTATGGACATTTGCAACACAAATGTGCTACTGCTCTTTTAAGGGAGACTGGAACCTGGATGTGCCGGAACACAACCCAAGGTTGTTATGGCGACATACTTTAGACCAGGGGTGGTAGCCATCCAGTCGAGCAAACGCCCTATCACCGGGCTGTAGGTTGCTTTGGCGCCTCTTACAACACGCCGCCGGGGGGAAACAAATGGACTTTCTCCATTCCTGCACAGATACATACAGATATAAATTTACACGCAGTCAGTAGTCTTGGTTATTTATTTATGGCCGGTCCTTACATCTTACTATTCATTCACTTGCCCTACCATTGGTTAAACTTTGACATTGTCAAGTTTTAACCAATAGTAAAGTAATGCACGTTGGGTAAGATATGGGAACCAGACATTAAGATGTACCCACACTACTGATGCAGTTGAATTACTTGTTTGTTTGTGACTTTGCGGAAATATTGGAAGAGGTATAAACCTCTTCCTCTAATATTTGCACCACAGAAAGTCGTTTCTTTCTATAAAGAAAGAAACCTATAAGCCTATGGTGGCTATGTTGACAAAATGCGTACGTCGTAACTAAAGCAACTTGATACTTGCACGATGTTGATGTCGAATTAAAAATCACTAGTAAGTTTCGAAATTACTCTTGACCTAAGAGTGGAGTTACTATAGCTTACACAAATTTGCGAATGTGGCGCCCCCACTTGTTGTTGTTTTCTACTATATTTTGTCACCCTGTACCCGGTTATGGGTTTTGGTTAACTGCAACAGTCACGGTCACGGTTCGCAGGCGACTCCGTGGCCTGCAGAATAGGGCGCGTCGTCGTTGTTCAAAATGCGTACCACTATTTTACCTACATCATCAGCTACTAACGGCCGCGTGTCGCCAGCGTCTATTGCAACCGTCTCTTCGTTATCAGGATCCATTTCTGTTTTTACCAAGCCGAACACCCGACCACTATCTCTTCACGCACCAAATACATAACTGACCAAAAACACACTATATCTAATCAAAAATGAGTCGATAACATATCTATCTATATAAATAAATAAAATGTGAAAACAATAGTTAGCGATTTTATTCTTTATGCCTAAGCCACGTTGCTCTATTAATGTGGCTGTTTTATAACATAACTAGTTGCTTCTCAGAAGGTACACATCCCTGTGTATGACACGATTTAAATAAAAAAACTTCTAGAGCTTCAAATCGTTCCTAATTATATGACCACAACTGTATATTATGACAAAGCATGTCCCCCAAATGATATAGTTGTTAAAACGAAAAAGAATATGATAAAGTGTTATTCTTCGGTGGGTTGAACTCCAAACTGTGTGATTTTTTTAATGTTCGCTTGTAGGCAAACTAGTACATGGCAAGTGGGTTACCGTCTCCCATGGACATCTGCTACACTAAGGGAGCCGATGCGTTGCCTACCACGTTGACAGTTTAAATATCTGATTATGCCTTTTTTGAATAGCCCCATATTGCTCACATGTGGTACAAAAGAGCGTGCACCATGTACAGTGAAAGACTTGCAGGTGTTGAGGATGTCTGAATGAACTCCCAGTCGGCGACGAGCGGTTCGATGCCAAATGGCGACGTAGGCAGCAAATCAAATAGTTCATCAGAACACTCCCCGTTGTAACAAGAAGTCAAAAATTAAACCATGATTAAGTCCCGATTGAGAGCATAATATCGAGTGAACCAATACGAAGTTGGGAACAATTGCGTTAGGTATACTAGATAATATTATTATGTTAGTTACAATATGGGCAACGCAGCGATGACAAGGGGGACAATAGCACTCATCGGCCAGCTCAAGAAGCGGAAGCAATTTGGTCCTCGCTCCGTGTCGGGCGAGTGCACCGTGCCCCGGCGACCGGCTGCGCTGCCACGCAATTCCTCATCTTGCGTCAATTGTTGTACGAACCAGAGATGCACGAATACTTATTTATTCATTCAAACTTCTGTTATGTTTACAACATCAATGTATCATTCAGGAGTTTATTGCGCCGCTTTTTCTGCTTTAACAGTTACTAAAATTGCCTTAAAAGTGGTGGTAAGTTTCAATAAGTAATCTGTAAGATTCCATTTTGAGATTAATACTAATTTTTCATTTTCATTGTGATCATCTATCAAACAACCTATGAAATCGTGATATGCTGTTAGTGTCTGGGCGGGAGTATTGATTACTCCCAAACGCGCAAGAGAGAGAGAGAGAGAAATCAACAGGGATTTAATGCCATGTTGTTATTCGACGAAATGTAACAAGTGCTTTCTGATCGCGAGGACTACCGAGAAAACGACTCTGCGACCGAAAACTTACTCATTACAATAATTCATATTCAAACCAAGCTTCAACAATACAAATTGAGTGTGGAAGTTCCAGATGATGGTTTAATTTTAACTTTACTTGATTCCATCCAAAACATGGAAAGAACCGGAAAACAGAGCTTGTTCGTGAATGTTCAAGAGCAACTTATCATGTCCACTCCACAGCGACTTGTGTTGTCTACTCAAACGAACTCTGTTGCTTTTAGTAAGCCCAGGACGCCTGTAGATCATACTCTACACAACGGTCTACATAATTTTAATGTTGTCCGGGTACAACATTAAAATTGTACAATTATTGACCTGTTAACATGGTCGTAAGACCACGCTACGAAATTGAACTTTGCTAAAGATGTTTTAAAGGTTCAATATATTGCTAATGAGACATATGTGCGTTATTAAATGACGAGAGATGTTTTAAAAACAAACCTACAACAACAATCTAAGGTGCATCTGAAAATTAACAAAAAAACACCCATAACATATAAAACAGTACCCCATTCACTTGTTAGGTGATCATTAAAAACATCTAGCCCAAGTTACACCAAATAAACAAGACTCAAATTACATGATGATTGTTATATACAAAAAATAAAACCCAATTTGTGTACTTTTGACACTTAAAATACAACAGAGGGTTCTTGATTAATTCAGCGTGTTTATTTTTTGTGGCCATTTTAAAATGTTAAAGGACTTTTGGTTCAATTGTATAATTTGTCAATGTGTGTCAAAGTGACTGCCTAAAATAAAAATTATTTCCGAATAAAATAAGCCAGCCGTCGTAAGGACGAGATACTTTTTAATTTTGACAGATCATCATCTCATGTAACAGGTTGCTATATTATTCGTATAATCACATGAAACGATTTATATATTAAAACGGTGCCCGTTTCGTGTATAACCTAACTGTTGGTTAGCACAATATTGCCGCAATGTCTAATTAATGTCTAATCATCCAAATATTATATTAATAATTTAGTTATTAACATTATTACACAATCAGCCTACGACGCACGGCTAGGCTAGGCTAGGGTCTCCTATATACAGTGCAAACTGGAGTTAAACGTTACATTCATGTAACGACACTCGATTTAATAACAAAGTCACTTAAGCGTCGAAATCACTTGACTTTGTTACATTTATATAGCATTAAGTAATAAAAAGTACCTTTTAAGTTGCCAAAACTAGTAAAAGCCGCGCGCTCCGTATGTTCTTTGACCGCTTTACTATCTTAGCCCGTAATAAACTTGAATGTCGGCATCATGCATACCGAAATTTGTAAGAAACTCCGAAATACCGTAATTTCTAAGTAAGTACTTGCTTTATCACCAACACGCGTCAATATAGCAAGATATTAATAAAATAAGTAAGACAATATAACAAAATTACTGGTGCAGCAAAAGACGTCAGACAAAAATAACAGACTTCTCTCCATTCAACGACAACTCTGTATAACGCCATAAAATATACAGTCCCTTCAGTGTCGTTATATAGGGTTAACGTTGTATGTGGGGTCCTCCAACATTTGGGGAGCGGAGGCTCAAACCCCTGTTGACGAAGTGAGTTTACCTCTCCCGGGGCATTCTCGAGCACTGATTTCGCCGGATCTGCGTGGGGGTATCGTGGTGGTTCTAAGTGTCACCATGAGCGCGGGACACATGGGAGTAAGGGGGTTTTAATAGAGTAATAGACCATGGGTACCATGCTGAGTCTCCACACAAGACGGCAATCGCCTCTGTTATCTGCGCTATCTTCAGTGGATAACTCTCATTGCATTGGTCTAATCCCAGTAAAGCACACGATAGTGCACGGTTCTTGTGCCCAATTAGCATTTGTAACTATAAATAAAATGCCATACTATAAGCCAGAAAACTGTTCAAGCGGTGCACTAGAGCAGAATTTGATTGAAATGAGACATGGATCGGTCAGTAGTCCACCACAACTTTTTACTTGTATTAATAATTTTAATAAACAATAAAATTAGTGAAAGAGTTGCACTTAGTAGTAGAATATGACAAGTGTAAGATAACTTGACCGTAAGCGTAAAAATGCAATGTCTCAAAGAAAGGCAAGCAAGCATAACTTTGAAAAGACTAATGGCAAATATCAATTTAACAAGTGAAACATGTGGGGAAGCCAAGTTGTTGAAACATGTACACAAGTGGCATTAGCGCTAATCGATTAGAACAGCAAAAGTATGGCAATTACATATCGTTATGCTAATTAATATAAATAGTATTGTTACATGGCGACAAAAGTAAATGCATACCTGCAGTTTATTACTTTTTCGCCATTTGAAAACTTCGTTTGTTTACTTAGTGTTTACAATTTGTAATGAGAAAAACAGCCTATAGTGTATTGTAATCCTTTATGGTACGCATTAGTCAGGTGTGATTCTTGGAAATAATTGTTATGCGGTCGAGTATTGTGTCAAGACATATTGTATTGGTGCAGTATAAAACAATGCCCCAACTGAGAGATGAAGGAGTCAAGCGATAACCGCAAGCCTGGCAAGACGTGTGTACATTCGATAACCTGTACGTTTGTACTGGTTGTGTCCAGTTATATTTGTACCTGTGTTATATGTGTTTGTATAGTTCTAATAAATTCTATAGTAAATCCAACGGCATTTTAATTCGAATCCCATAACTCGTAACAGTATTAAGAGAATATTAAGTACGCCGCGACTTCAGCAAACAAGGTTTGCACTCATGTCGCTGAGTCGAGATTATATCTGACACAAAGCTTATTTTCAGTGCCAACCTTGGTTTCCTTGTGTACCATAAACGATCCGAATAAATTAATTTAAATTTATAATTAATTTCAATAAATACAAGTAAAGCTTGTTTAATAAATGTATTGGCACACCCTCGTGTCGATTTATTTCCGTGTCCGAACATTTGTCGCATCTTTGATCGAACATAGTCCGACATATCAATGACCGAATATTTGCCACGTCACTGACGTGAGGCAATTTGTAACCTATGAATGTCTGATGTTTCATTTTATGGTGATGGAAAATCGTTTAATATTGGATAATTCACACTATATCTTTATAAATTATAGCCTATGTGTTATTCTGATGTGTAGTGTCTATATTATTATAAAGTTTCATCAAAATCCATTCAGCAGCTTTTGCGTGACAGAGTAATAAACATACATACATTTGTAGTATTAGTAGGATGCATAATAATATGCTGTGAACAAAACTAACTTGTCTTATTGGGTAAGCTATCAAAATTTTAAAATATATAACATATTGCATGCGAATTTCTCAATTAGTGTAATTATCAGAAGGGGAACAAAATAATAAATAAATGATGCCATTTGCACACATTATGATTCTATTCGTTTAGCGCTATAGCCACTAGTCTGCCCGTGAATGTGTGAAAGCGAGCGAGCGAAGCCGGCGTTGGTGGCGCCTCGGGCCGCGTTAGTACGTACGTACACCCTCACCCTTACCGGTAGAGGCACCGAAGTACTGCGCGATGTACGCTACCAAATAAGAATATACAATTTAATACAATAAAATGCTCCCAGAGTTAGATAGCCCATTTATCGAGGAAGGCTGTAGGCTATATATCATCACGTTAAGACCAATAGGAGCAGAGCACCAATGATGGTCTCAAAATCGAGGTTTTTTTTTCTTTTTGACAGCTTCCGCTGCGTATGTTTCACCTTCTACGTAAACAAAGTCGCAGGCATTTTTTTCAGGGAATATATAGATAGACCAGCGGTTCAGGAGACGTTCCCAGACGTTCCGGATCTATTTGTGAACCTAAACCATCTGGAGACCCATTCAAACAAACACGAATAAAATCATCAATGTCACTCCAGCATGATTCTAGCGACATCTACCGGTCCCAATTGTGAATATAAACCATCTAAACAGTACACTACAGACACACAAAAAATTCAACAAAATCAGTCTAGGGGTTTAGGACGAGTTCAGTACATATACAAGGTCTAAAGAATGTTATATATTATATATAAAGATGTATAAAAATGTTGATGCCGCGATCCTTTGCCAAATTGTATAACTACTGCTACTGTCTGTGGTATTTAGATTCCAAATTAAACAAAAAATATATACTTTACTGGAGTGGTTGCTTCGCCTTTTATTATTCCAAGTTTAAATCGTTTTTCATTTATTATAATCATTTGCCCGCGACTTTGCAGTTATTTTGCTAAATATAAAATCAAAGGAAATTTTCAGCAGGGTAGTGGATTTATTACTAGGAAAATACATGAATCCCGGAAATTGCATACGGAATTGCATACGGTTGCTGAAATTTATTTAAGAAACGCTAAACGTATTTAACACCCTTAAATACAATTAGCGTCTTGCACATCGCAAAAATTGCCACTAAATATGTTTAAAGAACTGTTAATATGTTTTGTATAAAACGAATTGAGACAGTTTAATATAATTAACTAATTTTATTTAAAGACGATCGTTATATAAGCGGCCCTTAGTGTGGTACTTAGTCATACAGGAATGGAATTAATTGGAAAACTAAGAAAAACCCTAATTTATAAACATATGTCACACTGAATTATGGCTTACTGGTAAATTGAATTCTTGTAAAAATAATATAACAATTTTTTTCTAAGTCCTTGGTGTGGATGTATTTGTATTAAAGTGAGGGCGTGATCTGGGATAATATTACAGCGAAGGATGTAAGGGCGATGGGCACCAGCGGTTACACATATGCGACGATTCCCTAGAAAATGTATAAAAAAGCGTGTGGACTGATTGTCGTGGTGTACGCCCAGCCTTAACTGTTAATGTGGCTATTAATTTAGTCTTTAAATTGGACGAATTTGGCCACAGTCAATGAGTTTAACATAATCGCAGGCGCGGCGCCAGCATTATGGGAACAATATAAAGTGCCTAATAATATGCATGCTCAAAGTAAGGGTGTACTCACAGTGCGCGTTGTTGGCCGCCTGTTCATAGAGTTGAAAGGTGCCGTGGCTGGTCGGGGAGGTGGCGTCTCCGGGCTGCTGAGGCCCGGGACTGGCGTCTACCACGTCGCCGTCGCCCGTCGACTGAGTCCCACGGCCGTTCGGTTGTGAGCCCTGGTGACAGCGTAAGAGTCAGTAGTCGTATATACGACGTCGACGAATAAGTATACCAAACAAGATATCAGGTGAGCAGTCCGAGCGTTCACCACATCTTTTTAAGGCCAAATCATTCTAAAAGATCACACGTCACACTCGAAGGGACAGTATAACATTAGCACAGGCGAGTAAAGCCGGCGCCAGAACAATCGGACAAAAACTCAAAGCGGTCGATTAATTTTCTCTATTTTTGTTTATTGCATGAGTTCAGCACACAGGCAGGCGCCCCACCTGATGGAAAGCGGTTACCATCGCCTATGAACATTTACAACACCAAAGGTGGACTGGAACCTGGCCACTAATGCCGGAACTCAACTCAAGGTTGTTATGTATCATATTTTAAGTGATAATGTACTTCCCTCTCACAGGTGTACCAATCTAACTAATATTATAAATGAGAGAATATGATGATGTACGAATTCGTTTGTTACGCTTTCAAGACCTAAGTATTCAACCGATCATCATGAAACTTTGGGTACATGTGGCCAGAGGTCCAGAAAAGACGTAGAAATCTTCCATTGTGTAAAAACTACTGTTCCCGAGGATTAGAAAAAGCGCACCTCGAAGATAAGACGAGTAATTTTTTATCGCCTTTAAAATGGCGAAAATTTTTATTTGTCGTAAAACAACTCATACGGCTAGGGATTGCCATCCCTCACTGTAGACATCAAAATTATAAAATTAAACATAACATAATAATCAATCTTAGCTTCGGTCACAATAATATCAATAATTAGCTACCTATTTTAGAATGGTGCTCAGTTATATTCTTATAAAAGACAGACTACCGAATCTATCAAATGAATAGCACAATCATTATTATTTATAATATTTATCCTCTTTAAAACGTAAAATGAATTACTTTAATCTACTCTTACTCATTTTAAAAAAAATAATCTACAGTAACACTAACAGTCTACCTGTTTGTGTGTCACCGCCGATTATCTCAGAAACTACTAAGCCTAGAACAGATAACACGTAAAAATCGCGTGTTGTAAATATCAAGGTATGCGCACTTAATCTATATTTTGAGCTAAATGTATTCTAAATATTTTTAACATTTTTAGTAAAATCCGCGTAAATGTGTAACTTTTATGAGGCTCGAAGCCGGTCAATCTTGCTATGATATTTTGTTCGAAAACAAACAGTTTACAACTACTTACTTATTTTCACATATTGGATACATACTTTTCTAACCTTTGTTTTATTTAACCATATTCAAATGAAAAGAAAAACAAATTAGATTTTATTTATGTTGTTCTACAATAATGATTATACTTTCACATTTCTTGCAAGCTGAGTAATTTAGATTTTTTTTTTTGTAAATTCAAAAATACAGGTGTTCATGCCCATATAGTGGTGGCAGCTGGGCGAAGGTATGAGCCTGGGACCGAATAAGACTTCATCCATATGTTTTCTAAAAGCACCCTCCTTTTTTGTTTTGAAGAAGAGATGCCGAAAATGCCTGTTTGTAATCCGTTTACGAACTTGTCAGATTGGTCTTACTCTGGTGCAGGCACACAGATTTACGGGAACACCCACTAAACTCCCCATTGTTGCATCCGCTAGCCTACAATTAGGGATGCAGGTAAGAAAGAAAGAATTGTTTTACTTTTAAACACTTTTACAATACTGAGAAAAGTATAAAGGGATCAATATAAGTTTTAATATTGGACCCAGACTCAGCGTAATGCTAGCCGCTAAGACCAGTGCTGTTCTTCCGCCTGGGACCAGCAGGTGGTGGTAATGGCCATCGCCAACACCGCTTAGGCCCTCATAAAGTGCCGGCCAAAGTGGCCTTGTGTATTGCCGAGGGACGGACACACGGCAACTTCCAGAGTCGTTGCAGAGTGCAGAGAACACCGCTAGGATAGACGCGGCCGCGTGGAATCCCTGTACGCCCACATTTATTTATTTATTTATATTAATTCATTAACAAAAAACATTTGTGTCTGAAATATACATACATAGTCATAATTACAATTATAAAAATTTCTAATTTACAATAAACATTGTTAACTTTACAAAAATATGTCACTCGAAAGGTATTTTATATAATCATATTATTATTTAAGCACAAAAATAATCGTCAACTGAATAGAAAGCTTGTTTAAGGAGGAATGCTTTAACATTACGCTTAAAAGATTGCATTTTATATATATTTAGCTTTAGGTCAGTACGAGATACGTGATACTGTGCTTTACAACATTTAATGATGGCATTATTTTATTTTTTAAATCTTTCCTTCTTGTTGCTTCTCTAATTTCTCTTTCTTCCTTCGTCTCAAACTGTGTAATATTTTTTGCGAGATAAGTGAGGACAACCAGTATATAAAGACATGGGACCGTAAGTATACCCAATTTTTTAAAATGTTCTCGACAAGACTGTGGTATACGAATCATAGTCCTTACACATCTTTTTTGTACAATAAAAGCTTTCTCACAGTTATATTTGTAGCTATTTCCCCAACACTGTGTACTATATCTTAATTTAGATTCTACCAAAGCGTGGTATACCATTTTAAGGTAGTCCAATTTTACTTCATCGCGTAAACTTCTTAGGGCATAACAGGCTGAACTTATTGAATTAGTTATTGAAGTTAATTCCTCTTTCCAATTAAGACAAGAATCAATATACACTCCCAAAAATTTTGCAACGTCTACATTTGACACCTTAATGTGCAGCCGCGCAGGAGGAAACGCCCCAAGGTCCTTCTCGCGGCTGTTTCCGTTTGTTCACGTCTGCCAGAGTTCACAGAGGAGTCCCAGCGCCGGAGACTTCTTCGGAGACGTCGTCGTCCGAGTGTCCGCAATAAATCGGCGCCGCTCAACCCAAAAAAATAGTCAGGCCGTACTCTTGCCGCTCTTCATTTAACGTAGGCAATCCACTGATCACTGTCTTGGTTCAACGGTAGGTCGATGTCGCAGACTAATAGAGGTTTCTTTGTGGGATTCTAATCCGGCTTGAGATCGAGCACAGCCGGAATCATCATGGCCGTAGCATGGTGTTGGCTCCCACTCCTTTGCCGCTATTCGCCTTGTCCTTCAACGAACCTCTGCTTGGATCGAGTGCCATTCTACGTGAGTGGGGGGATGTCCACCTATACTCCTCTGGAGCGGGGTTCGCAAAGCGGGCCGCGCGTTGGACCGATTAATACTGCCCATCCAACGAGTTGCAAAGATGTCCGCCGGACCGGAAACTCCGGTGCCGCCGCCTTGTTAAGACGTCTCTGCTGGATGGCCCTCAAATAGAACAAGGAATCCTAACCCAAGATCGCTTTGTGGAGTGGACAGTCTATCTCCGCAAGGCTGGCCGCAGCCGGGCAACCGGTTACTGGTTCATTGTATTGCATAACACGAAAACAGAAAACAATGTCTGTTTGGGAAGGAACCGCTTAATCTTCGGAGATACTTTGCGTCTTCCCGCGTATTCTAGCCTCTGTACAACGAGTTTGTTCCGAAAAATCGTTTGCCCTGGTGCGAATGTCTCATTTTTACAACAGCACTACTCACCATCGACAGTATGTATGTTTACCCCGTTTTTTGGAACTCCCACGCTCAACTACCCAATAGTTCTCTAGAACATTTGTTTCGGCGTTATAAAATTTCTTAGAGGCCTACACTGTGTTACCGACACCCCTGCCGTTGCAAACTTACATAGGCGACGGCAATCCCTTTCCATCAGGCGGGCCGCTGCCTGCTTCAGACAATAAAAAAGACACAAAAGACGATATATTGTGTAGGGGGAAGTGGGAGGGACACCAATGCCTCTTCTTGCGCAATTTCGACTCGCGCACATCAATTATTGATTTTTACGAGTATATAAACAACGAAAGATATTATTTTATTAGTGATAAACAGAGGTAAAATTTCAATGAATTACGTCCAAAACCGGTAAAGACGGAATCCAGCAGTGAGAAGTTTCAGCGCTGAGCCCGGGGCCTCGCCAGTTTGGGCGGTGCGTCTCTTATTACGAGTGTCAGCTTAGAGTGGACCGTACGCTGTGCCTTAAACCACCAGTATATCGAGATACGTATCGATTTCGAAAGCGATTCGCCCACCTCGCTCTTGTTAAGCCCCCTGAGCAGGTGAACTTTTATTTTCCTTATACCCCGAATTGTGTTATTTACTTACGCGTCCATAATGACGAATTCCTATGACAACAGTTCCATGGCGGAAAATCAATAGACTCGACCGAGAACACTTAGCATATACTCAATAATTCTTACAGTTTCACATGGATATAGACACCAATATTAGTTCAAGACACTAATTAATGTATATAGATAATGTTTGGTACACTTAAATGAAATTCAAATAGGTTTAGCTGTATTTTAAGGAATATTTTTAGGAGACACACATTCCCGAATGGCTAGGGCTGGTAGCCTAATCCGGCTGGAAGCCGTTCAGTTTTGCCCGGGGGTCAAAATCAATATCCGGCGTTGCGCACTGGGCGCATTAGTGTACCAGACAAACACAGTGATGAGCACAACGGGAGCAGGGTCCACTACAATAACTATGAAACAACAATCCGTGAGCTAAAATAACAACACACCTATTCATTTGTCACTAGATGTCTCTCAGATTGCATTTGTCAGGAAAAGCAGACTGCCGAAAAATGAATTTGAGATTTTCATTGTTTATAATGATTGTTAGTTAGTTATAATTACAATCAATTTTTTTGACGTAACTGAAATTAAATCACAAGACAAGAAATTCAATCACCACTAATTAAGGTTAGTGAGTTAATGGATCATAATTTGACTTTGAATGCCCCCGTTAGCTTTTATCTTATAAATTTAAGCGAATGTAATTATATGAATTTATTTCGCGTATCTTTGGAACGGCTCTCGACGACGAACGATCGGAACCCAATTTTCTATTTCGATAAGGCTTTGCTTTTTCATTTTTCTATGTAGGTGTCATTACTGAAAAAACTTTTATCTTCCAAAAGGAGGAGTGTGTCAATTCGGCTGTATTAGTTTTTGCGGTACTTATATTGTTGCAAAGGGATCATAGCCTACCGATACCTCAAAATGTTGTAGGATGGCGCCATTTTACATTATCTGAGAACCGCCAAGCTATGTTCGGTCGTAATAATATGTCAACCTCATATCCACGCTATTAAATGGATTTTTCTCAAACCGTGTGTCTTAACTTCGAGTGCAACGTTTCTCGATGGTGGAATCACGCACTCCATCAGCGGCCTATTGCCTAAATAATAAGACCCTTGCCTGGGCATTTTTGCCTGCTCTCAGTTCGAGCTTTAGTGTCAAAACCGTTGCTGTTGCAAATGTCGGTCGACACTGCATAGCAACATATAAATAAATATAATATTAACCCATAAATTTTCCACTGCTGGGCTAGGGCCTCCCATTATAAGGGGAACGGATAGTACACGCGCCACACTTGTCCAAGGCGGCTTGGCAGATTCGACACATCGGTTAGCTCGATGTGCAGGATGCTTCACGATGTTTTCCTTCACCGTTTTTTGCACTTGGTAAATGTAACAATGTACACATTAGATCAGAAAACTCACTAAGTGATGCATGCGTTCCGCCCAGGATCGAACCCGCGCCCTCTGAATTTGGGACGCGTGCGATAGCCATTCCGCTACCACGACTTGTGCAACAGCAATAGGTGAGAGTATATTGAGTCTCTATGACCATAAGGTCACAAGTTTCAAAAAAATCATCTTAATTTAAAAATATCATGACACGAATAAATTTCATTACTTTACAAACAATAATTAATGCGCTATTTGACTCCTTATACATGTACCTACTTATGACGTCTATTGGTGGCAGTTGCTTCTTCGTTTTGGAAATTAAACTCGATATTACTGGACTGTATAATTATAATTGAAGTAAAATAATACATGAAATAAGTACAGAGCATAATTATGTACAAGACACATTGGAGCGATGCTGAGAAGTGAAGTGTAGAGTAGAGTAGTGGTGGTAGTAGTATTTTCGCTGCCAAGGCCGCTCCTTAAGTCCCGCATCCCGCCCGACGCCTAAGTGCTAATCGTGCCCTCTGAGGGCGCCGGCGGTATGCGGGGCGCGGAGAGTACGTGTGCTCCGGCGGGCGGGTCAGGGGGGTGCTCTCTGTCCGCAACAACGTCATTAGTAGGTAGGAAGGCTAATCTAAAATCTATAACTGCTATGTAAGTTTGTATACAGTATCTCAATTTATTCGGCTGTCCGCTCCCCTATTAGAAAAAATACTAGGATCGGGATAACTCATAGCACTGAAACTTGAAACTACATTTCCAGCATCCAATCGAATTACAGTAACTCTGGCGAAGTTCGCGGTGCCGCAAAATAAAGGAAACGAGGCTAAATTCAATAGGCATTGCACTCCGTTGCAACCCGAGTCGGCGCGCGGTCTCATTTGTTTGTTACCATAATACTTGTGGCAGTTTATGAGAAAAATATTAACAAGAAACAAACTTCAAGAGTAGCCAAAAAGCAAGAAACAAATATTTTCTGCAACACTTTGGGTGCGAAGTAAATATTTAAAAAAAATCAATTTAATTGATTTTTTTTACGTTTTATTTGGCACCAAAATTTAGTAGAGAATATTTAATTGTTTGCTTTTTAGTTACTTTTGAAGTCGTTTATGTTTTTTATTATATAGTTTATAATTACGCAAATACTTGAATAACTTTACAAAACACGTACGTGCCTATAATATTTGAGGGTTGCTCTCGAGTTCCCTGGGATCCCCTCGTCAGGAGCCGGCTTCTTAAAAACTATTGAACCGTCCACAATTGAGTATGACAGACAAACATACAATAGAATTGAGAAAAGGAGGTGGCCTGTGATACACAGGAATGTGAAAGTAAACTATGTGTTTACTTCCTTCTAATTCAATTTTAACAACTCGAACTCCTCCCATACGTACATAACTGGCAGAAGCGTAGGATCCCTTTTGTCGCGGAACATTTGAATTTCCACGAAATACGAAACCGCCCACAACTACGTGGCACTCCATCGTGATATTTTCAAAACAATCGTAATTAATACTTCGGCCACACCTGCCTCTTATTTAATGCGTTACAAATAGAGAGAGAGATCTGAGAGAGATCCTGCGAAGAGGCGACAAAACAACCCACAGCCAGGTGGTAGGGCATTTGCACGTCTGGATGGCGACCAGCCCTGCTCTATTTTTTACCATATTGAGTCCCGCTCGACCCCTGGTCCAGAATACGTCGCCATAACAATCTTGAGATGTGTTCCGTTTACAAGGCTGTTTACTCAGATGTGGTGGTGGGTGTAGTGGGTTATTTCTGATGCAATATACTTTTTAATTGTTAAATATTGTCAGATTTTTAAATTGCATGAGCTCAGCAGATAAACGGTCCACCTGATGGAAAGCGGTTATCATGCCTATGAACATTTGTAACACCAATGTGCTGCCGCTCTCTTAAGGGAGACTGGGGCCTGGTCACTAATGCTGGAGCACACGTCAAGGTTGTTATGGTGGCGTACTCTAAGACCAGGGGTGGTAGCCATCCAGTCGGGCAAATGCCCTACCACCTGGCTGTGGGTTGTTTTGCCGCCTCTTACGGCAGGCCGCTCGGCCGAGGGAAATTATATTCTTTCTCCGTTCCTGCAATCTCCGCCGTTGCCCAAATAATTTGTACCGAAAAATACTCAAGGACGTTGGCGTTGATACCAGCCTTAAATGCCGATATCTGTTCAAAAGTTAGTAAAAGTATTTTTAGACGATCATATTATTTATGTAAAGAAGAGGTCGTGTGCCAGTCAGAAGCTCATTAAAAGGGTCCTTCTATAAAATAAATAACGGATGTTAAGTCTTAAGGCTTTCAACAGCAGAGTTGGCTCTTACACTCCTCGGACGCTACCATTGCACGGACGTCGACCGGTACTAGGAACGGGACATATTTTTTGGCTTTCAACAGTAAAATAAATCTCATGGTGTCATACCATCTGTCTGTATATCACAGTTGATTATCTCGGTCTGGCGCCACTTACGATAAAAACAAAGCATAGATGTGTAAAGCTGTGACGTCAATACATTGAATCAAATTAGGGCGCAAATAGGCTATTGTTTGCAATATTCGCTGCGCTGTACGATCGATTGAGAACTGATGATATTCGGGTTTCGAACACGTAAAGATAACTACTCAGAAAGTATAACATTTCCTAACAAAGTATTTCTCTGACGCTGCGAACTAGCTTATGAGTCATAAAATAATAAGTCCGGAAAATGTTTTTACTTCAATAATTCTCTCTCGGAATCATCATCTGTGACATTTAACGAGCGGTTATAAAGTTTTTGCATGTGAGAAAATATGACGTCACATCTTGCAGGTGACGTCAATCGATGTATTTGAATTTTATCAAGAGATTGCAAATCTTTGAAGACTTCCTTTCATTTAGAAGTCATTTTAATTATTTTAATTTAAAAGATTAGAAACTTTAAGAAAAGTCAAAGTTAATGCCTGCAACACGAGTATGCGAAACAAGAGCGGTGCGCGGCCGGTCAAAATATGACCGAATGAATGAACGATACATTCGATTTCATATGTCCCTATTCTATATTCTATGTAATTTGAAAATTTCCTTATTTTTAATGCCATCACATTAATGGAATATGTATGTTTAGTGTGAAATAAAGACGTTGATAAAAGGTGTCAAGATACGTAAATTATTACGTGACGAAATAAAGAGGTAGAAAATTAAGTTCATTCATCCGTGCTGCATTGGGGCGGCCTGTCGTTGCAATAAAAAAATAAAGTACAAAAGGGATGATTACGGTTCGAAAGGAACCAAAAAAATGATCCCGGCTCGAATGGAACCAAAAAATGTCAACTCGGCAGCTTAGTATTAGGAACGTATCCAAGGTGTACACGTATCCAGAATGGCGATAGGTGGGATTGATGGTATGGATAGAAGGGAGACTAGCCTGCGTGCCTGCGACTGTACTAACTATGCGTGCAGATCACCAAGTCGTGAGCCTTGCAGCAAATCTGGCTTGTCTTCTTCTTGCGGCCTTCGATGTTATATGAACACACGCGGCGCGGTATAACTGCACTTATAGGCAGAAAGATATGCGGGTTGTCGTTCAAGGGTCGGCAGCAGGCTGACTCGTAAAGACGAGCAGTATCTGTACAGCGGTAAGTACAACAAGGATAGTCGTAATGGAACGGAAGATGGCGGCTGGGAAAAGGTGATTGGATAACGCGGTTAGGAAAGCGGGTAGTTATGGAAATATTTGACAGGACAGGATTTTAAACTGAGCGGCGGGAACAAGTATTCTTTATTAAAAAGTAATTGTATACGTTTTTATACTTAATGTCCAAACCGTTTAAAGTTATTCTTTGATTTGAATGTTTATTTTTCTGTTGTTCTTACTTCTGTCAGCATAATAACTTTATAACACACTTTCTTTTACTTTCATTTATATAATCTAAAGTCAGTTTTATACAGATAGTTTTAAATATCTCTACACTCACTTAATTTCTCTTATTCTTCTTGTATATAAAAATCAATTACTGTTCATTAGGGAAAACTATAAAACAGCTTTACCAATTTTCATGAAATTTTGTGTGTTTGTCTGCATGGGTCCCAGGATTGTTAAGATTCAAAATGACACGCCAGGTGGTGCTTCAATTGGGTTCTGGTTATTATTTTTTCAGGGCAGGACAATGTTTGCTGGGCTCATATACATATATTAATATAATCCCTTCTCAATATTTGGACAGTCCCGAAGTATTTATAAGAGTTAAATTTTGATGAACCGTAATAAAAATGAACATACCTTTTTGCATACAGACTGGTATGTAGATGTTTGTTTCACTTGTGATGCTTTTAAAGGAAATCTTTCCATTGTTCACCTAGAAGATAATATTATGATTGAATTAATAGTGCTGTTACAGCATGTCATATTTCATGTCATTTAATATGCAGTAACTCCTATAGCACTGCATGAACAGAGGAACATTTACTTGATAATGAATGTATCATCCTACTCCCTACTAATATTATAAACACGAAAGTTTGTATGTGTGGATGTATGTTTGTTACTACTAAACTACAGAATGGATTTTGATGAAACTTTACAATAATATAGCTTACGCATCAGAATAATACATAGGCTATATTTATAAAGATATACCTAGTGTGAATTATCCAAAATACAATGATTTTCCATCACCATGTGGGTAAAACTGCAGGCCACCGCTGGCAATTGTATATTCCTAATTAGTGTCCATGTCTAAAGCAGGTAGATACTGTGCTACTTGATTTAGGAGTTGGTCAGGTAAAGTGCTTATTGTCAGTATCACTGCAAGACTTTGTGACTCCATTTTTTGGCGACATTATTTTTATCATCATCATTTTTACATATTACATAACATATATCACAATTTTGACGAAAAAATAATCTTTTCTATTCTTTCACCTTCTGCCAATCGTTTGGGTTCGGCACCAAAAGTGTTTACCTTCCACACTCCACTATTCTGGCACATGTCCTATTACACCATAAATCATAATATCATCCTTCACACAATCTGTCCATCTTCTTTTTGGTCTACATTTACCGTGGTCTCCATTAATCTTGTAGTTTAACATTGTTTTTGCCATGTGACTTTTATTTCTCCTTGTTGCAGACTTATTCGTTTGTAAATTATTTTATGTAGACCATTATCTATGATTTTATTTATTGTGCCAAACTGTTTTTTGTTGAGTGAAAAATATTGAGAGGAAAACACATATTAACTATCAATTGTAGTGTTTATTATGATTAAACTACTGGAATAACACAAAAAGCAGGATAATTCTTATTGAAAATAGTTAAACCTTTCGTTCAATGACCACAAAACTCCTCATTATTTAGTCTTTGTCCTTTAAATTTTTCAATCACAGGTGAAACTTTCAAAAAATTGGTTTTTTTTAAATCTGGACAAATAAGAAACAAACTGTGTGTGTGTGTGTGCTATTTACACGCAGTACAAGTGCCACAACGGGTGGGATTCAACATTTTATAACATTACATTTCATTTATACCATTATAATATATTCTAGCTTTAAAACAAGAAATTCCAAGTATTAATGCAAAAATTCAAAAGGAACAAAGAAAGTATATGAGAAAAATGGTGAAATAATTACATGTTTACATATTATTATTATAAACATAGCATATTTTACAAAACATTTCCAACTCTATCTATATGAGCATAATGGTTAAATTAATCAATATAATGTATTCTATCTCATTCTCTAGCAGGCTTAGTCCTATAGATTTATATGTTTACTATTTTTTGTGTCGCTATTTCAATTTGTGGAGTCACAATGATTCTAAGAATTGTCACCTCAGAAATCATAACAACATTTTGGAAACTGACACCCATTTATGACCTGACAATATCAATCACTTAATAAAAAAATCATAAGAAAAGTGGTAAACTTGCCAATGAAATAACATCTTATCCTTTCCTCTTTTAAAACAGTTCTGACACATTTTAATAGCGCTAACGCAGCCCGGCGTAATGATTTTTATTGCGAGAGCTCTAACCACTAAAGTAGTCGGAACGACACTAAAAGGCGTGGGGAGCGAGTACACCTAATTTTGTGCACTTTTTGAGCCGTTCTTGTGCAATTCATGCCTTATCTAGACGTTTATATGATTTGAGAGGGCAGGATATAAAAATCCATATCAATTTAACATTAAATTAGCAAAGGTACAAGATGTATTTATCATCATAACTTGTTCGCTACATGATTTAAGTTATAAGTACGCCCCCATTAACGAATGCCTATTGTTCACTTTCACTTTGTGAACAACAACTAAATAAGTTAATTTAGGTGATAAATATGACCGTGGTTGATGGTAGCAACATTTTAATAAGAGTCATTAAAAAATGTAAAAATACTTTATGAAATAAAACTTACGTTCGTCATTCAATATTTACATTACTCATTATGGATAAAACTCAGAATAATACTAAACACAGTATTGTCTGTATTAAGCAAGTTATAACAATACTTTACTATAAAATTATATAATTTAATTAAATTTTATTATAACTTGTTCAATAGAATATTACTGAATGCGTTGTTGGATGATTTGAGCTTCTTGAAAAATTTCATTTTTTTTTTTAATTTCGTGGCTGCAATGCACGTAGCCACAGAGTACATTGAATATATGGAGATAGAGACTTCAGTCGGGAGAATCGTACTACTAGCACATCTAGCGAGTATCAATGGCGCTAACTCGTATATGAACGTACCTAATATATGCATGTGTGTGTGGGTGTTCATGTGTATATGTGTGTATGTGTACGTATAGCGAGTTTGTGTATACACTTTATCTTATTCATAGACAGAGTAAGTTTGAACGCTTATGGTGCCTAAAGAAGCGTTCAAACTTACTCTGTCTATGAATAAGACCGATATTCTATATATTGTATGCTTAGGTATGGAGATTTCTTCCACCATGAATTCCAACTGTATTTAAAATAAAATTTCATATTATTTATAAATTGTATATAATTTTCATTAATACATATCACTGCACATCAAGTTTTGTGTTGATATAAAAATCCAATAGTGTGTTTGGTCGGTCGAATTAAACAGATTCACAGGTCACATAATATAAATCAGTAACTTCGATATCCAAAAGCAGTTTTCCTTAATAGATTCGCCAGAGTCCAAAACTACATATTATAGATCGTTAATAATAATTCACTTAGTAAAACAAACAGAAAACTATCCCAGAAGTTAAATAAGTTGCAAATATGACGAAAGTCGGCACTTAATTTGAATATGCATGTTTATTTAGAAATATTAAATAATATTATATTCGATTAAATAAAAATGGTTTTCATTTGAGTTTTTTTGATAATGTCATTAATAACAAAATAATGCTAAGCAACGAGCTGCAGTCTATGGCAGGTACAATGAGTTTATTATCGACCATGTAAATACTGCATAATGTAGAACCCATTTCAGTATCGATTAATCGATAATTAATCCTGTCAGATATTTGTAAATTTTAAGGATGATTCTAGGCATAGGTGTCTTATGACTAACAACAGGTAGATGGAATCTCCCATAATAAAATCTAAAGGAAGGCGATTTTGGAATATGAAACCATATTAAGATTTACCATCGCAAGGATGAGATGCAGAAGTCTCCGAAGTAGCGGACCCACGTCCCACGTCCGCTAACAAAACGGCTAATTTCTGCAAAACGGCTGATTAAAAAGTAAAGAGGGATATAGGTCATTCGCTCTAAGGAACTGTACTACTCCTTTAGCTCAGCAGCGACACGTAATAGAAATTGAGCCGACAACTCTCACTATAGCCCAATCAAGAGCCTATAGAGCTAAAGCGAGTCGTGTTGTGAGACGTAGCTACGACAACATTCTAGATCATAATATTACTGGCGTAAACATAATATTTTTGATCTATTTGGAAAGAATGAAAGATGTAATATTTATTAACGTTTTTTTATCAATAAAAAGAATGTCATCATATACAAATATATGCTTAAGTCTAGTCTAGTCTTCTCAGTTGTGAAGTTCGTTTAGGTAATCCACTCTTATCTTTCTAGTGATACTGACTGGTCGCCCCAAGTATGCTTTCTTCACATTCCAATCCTCCTCCATCCGTTCTACGTGACCGAGCCAGCGGAGATACTGAGCCTTTCTCTCTTCAATTATTCTAGGCTCGGCCACGAGGTTTTCTATGTCGGAGTTGGTTTGGACCCTTCAACTACTATCTCCTCTGTTTGTTGGACCCAAACAGTAAACTTGCCAATAACTTATTGTTTTAAATTATGTTTTGATATTTGATTAAGTTTTTAGATTTTCTGAGTAATAATTAAAACTACAGTACAGTTTAAAAAAAGTTGCACAGCTCTTAATGTTTAAATTGGTAAGAATATTTGTGCATTGTGATTTGTTGTTGTTGTTAAAAAAAATCTAATTTATGTCTTAATATAACAAATAGATTATTTTATTAATACATCTTAGTCCGTAAAATATAGCACATAAATATGTAATAACGTTGACATAGTTTATATTGGGAACATTTGTTACCCATGCAGACGCAACCAATGTGTATACTACATAAGTTAACGCACATATCATTGTAAAGAATGCTTTACTCCATTTAACAATTTTATTTACGTAGGGTTTGTCGATACATTAATCGCGAAGGTATCGATTAACTCAATTTAATAAGATCATAATAAGCCATCCCTAACTACATTAATAAGTATTGACACTGTCGTAATTTGGCACTTATTTTTTCAATGACTCCATTTACTTTGGTTAGTTATAAAGAGTCTTAATTAAATGTATTCAAAAATATATTAAATATATATTAAAAAATATTTATTTATTATAAATATTTATGTTTTTATAAATATTTACATATATATAAATAACTTAGAAAACAAATATATGTGAAGCAAAAACTTAAGGCTGCTAGCAGTGCTATCTGTCATGTAATGTTTTAATCATTCTACGAATAACCTGACTAAATTAAAAGGACCGAAAGATCTAAGCACTAACAGCAAATTGAAAACATTCATAAATCTATAAGTTAATAGCGATTTTTTTAAATTTTTTTCACACTCATTTGTTTTAAGTTTATACCGCATGCACGTAGCACTGATTTTGCCAATGACAGGGTATGAAGAGGCAGGTGAAAATAAAAAAAATATAATAGTGTATCTTAAAATTTGGCCAGTAATTTATATTAGTTTTCTGCAAATCTGGAGATAAATGAATATCATATATATGGATTATAATAGAATACAATATCTATACATGCAAATATACATCAGATGAAACAAATTAGGTATTCGAAATATTTACAAATATTATACAAACTACAAAACTCTACTTAGAATAACCTGATAGAAAAGAAATCTTACAAAACAATTTTATTAACAACTAAAAATTTACATAAAATATACAGGATGTTTGGCGCATGGACCGACAAAAAAAATTGGGGGATTGGGTGGATCAAGAGCTATCTTTAACCCATAGATACCTATGTCCCAAGTGTCACTGTAATCGAGATACGATTTTTTTTGTTTGTTTTCGAAAATTACCTGGTTCATCGTCTTTAAAACGACATATTTTTCTAGTTTGTTGTTGTAATTGAACCAAATAACTTCCATCGTAGTCTTTAATGTATGATTATTCTAAATTAAACATTAATTCTTAGCATTAGACAACAAAACGTTCTTGACGAGCTTTCAAACTCTTAAAAATGAATTAATCTATGAAAAAGGTGAAATTCAAAATTAATTATAAAAAAAACTAAAAGGTATTAAGAATTTCATTTGATTGAAACAAAATCTGTACTTAATATCCTTTCCAACGATATACCACATGGCCTTGAAATTATTCCTTATGTGACCAAATTATCAAAATCAAAGTAGGGACGAAGACGCACTCTAACACCAAACCCGTTTTTTAGAACAATAGTACGCAGGTAAACACTGTCTCTTTCTTGCACATGAAAATATCCCTTGTCGTTGTCTGTCATTGGATCGTAATTTGTGTCGTGGTCTTTGTTTAGTATTAGTTGAGATTTTACTATCATTGCTATCGGTATTGTCGCGATTCACATCTGCATTGTTGGAGTATTTTTGTGTTTAACTTTGTTTTTGTTACGTTCTGTTTTTGTTAAGTTTTCTTTGGTTGAACTATTCTGTTAAACTGTTGGTGTGTTTGTCTTCACTGTTCTCGTTACAATGTCTAACTACAGTAACGAAGAGTATGCTGATATGTTATTGGCGTATGGCAGCGCCAATTGTAACGCTCGTGAAGCGCATAGAATTTACCAGGAGCCATATCCTAATCGGCGTGTACCACACCACGAGACGTTTTCTACGACCTATCGGCGTCTGAGGGAGACGGGAAGCATAAATATTCTAGAGCCTCGAGTCAATGTGAGGCAACATAATGTTGCAGTGGATGAGAGTATTTTACAAGCTTTTGATGAGAATCCAACGACAAGTATTCGAGCTGTAGCTAAAATACTTAACTTGTCGGTTTGGAAAGTCTGGTCAGTTCTTCGGCAAGATGGAAGGCATGCATTCCACTACACTCCTGTTCAAGGTATGTTTTTTAAACAATTCAAAACTCATTGCATGTGTTTTTACAACTTAATTTCAAGTACAACAATTTAACAAGTAAATTCTTACTCTAATAGTTAAAACAAATGTGTTTGTTTTTGTTTAAAAAAAAAAATTATTCATTGTGGCCTTTGGGTCAGCTCACAGATGAAATAAATCGCGTCCGTACAATTCTCACGGATTTAATCGATTGTTCTAGGTCTCATAGACGATGATCATAGGAGGCGGCTGGAATTTTGCAGGTTTATGATGCATACAGACGTAGAAGATACATTTTTTCTTTAAAGAATTTTGTGGACCGATGAATCCAATTTCAATCATGAGGGGATTGTGAATCTCCACAACCTCCATCATTGGGGGATAAAAGGATAAAATCCCCGCAATAAAAGGCAAAGTTCATTTCAAAGTAAGTTTAGTGTGAACGTTTGGGCTGGGGTTATTGGAAGACACCTGATCGGTCCACATTTCTTACCGGAGCGCCTAACCGGAGAAAGTTATTTTTCTTTTTTAATAAATGACTTACCTGAATTGGTATTACCAATAGTAGAAGAAGAAGATTTTATTTTCCAAAATGATGGTTGCCCAGCACATTACCAACGAGACGTTCGAGAACATTTGGGCAATTGTTTTCCCAATTCGTGGATCGGAAGAGGCGGTCCGATTCCTTGGCCTGCACGGTCACCAGACCTAACACCTCTGGATTTTTATGTTTGGGGGCGCGCAAAAGAAATTGTTTATGCGACAGAAGTACGGACAAGGGAAATTTTAATAGAAAAAATAAATAGCGCCTTTCGCATAATGAAAGAAGAAATGCGATTAAAAACGACGACTGTGGAAATAAGAAAAAGATGTCGTGCATGCATTCACAATGGAGGCCGTCATTTTGAACCCAATCTGTGAATAAAATTTAATTAAAACGTCGTAAAATACAAACAAGGTGTTTTCTTTATTCTGACACTGGTTGAGTAATACCTTGTTTTGTGATCACATGAATAATTTCAAGGCCATGTGGTATATCGTTGGAAAGGATATTAAGTACAGATTTTGTTTCAATCAAATGAAATTCTTAATACTTTTTAGTTTTTTTTATAATTAATTTTGAATTTGACCTTTTTCATAGATTAATTCATTTTTAAGAGTTTGAAAGCTCGTCAAGAACGTTTTGTTGTCTAATGCTAAGAATTAATGTTTAATTTAGAATAATCATACATTAACGACTGCGATAGAAGTTATTTGGTTCAATTACAACAACAAACTAGAAAAATATGTCGTTTTAAAGACGATGAACCAGGTAATTTTCAAAAACAAACAAAAAAAATCGTATCTCGATTACAGTGACACTTGGGACGTAGGTATCTATGGGTTAAAGATAGCTCTTGATCCACCCAATCCCCCAAAAATTTTTGTCGGTTCATGCGCCAAACACCCTGTATATACAGAGTACTTGTTAGATAAAGATAGCAATAAGCAAATAATTTACATTCAATATTTTTAATGTACGCAACTGTAAAAATGACATTGATTTATGACAAATGACAACCAACAAATGGAGTCTGGCTAATAAGGGTTTTAAACAAATCTTATCAGAGACAACAACAATTCCCCGTGCCGTTCGACAGTAAGGAGCTGGGTGCATACACCACCACACCTGAAATAGTTACCCCTATTAAAGTAAAACTAACAAAGGCATAAATTGAATAATTTGAGTTTTATTTATGGCTTAAGATGTTTTAAATACCATTCAATGTACTCTTTGGAATACAATATTTAAAGAAATGACACCATCATTTTGTTTTATTCTTCTAAAGATGTCAAAGCATATTCCTTTTATCTAAGGAGATTCAATAGCTTCACTATAAAGAGTCTGGATATATAAACTCTAACAACCCCGACCACTGCTCCCCCAAAACACCATAAAAAGAAGACACGTGTGTGGAGTAAGCATTTCTATGCTAGTAGAAGAGGCCTCTATAGGGGTCCTCCTTCTGGAGGACCCCTATAGAGGCCTCTTCTACTCTAGTCATATCATCATATGTTTTGTACTTATGGTATTGTATCTGAGGCACTGCCACAGAATTTCCCGAGGAATGCGATCTCTAGAGTACGCGGCATAAAAGAAGTAAATAAAAGAACTATGGCAACTGCATACGTCTAATCATAGCAGTGGACAACAAACTACTACATAGTGGGCATAGTGGCTAGCGCAACGCGGGAGCGCACATATTTATCGTTGCTCTATCACGCTCACTTCACACTTGCATTATGTAAATAGATTTGAAATCAGTATCTCGCCATCAAGACTGACTTCCTTCAACATTTGCTATTGAATATTCTAAAGTCAGTCTGCTCCCCAAGTAGTGATGGCACATTTCATTGATCACCTGCTAAACAAGTGTGAAATAAAATAAATCAGTTTTCACTCCAGTTACAAGAAAACGAAACGACTGTTAAATTTCACCAGATCGTCACTTCACGTGAGACAAATAAATGAAGCGCTTCTAGTAGAAAATATTTAAAATAGATAGTGAAAATGAAGAAGTAGGGAATTTATTTGAGTAAGTTTGAAACTTATTCTTTAAAACTAGAAGCATTCATTTGCTTGAGTTATTTATTATTGAGTTATTGTCGTGAAGTAACGTTGGGAGTTCAACGTATTTTTTAATTTCACAGTTCCAATAATGACTTGCAATCCTAGTCGTTACCGTGACAGATCGCGATACTAATATTTTATCGTCATTCGTAATAATCAACTGGTCATTTATCACCAGTAAAATAAAATTAGTAATGATAAAAGGTAATAATTTCACGGCAGTGATTATTAAAGTGATAATTAAAGTAGCTGTAATTTGCATTACTATCCCAAGGTAGTAGGTGGCTACTATACTACTATAGCTGGTATACTAGCTGGCTCGATGTAAATCAGCCTTTAGATACTGTTGTTTGTGTACAAAAAAGAACGTAACTACCTACCTGCAATTTTAATACTTGCGCTTTCTATCTCTTTATAATATATTTGTACTAACTTTTAATGTATCGCGTGGTTTTAAGTGAATTGTAAAAATTCTTTTCTGAGAAATACATACATACATAACTTCACGCCAGGTCCCTTGCGGTGTAGGCACGAACAACAGAGCGCCATTTAGGCTTATTCTTACACACCTCACTTGCTTCTTTGACATTCATAGCTCTTGTCATGCACGCTCGCCTGTTCTTAAGGCTCATGAGCTTATGAGAAATAAAGCTCTTTAACCCAATCTACATCTTGTCAAGGGAAACGACGATAAGCGACGTCACCAAATCCTGATCAATGTACAAGTATATTGTGGTGAATGATGGTGGAACCATCTAGTTAGTTTTAGAAGTTTTAGGAAAAGCAAAAAAAGGAAGAAAAGGACAAGGACGGATATATTTCAGAAAGGGATAGACGATGAACGAATGTTCTAGAATAGAGAGTTCGGGAAGGAAAAGAAAGAGATAGATAGATGTTAGAAAGGGATAGGATGATAAACGAAAGTTCCCGAATAGAAGGTTTGGGAAGGAAAAGACGGAGATAGATAGATGTTTAGAAAGGGACAGATAGTAAATAAATGTATTACGAAATTATGGGTTCTAGAAATTTCTCCCGAGTATATAAGCAGCGTAAGGCGCGCCAACCGCGCAGTTTTAGAAATTAGAGTTGAATTCAGTTCAAGACGGTGAAGCGACAAGTGCGATACTAAAGAGTTGGAAGAGAAGGTTAATAGAAAACAGTGACGAGTTAACTAGTGAATTTAGTGACAAGTTTAGTGGACAGTTAAGTGAAGGAGGAATGTAGTGTAGTTCGAGAGACGAATCAGAAGCGAGCTACACGCGGTAATATCGGAGGTGAGCGTTGCAGTAGCGAAACATGCAGCAACATTATGGAGATATCAAAGTTAATGGAAGAAAATTAATTTGAAGATGAACTTCCAACTATGAGTCCAATTTTAACTTCTGTCATTCCTCAAACTTTCACATTTGACATTGATTTAGATTCAAGCCACAGCCTGGACCATCGAAGAAAAGTCGATTAGAGTAGCTAGCTAATAAGTGATTAAAAATATTATGATGTCGATTTTTTTTATTAGATTTGACTTTATGTTGTTGGTCCGAAGATCTCACTCACAACTTTACCGAGGTTTTTGGGGCGAGCGCCTCGAGGCGCTCGAGCCCGGGGCAGCTTGCTTGAGGGAGCTCCCTAGGGAGTTTTACCTCGGCTGGACTGTTGCCATGAGAGGGGGATGAATCTGATGATGCCCGCCAATGGGCGACACAATGAACTAATTGAGAACGGGCGACGGGTAATATAAAGCCCGAGAAGAAGGATCCCGGCGGACCGGGATCGGCGGTTCGCGGCGGCCTACGCTATCTTACTGCCGTTTTAATTATAATGTCGAGGATTACCTTCTAAGCAAGATGTCCGTGGAGTAGGCCTACTGGGGATACCACGTAAAAAAAATGCGCCTACAGACTCTACCTCATAGGTGGCGGGGAAAAGAGTTAGGAATGAATAAGTAAAGTTGTACGAATTAACACTAATTTTGTAAGAATATATTTACAATAAAAAAAATCAAAAATAAGTTAAACATTTCGTTTCGACCGGATTCTCATGAGCATTGACGACCCCGGTCTACTTTGGAGCGCTGTAACAGCGTTTTAAATGAATGAAATTAAAAAAATATATAGGGAAAAAAGTTCCTCAAAAGATCTACAAGATTGTTCTGAAGTAATTTTTTTGTAAAATGTATTTAAAAAAGTTATAGAGCAAGAAAGATTTTTTTTTTTAATTCTCACTTTTTTAACCGACTTGAAAAAAACTGACTTCAATTGTTAATGTACTTGTCCAATTTGAAAACCTGCCCGTAAAACTTCAGGTTAAAATTTTGTTGCGATTCATTTTGTCATTTGTGAGTTGAAGTTTTTTCCACTTGTACGTTGCGATTCGTTTTTCCACTTGTCCGTTGCGATTCATTTTTCCACTTATCCGTTGCCATTCGTTTTTCCACTTGTCCGTTGCGATTCGTTTTTCCACTTGTCCGTTGAAGTTTCACTTCTAATATGTGTCCCAGCACACATTTTGATTTTTCGCAGGTTTACTGCAAATTATGATTTGGTTAGGTTAGGTACATTTTAATTAATGAATTTTTTATGTAAACATATTTTATTTTATCAAACAAAAAACTGGATTCGATCCGGAACCAAAAAAACATCCATAGTCTACCCTAAAATTATACACATACAACGGAACGTTAAAAAATGCGCATCTTTCGTCATCAATCTTCATTCGAACCTCAAATTATGTAAACAGAAAAATATTACCAAAAAAAAAAATTCAATAATATTTTGTTTGCTCAGTTTTGATGAAGAGGCTCCGAAACTACTGAACCGATTTGAAAAATTCTTTCACTGTTGGCAAGCTACGCTGTTCCCGGGTGGCATAGGCTATATTATATTTACAAAAAAATTTAGGATACTTACTAAAACTCCAATAATGATACCCAAGGTGATTTTTTTTCTTTAAATCGCTTGCGCTGAGAAAACTATTGATGATAGAATAAAATAATGTACTACGACTTTGTAGAACACATCATTATTTACAAAAAGTGTCACCACAGCATATGTTTAACTATTATAGTTATGCCACAATAAGTATTCTTTTACTTTAAAAATTTAATTGAAATGCCCCTGCTAGTAAAGGCTCTTTATTTGTATCTTGGTATTAATCCTTATCAAAATAAATTACTTCATATTCAAGACTGCTTCAATACCTTTATATAACTTTTTGAATTATTCAATTCGGATATCCCATTCGAAAGATATCACGAGTTTAAAAATGTAAGAATTAGACCACGTGACTGTGACGCTTTTTCGTGAGCGAAAAATCGTTAGACCCCCTCTATATAGAAGTTTCACTTCAAAAACTTCGTTTTAAAAAAAACCGACTTCAAAAACTAAAAACCTAAAAAGTATAAAATAACTTATTTCTAAAGCTATGTATTATTATTAATATAAATTATCTAAAACATCTCGAAGTCGATGCAAAGTAAAACATAAAATGACTATATTTTGAAAATTACTAAGCACCGACTTTAAGATGTTTTAGATAATTTATATTAATAATAATACATAGCTTTAGAAATAAGTTTACTTTTTAGTTTTTTAGTTTTTGAAGTCGGTTTTTTTAAACGAAGTTTTTTTTATTTTATGCTTATAACTTCTTTAATTTTTAATTTAGGGCAAAAAGTTATATAAACATATTTGTAGGCAAAAAAATTTGCTATGACTTTACAAATTTTCTGTAAGACGCATAGTTTCCGAGCTATCGCGAAAAAAGTGTTTTCACCTCTTTTTCTAAGATGGCGGCCGAGGGATAAGGGTGGCGACCCCACAAACTTGAGGTTAAGCTTCTATTGACCCCCCACACATGTCGCAAAAATAAAATTGCGTCCTCTAAAAAATGCAATATTCGGTCTATAAATTGTAGGATTTCAATGGACTAAATGTGCTACCTACATATACGTATAAGTCATTAAGGAACATTGCTGTATTTCATCAAAATCTAACTAATGAACAACGCCCCCCTCTCCACCACCGCTATGCACATTGAAAAAATATCGACCTTTAAAACCTGTATGAGGGCCACCGCTAATCCTAATCCTTTTCATGATTTTAATATTTATTTAACTTTCTAGCGTTATACAAACTACATCTCTCTGTCAATTTTTATGCATCTAGACTTAGTAGCTTCTCAAGATAAGGACTAAAATACAAAGATAAACGGACGGCCTATTTCATAAGCTCCGGAACTTTAAAAGATGGTTTAAACTTACTTACTTACTTACTTACCCGTTGCCACGTTTTCGGTAATATTTGCGAGAATTTCTGCTGATATACACTGTCTCCAACACTTAGAACTAGCCACAACCCCATACATAATACTTTTGTACAGTGCTGTGCACTTGCACTTATAAATTCTCGAAAGCCTGACAGGCAAAAGTTCCCACTGAAGCCTTTCTTTTTTAATATGGAAGAAGAATAGTATTCTTTTTCCATGGTGTACCTCAGCCAAATTATAAATTTTATCTGACACTTATAACAGAATTCTTGTGAGAACTTGAAATCCCACGCATTTAATTACACAGTTCTCAATTCTCACTAAAAAAAGGTGATTACATTGTAATGTTCGTTTTCAAATAGTAATATTACACAGCACAAATCAACCTTCAGTTCCCGCCAAAAAACTTAACACTGGCTAGATACACAATTCGTGCAGAGCCACATTTAAAAGATTATTTTTAGTGATGCCCAAAATATTGTAACAATTATAAATCGTATAGAGTATTCTAAGCTACGCTTGTGTCGATTCCCAATGTTATCGTATATTTTTATATTAATTATTACAAAATTTATTATCCCTGGAACAAAGTATCAACTACTAGTGCGTTATTAAGTATTTGTGTAGTGTCAACTACTAGAGCTTTTACCTTATAATGATATAACTTGACAGCCTCTATGGCTGAGGGGGCTGAGCCCTCGCCAGCGAAGCTCACCGGAACGAAAAATACCTTGGTTCGATTCCTAGAATGGTAATATTCTTCGTCTCTGAGATCGGTTCCAGAATAATTCGTGTACGAGTATATTATTTATTATATTAGCCAGAACATAAGCATAACTTGCTTAGCTTGAGGATATATATATACAGTGTGTTTTTCTGCCGATTGTTATAACATATAAATCAAAGACAATACTCTTATAATTTATAAAATAATATATTCTGTATATACACTCGTAAATCAATGACGAAACATTCAAATAAAAAGTTTCGTGACTACTATAATACTGTAAATTGATAACTAATGAATGATTTATTCAATAAAAAATCTTGAGTGTTTTCAATACCATGGTGCTGTTAGCCCAAGAGTCTAGCTGGATGAAGGTTTAAATTCTAAAGAAGGCACACAGTCATTTATTTTAGATTGGCAAAAATTGGTCCTAATGGCTTTGAACAAAATGGTTTACGATTTTTTTTCTTTTAACAATCTTTACCTTTTTGTTTTCTATCTTTCACATATTTCAATTATTAAGCGAGAGTTTTTGGCGGGAACTGAAAGGGGACGTTGTCCTGTGCAGTTTTATGTTATAAAAATGTGTTAAAATACTCTAAAATGATCAATAGTTTTAGGATATTGATAGTTTTGAGTAGTAATTATGCGTTTTTGTGAGAAATGTGAACTATAAAATCAAATGTAGCTTTTTGAGTTTTCACGAGAACTCCGTTGAATAGCGTCGGTTGTAGCCTACAATACAACTGCGCTAGTGCGTTAATACTTGTACATCTGAATTCGCTGTATGGACTATGATTCCTTCGCCTGCCTTTGAGGCGAATTCTATTACTATTTACTACTACTACTACTTTCAATTAAGCCACAGTAAACGTGAACTTGCATAATATTGATCCAGAGATCCAACACTATATAAATATTTGTGCTATCTACGTGATACTTCGGTAACAATTTTATTATATCAAAATAGCGATCCTATTTCGATATATCGGTTATATCACATACGTAGTATCCATAGTAGTTTGTGTAAATCACATCGTTTTTGGGCATCCCTAATCGTGTTTGTTTTGATAGGTACAGTATGGATGGATCTATATAGTTCGCCTTGCGCGGTACGAAAAAGTTCACAATGTCTTTGTATTATGTTCCCTCCACACAGATGTATTTGTGTTACAAAAATAGCCCAACGCCTAAGAAAAATCGATTTGCCCTATCTGCCCACGGACTCCCCCCCTTGAACCTTTTTCCTCGATACGCAGTATTCGTATTTATGCAGCGCACAGTTCGGAGCTCAAACTTAAATTGGGCAGAGTGATGTAAAGTGACGATGCAGCCATCTCATAACTTAGATCCAGCTCGGCTTCAGCCTATTGCCACTGACCCCTCGCGCTTTAAATTGGACCCATCACAAATCGTTGGCGTAAGGGCTGCTGCACCTGGAGTAAGTTTCTATCTCTCATAGACTATTTATATATATATATATATATTTTTAAATTTATTCATGACCATAGAATCAAAGTCTTTCAGTCGCAAACATGTTAATTAATAGGTCTTCGTATAGTAGCGCAGTTGTATTGCAGGCTACAACCGACGCCATTCAATGGAGTTCTTGTGAAAACTCGAAAGATCACATCTGACTATACAGTTCACATTTATCACAAAAACACATAATTTCTACTCAAAAACTATCAATATCCTACAACTATTGTTCATTTTAGAGTAATTATACACATTTTTAGAAAATAAAACTGCACAGCACAACGTCTCCTTTCAGTTCCCGCCAAAAACTTCACTATTTATATATTAAATCAAACAGTGCCACCCTGGGTTCCTGTGCTGCCACCATCATACCCTCATATAGGGTTGCCAACCATACTATAATATATAGTATCACACTATATTTTAAACAATTGTACATTATAGAAAAATTACAGAGAAATGTAATATGTTTCTTCAATCACTAATTCAATTGGCAGTTTTTGTTCAGATACTTTAAAAATAATAGATCTTTGCTGACCCAAGCAAAAATTTGTAATAAATGCACATGAAAATGCAGTAATGAAATAAATAAAACATATAATAAAAATGAATGTGTACTCTTTTTTCACCCAAATATCCCAAAAGTATTATTTTTTACAGCTTAAAAACAAAATTTAATAAAGGTGGCAAACCTGCTAAATATAGTAAATTTTCTTCACTAACATTTCATACTAGGTATGTAAACACATCTTATTTTCTCACCTGATTTGGGTGTCCCACATCAATATTAGATATGGATCTCAGGTTGCAGATAAAGCATCTGCATGTGAGGGGGGACCTTTTTTCCAGGCGAAATCTGCATCAAGATGGGCCATGGAGGAAATGTGGTGTGGCATGTAGGATTTACCACATCACAATGACTCTAGCACCCGCACAATAGTGCTATTGTTACACCACGGTTTGAGACACTCATTAAACCTGTGGGTGTTCCATTAGACGTCCCATGTAAAGGTGTGGGCCTGCTTGTGTGTATACCTCGAACCCAGAGGGAATGGAAAGGGACTCTGAACTTCAGGAATGATGTCCCAGGTGCAACTGGAATTTATTATTGGAATGATGATGATCCATTCTTTGATGACTGAGTGTTGGAAGAGATTTTTGTGTTACATGGTATAAATTTAAATTTAGGTAAACCAAACAACACGGAGCAGGAGTATGTAATGTAATGTACATAAGTTTTATTTATGCAGAGCTGTGATGCAGAGTACTTTTAGTCTTCTAGTATCTTATATGGTTACTCTAACAATAATAACAAAGAACATGCGAATGTCAATGGATTTGCTTCCGAAGACATTATTCACACTCATAAAAATAAGGCAAATAAAACTGTCCAAGGTTTGCCAAGTGAAGAATTTTTCAGACAGCTACAAAAGACTCCTTTCAAACCAACTCTTTGTACTGATACTGCAGCTTAAAGATTTAAGCTTACTATGGAAGAATCGGAACAGACAAAGCAGCGAATCTAAGAATACAAGTTAAGAATGATACATAGACTCAAAAGTGTTGTATGCTAAATAGAGGTGTAACTCTTTACTAAACCGACTCACTCATCCGAAACATTTAGGTGTTCCAAAAGATTGGAACATCAACAATGTTTCAAATGCTTCATTTGGATCTGGAACATCGCAATCTCTCTGACTCTCTGTTCAGCTGTATCTATTTTTATCTTTATATATATCTGTATTTTTATCTTTGACAAGTTTGACACGATGTTTCAAATGAAACCGCAGCCCTTTTCTCAGCCTCAGTCTGTGACGTACCATAATATGACAACCATGATTTTATATCTTTGACTCAATATTCCAAATGAAACATATCAGTGATCCGGAACATTTTACTGTTCCAATTGCAAAAATGTGACATTTCTCCCAAGCCTAATGCTAAAGTTACATTGTTCTAAACTTAATAAGATGTTAGATTTACTTATATATAAAGACAGCATGCTCATGCTCACAAGACTGCAACACACTCATTAAATAAAACTAATTTAAATTAGAATGTTAGTTTTATTTCTTTGGAAATTTTTCACTTAAAATATATATTATAAAATTATGTAGTGAGATGATTATTTAAAATAGTTAATTGATATACAATTGTTTGGAAACTTGTAAAAATAATAAAAAATGCTATAACAAAATAATGAAAAAGGTCATTTTGTTTAACTTAGCACTAACATCAAGATATAGAAACTATTTATGGCCGCTTCCTACATTTTACCAACCACTCGTTTGCCTCATTATTAGTTAAAATTTGACATATGCTTCATACAAGTAATGTCAAAGTTTAACAGATGATAAGACATGTGAATTAATAGCATATATAGGAACCGGCCATTATTCTAATTTAAAGAAATTGTGGGTAGGTACTTTTTGCTGTAAAATAATATTTCTGCTCAGACCTACATACATACACTATATGGGTATGAAAATAAAAAACCATGTAAATAGTAAGTTAACACATTAATATGTTACATGTATTTTATCAAAAATAACTTAGGTTTGCACGAGAACAATATATTTGTTCTAACACTTATGTTAAATACTTATTTGCAATAACACCATTTTTATCAGCAGTTTTCTGCAGTATTTTCAAGAATGAGACACTTGATTTCAAAAGCAGTTATGCTTTCAATCCTATCAGGTGATGTGGTAATTATCAGACACCTTTAAAATATATAGACCACTGTATTGTTTATTCCTAATTGTTTTTCAACGACTGTGCTCACCTCCTCATCTAATTTTTCCTCTGCTTATTGCTGCTGTATTTGTACTTCAAGAAGATCAGCAACTACGTAGCATTTGGAAACTGTTATTCTTCCATAACTAAGTTCATACCATAACTTACTTTTATCTTGATTTTGAGTCAGTAAACTATATATTTAGGGTGTCATCAAATAAATGTAATATTTTGAGTAACAACCTGTCACAGTCTTCATCTACGAATATAGGCATAAGATTATTAAATAATAAAACAAAATGGTTTCATCAGGCTCACTCTCTGGCACTTGTTCTTGTTCACTATTTCTTTTTGGTTATTTCTCATGTCAGTAATGTCTTAGTAGAACCTACCATCACTAAACTCGACTTTCACGAATAACACTGTACCGATGTGCAGGATGGCTTTTATCTTCAATGGTGCCATCTTAAGATGCTAGACAGTCATGACACTGAACACTTTCCACAACTTTTCTTGTTTGTATGCTGTAAGTATAGTTGCATATGGAGTAGATGGTACTTTATGCCCTGGACAAACTACACTTAATAATGCACATACTTTAGTCCTGTTTCAGTTGAACAAAATCTATTGCATCGTCACCGAAGGACTCCTCTAGACCTGTAACAATCAGTATATTTGTAAACATTTAAAGATCCGCATTTGTTAAATTTGGAAAGGCAATTAGGGCACTCGAAATACTTTGATCGCAGTTTAATCATTTCTTAGTTCGACAGAACAGAAGTCGGAATTTGATGCGAATAACTTAGCTATTCTACCATTAGAGAACTTCTTGGCAAATTCATACTATATTATTATTTTTATTTTTTTTTAATTAATTCATGACCATAGAATCAAAGTCTTTCAGTCGGAAACATGTTAATTAATAGGTCTTCGTATAGTAGCGCAGTTTTTTTTTTTTTTTTTCTTCCTGATATGGCTAGGCACGGTTTGTGCATTCGGCCAGAGTCACGTAGTAAATGTTTATTTGACTATCATAAAACGAGGGAAACAAATCACGAAAAACAATATTATAGCGAAAATTTTGAAAACATGTATCAGAATAATTAGTAAGTATATATACAACTAAAATTAAAGCTTTATTTGGTTATTTACAATAAATGAATTTAATACACTATATACATCAAATTTACAATCCATAAGTAATAGAGATATACAAGTTGGAAGAGGAACAGAAAGGGAAATTAAAGATTCGTAAAGAGAAGTGTGATCGTACATAGGACAGGAAAGGAAGACATGGTTCATATCACAGTAACTCTCACCGCATTCACAGGCAGGACTCGAGACAATTCCAAGCCTATGTAAATGAATTGGAACACAGAGATGTCCAAGACGCATGCGAATTAAAACGGAAGTAACAGTTTTACCAAACGAGAGTTTGGCAAACCATGGCTTCTTGGGAACGGCAGATTGCAAACCATAGAGGAAGCGACCCTTGATCCGACCACTCTCACTCCAGCACATGTTCCATGAATCATGGAGAAATGTACTAGGCAAAGAAGCAAGATCATGGCCAAAATTCCTATACGGATAAACATCCCCGCTCACAGTAGCATCGCTTGCCAAAGTATCAGCTCTGACATTTCCACTAATACCACAGTGACTAGGTATCCAGCAAAACGATACTAAATAATTACTTAATTGGCAATGTAACAGCTTTCTCTTACATTCAAATATAGTATTAAAATATGGGTTAGCTTTTATTGAAAATTTAGCCAAGGCCTGTAAGGAACTTAAGGCATCAGAAAATATAACAGTTTTGCTTAATTTGAACGTAATAACATACTCAATGGCTCTTAAAAGACTAGCGCAGTTGTATTGCAGGCTACAACCGACGCCATTCAATCAGTGTTACCAGATGCGGGGGATTCCATGCAAATTCGGGGTGTTTTTTGACGTCGGGGGGGGGGGGAGATTTGGGGTAAAGATTCTTTGGGGGGACATTCGGGGGGGAAATATTTTGTCAGAAATTTTTGGCGATATTTTAAGTATTAATAATTCATCTACAAACACAATTATCATCACTACAATTATTATATCTTAGTTATAATACGGTATTATTACTTTATCTTAGAATTATACTCTTCTAGTAAATCATACTTCAATTGAATAGTTCATTTTAATAATTCAATTCATTCGTTCGTTCATTTACATCATTAATTTTATTTATTATGCCGTCTCTACTTGTATGCGCCGTATCTTATAGGCTACTTTCCGTTAGACTCACAACGACTACGTTCACAACCGCGGTTTTTGCCGTTCCACTTATTTGCTGGCGTCACAATCGTAAACTCAAGTGGAACAGTTATTTAACCCACCTATTGACACGGGTCGTTGTTACCACCCCCCCCCCCCCGTGAGCGAAAATGATGACGTCATTAGTGACGTTTTCGCTACGATGGTAGTTTTGCTTTTTTATTTCTCCTTTAAAATAAGTAAAAACTGTTTTGGGGATTTTTTTCTCAAAAAGCTTATATTTGGGGTTTTTGACAAAAATTTGGGGGTTAAATGACATGGTCATCTGGCAACACTGCATTCAATGGAGTTCTTGTGAAAACTCGAAAGATCACATCTGACTATACAGTTCACATTTATCACAAAAACACATAATTTTTACTCAAAAACTATCAATATCCTGCAACTATTGTTCATTTTAGAGTAATTATACACATTTTTAGAAAATAAAACTGCACAGCACAACGTCTCCTTTCAGTTCCCGCCAAAAGCTCCACTATATTAATATTCAAATTATTCAATGTACTCTTTGATTCATACTGTCAGTGAGCATAAATAAAACCGTGTTCTTTTTTTTTTACTTGATAGCTGCAATGCCATTTATGCATTGATTTTGCCAATGTCGTGTGAATAGAAAAGCCAGGTGAAAAAATAGGATAAATAATTAGCAATTTGGCCGGAAATATAAAAAGAAAAATCTGCAAATCTAATACAATATAATAAACATATTTACTACAAACATACTTAAAACAAAACATAAGAGCAAAATACAAAACGAAATAATAACTTTAACTTCAAAACAATCTAAGTATAATATATATATATATATATATATATATATATATATATATATATATATATATATATATATATATATATACTATAAAATCCATATATATGAATATATATAAACATGTATATATATTATACAAACTATTATAAGATAATATTATTCACAGTCAAGAATTTACAAAGAATATATACAAATGACTTATGCGATTAAGTTAAAAGAACACTACTATTAACAGGACGAGGAATTAACAGGAAGAATGTCATAAAGGGGAGTAACAATTTTACGGCACTGGAAAAAGATATGTTCTATAGAACCTTCGCCCAGGCCACACTCACACAAAGAACTATCACGAATCCTGTAGACAGAAGAATCCTGAGTTTTGCTTAAAAAAAACAGGGGAACAAACATGGCCAAGTCGTAAACGAATTATGATAGAAGAATTTTTTCTAGGGATGTTGCGTAAGCGGAAAAACCAGGGAGACGAGGGAATAAGGGGTTTAAGATTAGCATAGTGTTTGCCAACCGTTTGACAAGTATTTAACCATAGGTCAGTCCATGATTTCAGTATATCAGGTTTAGCGAGAGCTCGAAGATCGCGAGGGAAACACTTGGTATATTTACTACAACCAGCGTAGACAGCTTGTTTAGCACACTTGTCAGCACTTTCATTTCCACAGATGCCCGAGTGACCAGGAATCCAGGCTAGAATTACTTCCAAACCCAAAGAGTAACAGTTGCAAAGAACCTGCTTAATACGCAAGGAAAGTGGGGAAATTTGATTGGAATGAAAAGGGGACTTAGAAATATCTTGTAGGCAGCTCAAAGAATCAGTAAAGATAATAGACTTACTAATTACTAAGGCGATGGGATTCTATATAAAGGGCAGATTCAAGGATGGGTATAGATTCACCGGAGAAAACAGAATTAAGGGGGGCAATTTTATAATTGAGGATTATTTTAAACCTAGGGATCCAGACTGCAGCACCAAGAGGGCCGTCGTCATTCAGTCTTGAAGCATCAGTGAAGATATAAAGCCAGTAAGGCCAATGTTCCTGAGTAATTTGGTTGAAAACTTGGTTAGCACCAGAAGTTTCTTTACTTATACAAAAATTAAAGATGATATTGGGCTGAAACAAAAGACATTCAAAACTAAATTCAAAAATGAAATTTTTGGAATTTTGGAAAAGTTTATAGGGGAGGTCATTAAATTTCGTATAGGATTTAATCAAATTTGTAGGAGATTTGTGACTCCAATAAGAAGAAGTAGAAGTAAGCTGGAGTAAACTATCAAGAAGACCTAAAAGAGGGTGATTAGCGAGCTCTGCCACTCTGAAGAAGAATCTGTCGGCCAGAAGTTGCCGACGCAGGAAGAGGGGGGATCTAAGCATTCAACCTGAAGAGCATTAGTCGGAGAAGATTTCATGGAGCCTGTAATAATGCGCAGACATTTAGCTTGAATCCTGTCAAGCTTCGATAGGGCAAGTTTGTTGCACGGTTCTAATAAAAAACAACCATAATCAAAATGGCTCCTTACAATGGCATTATAAAGGAGCTTCTGATTGAAGGGGTGGGACCCCCATTTGATGCCAGAAAGAGCCCGCAAAATATTAATATTATTTTCCGCCTTTGCACAAATGTTATTAAGATGATAGATGCCTGATAATTTTGAGTCCAAATACAAACCTAAGAATTTAACATTATCATGAATAGGAATAGATTGGTTATCAATGTGAATATCAATGGCAGGAACAGAACGTTTACGTGAAAAAATGACAGCGGAACTTTTCAGAGGAGAGAGGGAGAGGCCATTATCTGTGAGCCATTGATTTAGATAATATAGAGCAGAGTTAAGTCGGTTGCAAGCATCCGAAAAAGATGATGAGGTGGCAAATAATGCGATATCATCAGCGTATTGCAAAATTTTACAAAAACAATTAACTGACGTTTCCAAATCGACTGTGAACAAACTATAAAGAAGAGGGCTAAGTACTGAACCTTGAGGTAAACCTTTCCAGATATGATATGATATGTCTCGGAGGAATATCACAGTTAGCAGAGCGTATTAATATGATACGAATCATAAACATGCTACAAATAACATTGATAATTCTTGGAGGTAAACTCAGGCGAAACATTTTCGATCTAAGCAAGGAAAGATCAACGCTATCATAACCGGAACAAACGTCTAAGAATACCCCTATCACATGTTCCTTGCGAGAAAAAGCAAGATGGATTTCAGAGGTTAGTAAACTTAAACTATCCATAGTGCCAAGACCTCTCCTAAAAAAACCGTGTTCAATTATTGTTTAATGTGTACTCGTGTACTGTTATATGACGTCACACTAAGGAGGGCTAGGCTAAGGCTACCGTTTTTTATTACTATTTAGGTTTATGGCTTGGCAGCTAGGCCTTTAAGCCAGATTCTCTGTCTACGTTTACAATATAGTTTCTTCATTTTCATAAGCCTATGTGTAGCACAGCTGAACTGTAGGTAATCAGCTAGTGCCATTCAATGGAGTTCTTGTGGCAAAAGGGCAAATTTTACTATACAGTTCACATTTCTCACAAAACACATAATGACTACTCAAAAACTATCAATATCCCACAACTATTGTTTTTTTTATTGTAGTATAGGTTCGCAACCTTGCCTTATTTGGAGCAAAGATGTGGTCTAGCATGTAGCACGCTTACATATCAGTTTCCAAACGAAATGTCATGATTTCCTAAAAGTTTTGAGTAATTTTATAAACAATGTTTTGAAGTGAAACTTCTATATAGACGGGGTCTTACGATTTTTCGCTCACGAAAAAGCGTCTCGGTCACGTGGTCTGATTCTTACATTTTTAAACTCGTGATATCTTTCGAATGGAATGTCCAAATTGAATAATTCAAAAAGTTATATAAAGGTATTGAAGCAGTCTTGAATATGAAGTAATTTATTTTGATAAGGATTAATACCAAGATACAAATAAAGAGCCTTTTCTAGCGGAGGCATTTTAATTTAAATTTTAAAATAAAAGAACACTTATTGTGGCATAACTATAATAGTTAAATTTATAGTGTCGCGACACTTATTGTTAATAATGATTTGTTCTGTAAAGTCGTAGTACATTATTTTATTCTATTATCAATAGTTTTCGCAGCGCACGCGATTTTAGGTATTTTTTTAGACCTTGGGTTACATTATTGGAGTTTTAGTAAGGACCCCTAATTTATTTGTAAATATAGTATACCCTATGTTACCCGGGAATAATGTAGCTTTTCAACAGTTTCTTTCTGTGAGGCAGTAATGTCTCTCAAAGAGGCCGCAGAAAGGGACAGGGAGGTCGCCGGCCTTCAGCTAGCACCCGGAGAGGCAGGTACGCGCATTACTTCCCTCCCTGAGTTAGGTTCCGGTACGGAGGGCCCTTGTTACTAGGCAACGCAAGGGATTCATCTGCCCCCGTTTCGAAGTGGGGTGTGTTCTCCCAGGGCACACTCCAGGCACTTTATTGCGCTGGATCGACTGTTGCGTAACTATGTTCTATATCTCAGTCTTTCCATCACAACAAAAGCGCAGGGTCGACAGGGAGGAGGGGGTTTTTAGTGGGTATTGAGGTTGCTCGCCCGTGCGGCATCACTGAGTCTTCCACACTCCTATGTGTCACGCCATCGCGGACGGAGCGCAAACAAAGCATACTATTGCTAGCGTTATCGCCCCCGATGGATGCGTGCCGTTTCCTAGTGACGGCCCAGAGAGTGCGTAAATCGGTCAGCATTTTCCCTCGCCTCAAAAAAAAAAAGCTTGTCAACAGTGAAAGAATTTTTCAAATCGGTTCAGTAGTTTCGGAGCCTCTTCATCAAAACATGACGAAACTAAATTTAATTGAGTTTTTTTTTGGAAATATTTTTCTGTTAACATAATTAGATGTCCGAATGAAGTTGATGACGAAAGAATGTTTGTTAATGTTCCGTTGTATGTGTATAATTTTAGAGTAGACTATGAATGTTTTCTTTGTTGTTTTTTGTTAAAATGTACCTAACCTAACCAAAACATAACTAAGCAGTAGCAAGCAGTACTAAGCAGTAAACCTGCGAAAAATCGAAATGTGTGCTGGGACACATAGTGAAACTTCAACGGACAAGTGGAAAAACGAATCGCAACGTACAAGTGGAAAAACTTCTACTGACAAGTGACAAAATGAATCGCTACAAAATTTTAACTTGATGTTTTACGGGCAGGTTTTCAAATTGGACAAGTACATTAACAATCTACCCGTAAAACTTCAAGTTAAAATTTTGGTGCGATTCATTTTGTCACTTGTCAGTAGAAGTTTTTCCACTTGTACGTTGCGATTCGTTTCTCCATTTGTCCGTTGCGATTCGTTTTTCAACTTGTCCGTTGAAGTTTTTTAACTTAAAAAAAAGCAATATAGAGCGTCGGGCAACGCATCAGCGTTGCCATTCAGCGAGGTACCTAATGTGACCAGCTCCTTTCATGCGCAGTACCTACACATATTATGCATACATATATCAGACTAATTTAAAATAGTTAATTAAACAAAAAATGAGTAATAACGAAAGAGAACAAACGTATTTTATGCACGAACAATCGAAAATAAATATTTACGAGTCATTATTGACGGAAAAGTATTAAAAAATGCAATAGGGGGGGCTAACTTGAAGGTATATATATTTTTTAAAAATAAATAAACGATGAACAAACGAATTAATAGAAAAAAAATGGAAAAGAGATTATTTTTTTCTGGGCCTAACTTTGGTGACCCCTCGTACTCGTATTGTCAGCGAATCTATCTATGTTAATTAAAAACTTATAACTACTTCACTGCGCTAAATTATTATCAGAATGAGCTACTATGAAGCGTGGCTGGGCTTAGTTCGTAGACAGAGAAACCTAGTTAGGTGCGATTATATGTATACACTTACATATACTACATATATTTATCACGGGGCATTTTTAGAAAGACAGAATTAACAAGTTAATATAATATACTCGTGTACCATTAGGGTTCCGTGCTACCATGCCAAGAAAGAAACTTGGTGTTCTCCATGTCCCTGACATTTTCTTAGAATTGAGGCCCTACCTTTACAGAGTTAAAAATACGTTTTAATGAATAGCCACATGCGTTATCTGTCAATACGTAACTTCATTCACAATTAAAAACAATATTGCATCACTCATAACGCATTACACTCATCGCTACATCTGTGTGAAACGTCCTATAAATCTTACATTATCCCACCTTCAGAGATGTGTAAAAAATTACAGACGGGAGGTACATGCTAAGTATGTGTAAACATTTCAGTTGGCATTACAAACCATGCACTGGCCGGTGACGACAGAGAGCAGCTACTTGCAGCAGCTGAGGTTGGCGGGCCAAATCGCTGGCCCCTATATGGTAAGCACACACTATTCTTGCATATCGTCTGAGACTAAGCAACACTTTGTCACTACATAGCCGCCTCTTTACTTCGGTGATGTATTGAAAATTGAAATAGTAGAAGTTTTTTTAGTTTAAAAAATTAACTGTGTTGAAATGTATAACGTAGTATTTTGTTAAATACATTTTAGACTGGCAGAAAGATTTAGATAGATAATACTCTATTGCACACCAAAATATACAATTACAAAAAAAAACATACTTACAATATTTTCTAGGCATTATAACAGGCGGCCTTAACGCTCAAAGCAATCTCTTCCAGGCAACCAAAATTAAAGGAATTTCTTAGCCAATCTGGCGATGTAGGTGGTGCAGGAAAAAGGGCCAATAGAAACATTCGTTTTGATACAAATATTTTTTTAAGGTCAGAGAAAAACATCTACAATTTAAATTTTCAAGATGATTGAAGCAAAGAGGCGATATCACAACTTTGAAGAAAAAGTAATGAAATGAAAACGGCTACCAATTCCTGCATTGACGCCGACTATATTGTTTGCATTGCCAACACTCCTGAAGTCCTGCTGAGGCAGTTAAAACGCGAGTATTCAAAAACAAGACGCTTTCGTGTCCTACGCACGCACATTGTTAAGGTCATTAATTGTTTACATACTGCTCCCATGCTCGCCTGCGTTTGGACATTACACAGCTACTAACCGTGTTCTATTACGATGAATTTTGTATAATTCTCGCGTTGCTACTTTCCTCGGAGTTTTCCTTCTCACTACCGCGGAACTGATTTTGCTAAATAAGCTTACGCATATATCACCTCTTTGCTTTAATAACGTGATAAGTCTGACACGATCAAATTGATCGTGTACTAGCAGAAGGTGATGTCAGGAGCCTTAAGAGCAGACGAGCGTGCATGACGAGAGCTATGAATGTCAAAGAAGCAAGTGAGGTGTGTAAGAATAAGCCTAAATGGCGCTCTGTTGTTCGTGCCTACCCCGCAAGGGACCTGGCATGAAGTTATGTATGTATGTATAAGTCTGACCACTCACATTTTCATTTTATAATTATTAAAAGTATCGTTCCTTCGTTTCAAATGGTATTTGTTTCGATATAATGATTTTTTTGAAGTTTAAAAAATTATCACCTTATATAATTTTAATTGTCAAGGTAACGCGTTATTGCAGCAGAAAAGCGAATTATCTACAACTGTAGGTACTGGTGATGATAGCCTTTGGTAATAAATATCGATTATCATCACAGAACTGTGATCTGGGATTAATTTCACAGTTGCCGTATTTGGTGACCCTTGATATTTAAATCATCTATAATTCTTCTAATGATTTCCTAATTATTCACTGTCTTTGTTTGCGCTAATTTTCAAAGTAACCGTCTATTGTCAATCGCTGATCACTTTGTGTTTATGACCGGCCTTCAAGTAAAACATCATAAACCGTTTTATGCTGAATTTTCATTGCAAGTACTTAGACGCCATGCTGTTTTGGATTAAGGTGTTGTGCATGTTTATTGGTAGACCTTGTCTCTTGTGAATATGTAAAGTTGGCCGGTTGAGACAGAGGTAGTTAGTTGAGTTTCAACTGCGATCGTGGCGTTACTGACTGTACATTCGGAATGTTATTATGTTAAGAAACGTACCTATACTACATGACCCTTCCAGGAGGCAGGGACGTCTTTAAAATACGACGCTTGGTCATAGGAGCGGGAGAGGAGCTTTGGTTTTCATCACGTTATCAATATCCTCTCGTGTATAATTGGTAAATAAGTCTCACGCTTTTTAGAGCTATGTTCAAATATGGTGCGCAGCGTTTAGCAGTTTTTAAACCACCAGATACGGTAAAATATAACGTCAAAAACATGCTTTATGAAATTAGTAAATCTAATATATAAAATTATCGTGTCGCGGTGTTTGTAGTTAAACTCCTCCGAAACGGCTTGACCAATTCTCATGAAATTTTGTGTGCATATTGGGTAGGTCTTAGAATCGGACAACATCTATTTTTCATCCCCCTAAATGTTAAGGGTAGTCCACCCCTAATTTTTTTAAGTATAGTTTATATTTTTTCATGCTTCAGCATAAAAAAATACATACAACCCTAAATTTTCAACTCTCTACGATCAACCCCTATTTTTTTCCGGGCAGGACGACGTCTGCCCGGACAGCTAGTACTATATGAAATTAGTAAATGATCACCAAAAACTACGTAAAACCTTATTTATGAATTACTACTAGTGAAAACTAGAGTAGGGACTGGTATTGGCATATACTAGGGATGGTCACTTTAATAAAACTAAATTTTATTAAGTAAGACATAAGATTGATTATTAAATATGACAACTGTACACATTAGAATTTTATATGAAGTTCGAATATAGAACATATATAAGAAGTATTTCTTAGAAAGGAGTTGTAACATTCCTCCCCACCTACATCTTCTCAATCAAGCGACGGGGTGGTCGTGTTCGCCGATTGTGGCGACGCGCGACGGTGCGGGACCGCTACTGCCGCAGGCCCTTCAATAGACGGCAATGTTGTTGGTGAAGGCGCTGGTGGTACGGATGGAGGTGGTGGCAAGGGGTAGATATGGTGCAAGCTGGTGAAGGAATATACGATGTTAGTGGAGACGGGATTTTGGTAGTAGGCATATCAAGCTTTGTTTCTATGATAGGTTCTGGTGGTATTTTAGGCCTGATATGATCAGCATGTCTTCGCTTTTCATCTCCCCTAGGAGTAGAGACGAGGTAAGAATATCTGTGCTTCCCAGATATAATGGGATAACAATAATAAGGGTTGCAGGCTGCCACTTTTTCTCGTCTCGTGTTTTTATGAAAACATTGTCACCAGGATAATAGTTTGATGTGATTCTGACATTCTCTTTTACCTGTTGATCATATAGGTTTTTCCTTTTATTAGGGCGAATGTTGGAAAGTAGGCAATTCAACTGTCGGCCAAACATGGCGTGTTCCTATAGGAAAATAAGAGTTCCAACAATCGTCGTTCCAAGCTACCCTCAAAAAATACAAACTCTATCGTATTTTTTCGTCTTTTTATAATTTTCTACTGGGATGGTTTAGAATTTAATTTGAACGATTTTCATGAAATTTTGTGTGCATATTGGGTAGGTCTGAGAATCGGACATCTTTTTTTTAATCCCCTAAATTTTAAGAGTAGTCCACCCCTAAATTTTTAAATTTTGTTTAGATTATTTTTATGATACAGCACTAAAGAATACATACAACCCTAAATTTTCAACCCTCTACGATCAACCCCTATTTTTAATAGCGATATTAGTATTTTTATAACTTTCTACTGGGATGATTTAGATTTTAAAATTAAAATTTTAAAATCTATTGCAGCGCCATCTACCTGGGTCAAATTATATCTATTTATAATTTGACCCAGGTAGATGGCGCTGCAATCGGGTACCAGAATTTAGGTGTTCTTTTTGTTGTTGTATGTGTTGAAGTTTGTCCCGGAATGGTTTAAATAAACGATTGGACCCAGTAGGTGGCGCAGCGATACTCCTCCTAAACGCTGGGCCTGATTTTGATGTCATTTTTTGTTTGTTCAAGTGGATTTGAGAATAGTTTAGATTAACATTTGGTCCCGGTAGATGACGCTGGAATCGGGTTCTAGATTTTATTTTTTAAAGGCAGGACAACGTCTGTCGGGTACAGCTAGTAATAATATAAAAACCGAGCGGCCAGTATTACAATATTTATAACAAAAATGTATTTAATCTACAACAATGTTTATCATAAAATTCCTCTCAAACTCGATTTCAAACAAAAACCTATTTCCCTAGATTTAAAACATCTTGGTAAAAATGTTTATCTCCTAAAATTATAGCGTAATGATATCTACCTAAAGTATTTCGAATTATAAATAAATATTTCGAAATACGTATTATGCTGGTATCATATTCCGCCTTGTTACCCACCACTCCACCACTCCACCACCCACCGCAGTCATGATGAAACGGCGTTTTGCAGCTGTAATATAATACTCGTAGTATTGCAAAAGTGCTACGTTTGTATCTTTCGAATGTGAAGTCAAAGTGCGAGCTTCGATATTTAATAATACTATTGGAATTTATCGAAATTAATTAAGTTAGAAACTAGCATCCTTGTACAGTTTTACACAGGTGATAAATCCACCCAATGTACCTGCGCAGTAGACCTATTTTAGTAGCGTGAAAATATCTATAGCCACTTCCGATTGCGAATAATGTTCAACATGCTGGAAACCGGGCTGCAGCTTACGAATTATAAGTTATGTAAAACTATGAACGTAAAAGGCAAGCAAGTTACGCTTGTGTTATGGGTAATATACAACGGACTACTCTGGGGCTGATTCCAGACACCCAGACCACAGTAAATAACAAGGGAAATTCGTTTTCTAAATTTGCCATGCCCGGAATCGAAACCGGAGCCTCTGCGTTGGTAGGCCGGCAAAAACTTAGCCAGCTCAGACACAGAAGCCACTTTCCATGTGCTGGACGGTCTGCCTTCTTGCAAGCAGCTTTCCAATAAAAAATGCTCACGTACGAGCAGATGCGACTGAGCTATGTTAGGAGTGTCTCTTACGGATAAAATGAAAAACGTTGATATCCGTAAGAGAATCAAGATCACAGCCCTGAAACTAAGGAAGCTGAAGTACCGTGGGTTTGTCGTGGAGCGACGTTCTGGGAAAGTGAGAGAACAGCGGACCACCGGGATAGGCGGCGCAAACATAAGGAGGCCCACGTCCAACAATGGACAACGGGATCCCCGAAACATGAGCAGGGTGCAACGGGTGCGTGGCACCCGGGCGCAGTACATACTCCTCTTGTGTAATCTGCTACTTTTAAAAATTACTTAACATCATCTCAAAAACGTAAAAATGGAAAATTGTTATATGTATTTAGGGTAATTCACACTATAACTTTATAAATTATAGCTTATGTGTTATTCTGATGTATAAGATATATTACTGTAGAGTATCATCAAAATCCATTCAGTAGTTTTTGCGTGAAAGAGTAACAAACATACATCCATACATACATTCTTAAAAACTTTTGCATTTATAATATTTAATAGGATATAGGATTTATAGGATTCAGTCATTTTATTTTTCGTTACTGGAAAGCGGGGCGTGATTTAGCGTCCAACATGGTTGAGACGGCCATGAACATGAGGCTCATGTATTCGCCCGAAGTGCGCAAAGTCGCGGGCAAAGGCTAGCAATTAATAGTAGCCCGTAGGAAGACACTTGATATCGAGCAAAATACTTAGTAAACGGTTCGACCTGTATAGGTACCTAATTGTTTTTATTGCGACTTATGAGAAAGTATCAAATTATCACCAAGCATGCATGTTTTAGGCTGTGGGCACAATAGACTTAGAATACTTTTTAAACATCGGTCCTATTCAGGAGCATCCATGTGATGATGATGTGGTCTGCTGGTAGTGTCGTACCTTTTTGAGGAGCCTCGACTCGGATCAGGTATTTAGGAGGAATGTAGCTGATCGAAGCAACTTATAATTTGTTACAATCCAGAGGTATCGCGTCTTACGGTTAGTATTTATGAAAGAGCAGCATGAGCGATGGAAGTGTTTCAATAATAACAGCCCGTAAACGCCCCACTGCTGCGCTCGGGCCTCCCACTCAAGGGGAATGGACAGTATACACGCCTCGTTTGTCCAAAGCCTCTTGGCAAGTTTGACATATCGGTTATCCCGGAATCCACTAAGCCACAACTGCTTGGATGGGAGTGTTGTTTATTACTAGTCGTGCCCGCTACTTCGTTCGCGTGGAATTTTTCGCGGAACCCTAAATTACTCCTTAAAATATCTGTCAGTGAAACTCTCGTCAAAATCGGCCCAGCCGTTTCAGAGATTAGTCAAAACATTCAGACAGTTTAATATATATATATATATATATATATATATGTATGATTGTTATTTGGATGTTTAACGCACAATATTATTTGTTTACATTTTAATTACTTTTAAAATGTTTAATTTTATTTTATTTGATTCGTTGAATCTTTCTATAACTTAAAGATCGTCCTAAACTAATAAAAGTTATGAATATTGTAATTTAATAAACAACCAATCAGAGCAGAGCATATGCCTCGGAGCGGGGTCAAGACGCCATCTGTTCTTGAGTAGTATCTACCTTAGTAGATGGAGGAGTTTTTGCGACACATTCGAGTGATGGCAACGGGCCGAGTTGGACCACATATGATACACTATACATAGAGAGTTGGACCGTTGAGAATTTTAAAGAAAGTGTTGAAGTTAGAAGTATGAGCGGTGCCCTGAACCCGTTGCTCGGTCTTAACTATGTCAAAATGTTGTTTAAATCTAAATTAAAAAGTGTATAAACCGTGGCCATTGTATTTTATGCTCGCATTTACCCTGATGACGCCCACTAAACCTGCAACCAATAAACATGTCACGAGAACGAGGCCTTCTCCGAGATATATATTATTATACATATATATAATACGTTGGGGAAATAGTCTTTTCGCATATAGTATGTAAGAACTTGTAATAAGATCTCCTTAGGTATGCCATATGTATCTGGCTGATTTTGGTATCATTAAAAAGTTTTAATTTTATAGAAGACAATTCCAAATTCAAAATAGGAAAATGTGTGATTTTCATTTGTTTTTCTTATTGTTAAAATGAGCGAATCTAATGAAGAAATTCGATACATTTTAAAATTTTACTACAAAAAAGGTAAAAATGCAACAAAAGCCGCATTTTTTTATGTTTATGGACCTAATGCAGTATCAATCCGGAAATTTGGATGTCAAAGATGCACGTCGCTCTGGTCGCCCTGTTACGGTCAAAATTGATGCCATTTTTGAAAAAGTGGAGCAAGCTCGGTTTATTAGTAGTTACGATGTAGCTGGAGAACTGGGAATTGACCACTGGCCAAACTGGTTTTGGCGCATTTGAAAAAAGCTGGGTACACAAAAAAGCTTGATATTTGGGTGCCTCATGAGCTCACTGAAAAAACCTATTGAACCGTGTACTCATTTGTGATAATTTATTACGACGTAATGAACCGAACCATTTTTGAAGAAGCTGATAACTGTTGATGAAAAGTGGATCACGTACGACAAGAACGTGCGAAAAAGATCGTGGTCAAAGGCCGGTCCGGCTTCACAGACTGTGGCGAAACCCGAGTTAACTCGCAACAAGGTGATTCTGTGTGTATGGTGGGATTGGAAGGCCATTATTCATTATGAGCTGTTACTTCCAGGCAGGACCATCGATTCTGAACTGTACTGCGAACAACTGATGAGATTAAAGCAAAAAGCTGAGAGAAAGCGGCCGGAATTAATCAACAGAAGGGGTGTGGTTTTTCACCATGATAACGCTAGACCTCACACATCTTTAGCCACTCAGAAAAAATTACGAGAGTTCGGCTGGGAGGTGTTAATGCATCCGCCGTATAGTCCTGACCTTTAGATTTTCACCTGTTTCGGTCTCTGCAGAATTCCTTAGGCAGTGTCAGGCCAACATCACGAGAGGACTGCCAAAACCACTTGTCGCAGTTTTTTGATCAGAAGCCCCAAAATTTTTATAGCAATAGGATCACGTCCCTGCCTACAAGATGGCAAAAAGTTATCCAACAAAATGGCACCTACATACTTTATTCAAATATAAATATACTTTATAAAAAAACCTTTTGAATTTGTATATAAAATCCGAAGAAACTTTTTCCCCAACCTAATATTTACGTGCTTTTAATCAACATCTTATTAAGATTGCAATTTCTTCCGTTTTCACGACTAGGATACATAACAAAACTACGTTTTAACGGTTTTTAGCGCGGTACTTTATTTGATTTTTATTTTAAACTAAATAATTAAAAATAAAAACTTCGTTTAAAAAAACCGACTTCAAAAACTAAAATGTATATAATAACTTATTTCTAAAACTATTATTATTAATATATATTATCTAAAACATCTTAAAGTCGGTGCTTAGTAATTGTCAAAATATAGTAATTTTTATGTTTTGCTTTGCACCGACTTCAAGATGTTTTAGATAATATATATTAATAATAATAGCTTTAGAAATTTTAGTTTTTTAATTTTTGAAGTCGGTTTTTTTAAACGAAGTTTTTATTTTTTATTTGTTACTTTTTAGTGTCTAGCTATGTATGGGTGGACCTACGAATGGTGCCGCGCTTCTTAAAAAATATAGGTCCCACGAACCGGAAACAAAAAAATGTTCGTAAAATGAAAACTACTGGGCCAAACTATGTCAAATTTTTAGGGGACCACATGGCAGCTATTCCGCGTCGAACAAAAAAGAATCACGTAAATCGAATCATAAATCTCAGAGTAATCGGTGTACATATGGAACGGAGTGAAAAATATTTACATGAAAAATTTTCATAAAATGAAAACTACTGGGCCAAAGTATGTAAAATTTTTAGGGGACCACATGGCAGCTATTCCGCGTCGAACAAAAAAAGAATCACGTAAATCGACTCATAAATCTCAGAGTAATCGGTGTACATATGGAACGAAGTGAAAATTATTTTCATGAAAATTTTTCATAAAATGAAAACTACTGGGCCAAAGTATGTAAAATTTTTAGGGGACCAATTAGAAGCTATTCCGCGTCGAACAAAAAAAGAATCACGTAAATCGGATCATAAATCACGGAGTAATCGGGGAACATACATAAAAAAAAGCAAAAAAAAAAAAAAAACAACAAAGATCCCGACGAATTGAGAACCTCCTCCTTTTTTCGAAGTCGGTTAAAAATGAAGAAGTTGGTGGTAAGCTAAATAAAACTATAATAATACTCATTGACACTTGACATCTTTCCGTGATCACAGTGAAAATTGGCCGAAACGTCGGAATAATAAAATTCAAACAAAATACAGCGCTTAAAAACGTTAAAACGTTATTTTATTATCTAATTAAGACGTAAAACATATTATTTCTGAAATTGAACCCGATCATAAGTTGAACCTTCTAATTATCTCTTTTAGATTTCGTAAATTTCATGAACTTAAAAAGGTCATTATCGAATAACAGCGCAGTTGGGCTCGTTGGATTATAATTTGTTACAATTGAGCTTCCGGTAAAAAGCTCGATTCATTAACACTCGAGCCAAGTGTGCAGCCTTCCTTAGGTCAAAATGCAAATGCAGCACTTATGAAGTACGTACCTTCCCAACTCAACCATACGTGCAGTTTTCAATTGATTGCGCCCCGGCCTGCGTTCGTCTCGTGTGTCGTATCGAAGCAGCGTCAATTGCAGAATGTATAACCACAAGATGCCATACCACAACCCTTACGCTAGGGGCATCATAAGGCATGGCTCACGACGCTGCGTCGACTGCGCTTACAATGAGGTAATTTCACCGTTTTTTTTATTGCACGAGTTCAGTAGACGGCCTATCTGATGGACATTTGTAACACCCAAGCTGCTACCAAAGTCCTGTCGCTATCTGAAGGGGACATGGGATACTATACTCAAGGGTAGTAGCCATCCAGACGGGCAAATACCCACCTGGCTGTGGTTGTTTTGTTGCCTCCTACAACAGGCCGCCCCAATTTTCTTTCACCGTTCCTGCACCGATAAAAAATAGAAATTTATTGACGAGTCATCTTCAGACCTAAATGAACAAGTATATAGGTTTGAAGGTTTAGGAAGAATGAGTTAATTGCATTTATTTATACTACACCTGTACGAATATATTTGTACTTTAATTTGTGTAAGCGCTAAGCAGTCAGCGCAAAACGAAGGGTTCCGTGATTGTGATCCACATCGGCTATTTTAGTTCTTTTGCCTCTGAACCAAAATGTTTTTTGAAAAAGCTAAATAGAAAAAAGTGAACATCCCCATTTTCCATCGTATACATTCCTCGCTTAACACGAATTAAAAGCCGTATTAATGTATTGCTTAAACCGGTATTAGAATTGTCTTTCGTGATACTTTACAAGGAAAAGGGTATCTTAGTACTTGCATTGCTATATGAAAATATGATCGGAATGTATTGTGACATGTGTGGTCTTCCCCAGCAGAGCGGGGTGCCAGCGATGCCGACAAGCGTGGCCTCGGCTGGCCCGCTGCTGGGTGCGATGCCGCCGCCGCCGCCTCCACCGCCGCCGCCTCCGCCGCCGCCTCCGCCGCCGCCTCCGCCGCCGCCGCCGCCGCCGCCCGTGCGCTCGTACCATACCCAGCTTCAGCATCCATTCCAGCCTCAGTCCCAGTCCCAAAGATTCGAAAACTTCGCCAATATAACCAAATATGTGAGTATGAATATTATATGTTACCAGCGACTTCGTCCGTGTGAATTTTTTTCGCGGAACCCTAATTTTAAAAGTAGCCTAAGTTACTCATTATAACATCAACTATCTGCCAGTGAAAGCACCATCAAAATCGGTCCAGCTGCTTTAGAGACTAGTCGGAACAAACAGAGAGGCAAAAATTAGAAAAACTGTTTTTTTTATATATAAGTACCGTATATACTTTCATATTCAGTTAGTAAAAAGCTGTTATTGATATTACGAACAGACACTTCAATTTTATTTATTTGTATAGATGAGAATTATGACTATTATATTTTCGGAAACTGCTCGTCCGAATTGACATCCCTGTAGGGTTATACACAAACGTGGGGAAAGTTCCGACTCCGAACGAGAAGCTTCCGAACAAATCCGAAATAACATAAGCGAACCTTTACCACCATTTTAATGTAGGCGACATTTGCACATTTTTGTTGGAAAAAGTATTATTTTGTTCTAAAACTGACAGTTTTGATTTAGTAGGGTGTAATTTAACTAACACTCAAAATATATAAACAAAGTTGAAGTTTAAAATAACTTTCGCAACAAAAACTAGCGTCCATAGGCGACGGTAAGCACTTTTCATCAGGTGGGCTGGTCTGCGGTCTGCCTGTTTCCTGATTAAGGCAATAAAATAAAAAAAACCTCAACGGACAAGTGGAAAAACGAATCGCAACGGACAAGTGGAAAAACGAATGGCAACGGAAAGGTGGAAAAATGAATCGCAACGGACAAGTGGAAAAATAAAGCGCAACGTACAAGTGGAAAACCTTCAACTGACAAGTGACAAAATGAATCGCAACAAAATTTTAACTTGAAGTTTTACGGGCAGGTTCTGCTCGTGTCAGTTGAAGTTTTCAAATATGTGTGTCCCATCACACACATTTCGATTTTTCGCAGATTTGCTGCAAATTATGATTTGGTTAGGTTAGGTACATTTTAATGAATGCATTTTTTATTTAAACATATTTTATTTTACCAAACAAAAAACTGAATTCGATCCGGAACCAAAAAACATTCATAGTCTACTCTAAAATTATACACATACAACGGAACATTAACAAACATTCTTTCGTCATCAACTTCATTCGGACATCAAATTATGTTAACAGAAAAATATTTCCAAAAAAAAATAACTCAATAAAATTTCGTTTGCTCATGTTTTGATGAAGAGGCTCCGAAACTAAAGAACCGATTTGAAAAATTCTTTCACTGTTGGCAAGCTACGCTATTCCCGGGTGACATAGAGTATATTATATTTACAAATAAATTAGGGGTCCTTACTAAAACTCCAATAATGTAACCCAAAGTGTAAAAAAATACCTAAAATCGCGTGCGCTGCGCAAAAATATTGATGATAAAATAAAATAATGTACTACGGCTTTGCAAAACAAATCATTATTTACAAAAAGTGTCGCGACACTATATATGTAACTATTATAGTTATGCCACAATAAGTGTTCTTTTATTTTAAAATTTTAATTAAAATGCCGCCGCTGGAAAAGCCTCTTTATTTGTATCTTGGTATTAATCCTTATCAAAATAAATTACTTCATATTCAAGATTGTTTCAATACCTTTATATAACTTTTTGAATTATTCAATTCGGATATTCCATTCGAAAGATATCACGAGTTCAAAAATGTAAGAATCAGACCACGTGACCGAGACGCTTTTTCGTGAGCGAAAAATCGTAAGACCCCGTCTATATAGAAGTTTCACTTCAAAAACATGTACAGCCTCGACCCCCAAGAGATTGTTTATATTCCTAGCGTGGCCAGCAGACGTTGTCGTGTCCTAAAAGAAGAAAATTTAGAACCCGATTGCAGCGCCACCTTAACACACACAAACAAGAAATCATTAAAATAGGTCCAATCACACGCACAGAAGCATTTTGATAAAGAATGTTATAATTATATTATAATTATTTAACGTTACGTTACGTTTAACGAATGTTATAATTATTTAACGTTTACACCAGTCTAGTGGCAGGACATTTTTATATATTGCTATACTGTTTTAATATAATATTACTATTTTACTATAAGAAAAATTATAAACCCCTTGCCTGAATAAAAGACTGGTAGTAAGGGTTAAAGCAGACTAGCTTTTATCGTACCTAGTATATTAATACTTGCAGTTTCTTAAGAAGAACTGTCAATTAAAGTCGAATTAAGACTTTTATCATTGTATCGGGCTATCGGTGCAATTAAACGACCCGTGCATTATATTTACAAGTATATAATTTACTCTATGTTATTCACATGGCCTTTATGACTTTCTCTTTCTCTCTATATAAATGTTTTTTCATTGACAGTTGTCATCACAATGATGAAATCTGGCCTGCCGGCCAATGGGCGCCGAGGAGTGTGGTGTGCATTCCTCGACGCGGAAGTCCAGTCACTCGTTCTATATCGCATTCGTTCTTCCCGCAGATGTCGCCGGAGAGCGCGAAGGAGAAATGTAGAACATTCCTGGTGAATATCCTGGACTTGTCTAGGAGGGAGTCTCCGGCTGTTGAGTGGGGCGTAAGAAGCCTCATTCAGGAGCTGATCGACGGACAAGTCGAGCCCGGCGAGTTCTGCGTTCGCCTCGAGAAAATCCTTAACGCCAGCCCCCACTCGTGTCTCATCGGCTTTCTTGAAGTATGCACATTGGTCCATTGTATAGCTGGGTTTCCTAAAAGCTGCCAGTTCACGTCCACGCGGCCGCTTCTCAGTCAGTTGACGCCTGTGGTGATCCTTATAGTCACTGACCGTGAATGAGATCACTCGATAGCAACTTGCATAACGAGTGTACGTACCTATGCGTGCCTCCCGTCAACGCACTTTGGCCAAGGGTGGCGGTTATGCGGTTTTTTGTATTGCCTGAATGAAGTAGGCAAACAGGCGGACGGCCCAGGAAGGTGGTTAGCGTCGCCTATGGACGTTTGCAGCACCAGGGGCGTTGACAACGCGTTGCCGGTCTCTAAGGAATTTTATAATGCCCTTCTTAAACGATTAATAATACATATCTATGAACCCAATAGTGTAGCAGAAGTAGAAGACAAAATCATAACATATAAGAAAGATTGAAATTGATGTTTTTTAGCTTCCTTTGTGCATCTAAGAGGTCGTTTTTTAAGTGCTTGCGAAAAGTGATAATTGAATCATTTAATTGTCTTAAAGGTGGTATAGTGGTGGTGGTATGTGTGGATTTGGGCTCAATATATGTATTGCATTTGTCGTTGCCAGAAGAGCATCCCGCTTCTGAGGCAGGCCTTGATCGCCAGGGAGCTGAGCATCGAGGGCATCCACCCCCCCTCGATGCTGGACGTGTTCTTGGCGCCCCCCACCCCGCAGCCCGTCCTCGCTCATGCCGACGTGCATCTGGTGAGCATCACTTAAACGGTGACAACTGTGCCGTAAGCACGTATGCTTCCAATATAAGTGAAATTGATTATTTCATATCGAAATTGAATCTTACATTTTTTCTTTAATATAAACAAAATCGACTTCAGACTTAAGAAGTAAATAATTTAACTTAGACAGCAATTAAATTTGTTATTCATTATAATTATATGATATTAAATTAAATAAAAACTAAACTTAATTATAAATAAGTATAATATACAAATTAAACTATAAAATCGAGTGCCAGATCGCTGTCAGTTGGAAACGTACCCACCCAAAAGACTTGCTACATTAGCTCGCTGTATCGCAACGCTAATGCGCTGTCCGAGGTACAGACCAGTCTTTTGGTCTTTTTGGTGAATAAAGTTTGTGCGCCGCGCCTCAGGTCCCCATAATCCCAGGGTCTCGACCCCAAAAGCCGCAAATATGCAAACATTTCCGATGGCGGCATATGCAGCAGATGCGGTGTACTGGTAGACATGCTAGTGGCTGAAAGATGGGGCGCCGCCAGAGTATCGACGCAACACGCATCCCATAGTAAAGGGCGAGGGCGACCCATCCTCCGAGGCACCAATAGCTCTAAGTAAAGAATAAATATTTTACAACATTTTGAAGTCGTTGCATTTTGTTGTTGATTTTTTATTTTTCACTTCAGGATGTAAAAACATTTATTTTTTGCATTTTAGATTGAAGTCGGTTTTGGTGAAAATATATTTTCTACTTATATATATATACTAGCTATCCTGGCAGACTTCGTCCTGCCCGGACAAGCTTCAATCGATATGCCGACAGTAGCGCCACCTACCGGGTCCAATTGTGAACCAACTCCGAAACCTTCTTTAGCTCATGCACAACAACTGCTAAAGATCGTCACATGATCAAATGTATACTTTACGATTCTATAAAGGACATACAGCCAATCATTCATTTTTATATATCAGAACAAGAAGAAGATAAGTAGAAAATATTGTTATATATATATATATATACACATATATACACAAATATATATATAATTATATATACATATATATATAGCCGTTTGGAAAGATGGTAGATAAATATGTTGATTCCTTGGACAGTTCCGTGACGATGACTTGTCAAAACCGACGCTGACACCGCTGCTGCCGCCGACGATGCCGCTGGCGGCGCAGGACGCCTTCAACACTCCCTCCTACTCGGGCTACGCGACTTACCCGACCCACTCGAGTTACTCGACCCACTCAGGCTACTCGATCCAGTCTAGTCACTCAACCCAATCGAGTTACTCGAACTACTCAGGCCATTCAAGTCGCCCAAACCGTCTGAACCACTCGGGCGGCAGTTTCCGTCAGGTATGTTCTCCTACACATTAAAATAAATACTCCCAAATCCCTGCCCAAACAAGAAACAATCTTTTTGTTGGCCGGCTCCTACTTCTTGCCGACCGCTCATTTACCTTATTAGTTAAAAAATGACAAAAGCTCCGTGCAAGTAATGTCAAAATTCAACCAATAATGGTAAGGCAAATGAACTGTCGCTAATGTTTAGGGACTTCACAGATTTCGTGCAAGCGTAAAAGGAATCGAATAATGCATTAAATATTGTTTGCAAAGTAATTAAAATTATTCCTATCGTGGAATTTTAAAAGTAGGTTGTAACGTGCTTAATATAAAATGGCGCGGGAGGCGCCACTGTGCCGCTGTCTACCCTCCCGCTCCCCATGCGATACATGGATATCGGCGTCTGCGCCGGCCGGCAGTCCTCTGTTACGTCTTAAGGTGTTATTTTAACATCTCTGCTTGTATATGCATCCTTATTGTCAATGACAGCTTTAGTGAGATTCATTAATTTTAATACACTATTTTCAAAGTAAAATATAAAAACTATATTGGTGGGAGTTGCTTCTGGTTTTGGAAATTAAACTCGATGTTACTGGACTGTATAATTATTATTGAACTGTTTTACATGAATATACATAGAATAAGTACAGATCGTAAATGGTGAAGAATTATAATACATTTGAGCGACGTGAATTGAAGTGAAGTGCAATGAATATTTTTCCTCGAAGGCCGCTCCTAAATCCCGCATACCGCCGACGCCCATAGATGGCACAATTAGCAATTAGGCGCGGGGCGCGGAGAGTAGGTGTGCGCCGGCGGGCGGGTCAGGGGGGTGCTCTCTGTCCGCAACAAACTAACTTAATGATATTTGCATAAACTTGGGCAAGCCATTAACGAGTGCCATAATGGCTTGGAGTGGTGTCAAGACAACGCTCAACGAATAAAGTTAGATATTATTGCATCATATCATACCCAAAAAGATTTTGGTACATTCTGGAAACAAACCAGTAAACTGAGGCCAAGGTCGAGTTTGCCGGTTAGTGTTGAGGGCGTTAGTGAGCCCGCCCAAATAGCTCAACTATTTAAGGATAAAATTGATCCGCCTTTGGGAACGGCGGATGAGTCATCATTTTCTAGGAAGAGTGGTATAGATGCAGAGACGTCCTTCAGTGCAAATGATGTTTTAGCGGCAATAAAAAGTATGACACGGGGTAAATCGCCGGGACACGACTCACTTAGCTTAGAACATTTGCAGTATGCAGGATACCATCTGCCTGTAGTCCTGGCCAAACTCTTTAACTACTGTCTGAAGCACTCTTACCTTCCTGAGGATATGATGATGACTCTGGTTGTTCCCATAGTAAAGAACCGTGGAGATGCATCCGCGATGAAAAATTATAGACCCATATCACTTGCCACTGTCATTGCTAAAGTACTGGACAGAGTTTTTGACAAACAGTTGGATCAGCATCTGGCATTTAACGACGCCCAATTTGGCTTCAGATCTGGTCTTTCGACAGAATCAGCAGTTTTATGCCTCAAGCACACTGTCCGGTACTACACTGACAGAAAAACACCCGTCTGTGCGTGTTTCCTTGACCTTTCAACGGCATTTGATATGGTCTCGTATGATAAACTTTGGAAGAAATTTTATATGGACACAACACTACCTGTTGAGTCCATAGAACTACTTAGATTTTGGTATGGGCACCAGACAAATGCTGTTAAATGGGCGGGCTCGTTATCTGAGCAGTACAGGTTCGAGTGTGGGGTGAGGCAGGGGGGGATAACCTCACCTAAGCTCTTCAGCCTGTATATTAATCGGCTGCTTGAGGAGCTCAGTAGCACCATGGTTGGTTGTTCTATTGATGGCACATTTGTAAACAATATAAGTTACGCCGATGACATGGTGCTGTTGAGTCCCTCAATCAGTGCCCTTCGGCAAATGCTTGCAATTTGCGAGAGGTATGCAGACTCCCATGGTCTCAGGTACAATGCGGACAAAAGCGAGCTACTTGTATTTAGGGCTGGTGCAAAGCACTACTCTGAGGTACCACCAGTCACAATATGTGGGACGCCGCTGAAGATAGTGTCAGAATTTAAATACCTGGGACACTGGGTTACTGCAGACCAGACCGATGACATGGACGTGGAGAGGGAGCGTAGGGCGCTGGCTATTCGGAGTAACATGCTGATCCGCAGGTTTGGAAGGTGTAAAAAGGGCGTCAAAAGAACCTTATTTGGTGCATACTGCCAGACTTTTTACACTTGCAGCTTGTGGGTTAGCTGTACTCAGAGGGCATACATACAGCGTTCTGCGCGTCCAATATAATAACGCGTTTAGGATGTTGATGGGGCTGCCGAGCTACTGTAGTGCCTCAGGGATGTTTGCGAAGAACGCATAGATGATTTTTATGCTATAATGCGTAAGCGGGTCGCATCCCTGTGGCGGCGAGTGCGCGCCAGCTCCAACAGCATACTCCGGACTGTGGCGGAGCGGGTTGACGGCCCTTACTGCAAACACAGGGTTAAATTGCATGTGCTGCCGTCAAACCGAGCCGCCAAATAAGTGTGTTTGTTACTTTTACTTGTTTTTATTTCACTAACAATTAGTTTTTAAGTCTCTTGTGTAACTAACAGAAATTTTTGACGCAAGTCTGACAAATAAAATTATTATTATTATTATAATAGGGATAGTTGATGACAGTCAAATCCACTGAAGCATACCTACATATCTTATTATCTTATACGCCAAAGCCATCTCTACATTTTGTACGAGCGTAGCAAGTTACGACGTCACCACTTGCAAGATTCAAATGGGTATTAGTTTTTGTTTTAGTAATAAAATAAAATTATGGCTTTTTAAAGCGTTACTAAGGCCCGGTTTTTTTTTATCAAACTGATAGGGCGTGGGTTTGAATCCTGGCCGAAAAGCATGCATCACTTAGGCAGTTTTCTTAAACTAACTTTAAGCGGTGAAAGAAAAGATCATTATGAAATCCGCAAATTGTGATGACCCATCCGTCAATCAGCCTTGGACAAGCATGGCGGGTATTAGTGTCAGTTCCCTGTAACGGGAAGCCCGCGCCTAGCAGTGGGACGCTTATGGACTGTTATTTATTTTATTATTTAAATATGAGTAAATAATATAAAGTACCTACATACAGAGCGATTTTACCACCTGGCTGTGGGCTGTTGTGTCGCCTCTTATGACAGGCCAAAAATGAAGAAAATGCTTTATGACATTTCATGGAAGTATACCCTGATTTCCTCAAGCTACACTACGATTTGGTAGGTATTGTAATACCAGTGTAATAACTAGGTTACCAGTGTAACTACCAGTGTAACAGGGTAAATGATTTTTGACAGCATGAGTTTATTTTTTCTAAATAAACTCATGCTGTCAAAAATCATTTAACTTTATCAGTAATTGATTTTTCAAAAATATAATGACACATCACTTTAGCTTTAGTCGAATCGGCTTCGAAACTCCGTTAAGCATTTTTCCCTATTTAGTGTGGTTTAGAATTAGGCCCTGAAGGCCCGCTTGAAAGATTCACTCTGTATACGGAGCACGTGACATACCTATTATTCTAGCATTAGAAATCTATAATACTATAACGTTCTGAACAGGCCGTGTATGTTCATTGAAGTTATTTAAAAAAGACTACATAAACGATGGAGAACACGATGATTTTTTTTATTAGACTTCTTGTCCGTCTGTTTGTCTGTTTGTTCGGGATTCATGTCGATTTCGATGCGGTTTTCCCTAATCGACAGCTAGTTCTTAGACTTAAACTCTGCGCTACTTTTTATCCTGGGTATCTCATTGGAAATTATTCTGGGAATTATTTAAAATGGCCAAATTAAAAAAAATCTAATTACCATGCATTTTTTTTTTACGAATTAATAGATTTTTTTTAATATTGTGGTGAGCGGTGGTGGAACAATTTAGTTGGTTTAAGAAGTTATAGAACAAGGTAGAAGATTCTGGAAGGAAAAGACAAGGACAGGTACGTTTTAGAAAGGGATAGACGATGATCAAAAGTTCTAGAACAGAAAGTTAGGGAAGATCAAGACAGAGATAGATAGATGTTAGTAAGGGACAGATAGTAAATAAAAGAATAACGAAATTATGGGTTCTAGAAGATTCTTCCGGGTATATAAGCAGCGTAAGGCGCGCCTACCGGGCAGTTTAGAGTTTGAGTTGAGTTCAGGACGGCGAAGCGACAAGTGCGATACTAAAGAGTTGGAAGAGAAGGTTAACAGAAGACAGAGTTAAGTGGTGATTTTAGTGACAAGTTTAGTGGACAGTTGAGTGAAGGAGGTATGTAGCGTAGTTCGAGGGAAGAACCAGAAGCGAGCTACACGCGGTAATATCAGAGGTGAGCAGTGCAGTAGCAGGAGGTGGTCTACGCAATATCGGTGACGGTGTTGTGAGCGAGACACCTTATCATCGGGACTGTGCATCGTTGGTTGTGCGTATAGGGGCAACCCTGTAGAGAAATATTACGTGCGGTTGTGTAAATCAATAAAATAGTTAAATTAAAAAACACGCTTTTATAAAAAATCCAACTAAAAAAACAAAAAATAAAATTTAATATAATATAAAAAAGCGTGGGGTGTATTCAAAGCGCTTTTTAAGATATTATATTATTAATTGAATACACCCCACGCTTTTTTATATTATATTAAATTTTATTTTTTGTTTTTTTAGTTGGATTTTTTATAAAAGCGTGTTTTTTTTAGTTTTTTTAAACTATTATTTATTTTTCATTTTTTAGTTGATTTTTGTTTAAATGTTTTTAAATACAAGCTTTTGAGATCCTGCATATCATGTAGCAGCAGAGTGCTAGCCAAGACAAGTAAAACGAGCCCAAACACGACGGGTCTATCTTGTTTAGTACAGGAGTTCCTATGGCCACCTTCCGACTCCATCATCAGATCAGGTCCATGGTACCATATTATTGCATTGTCACGCGATATAAACATACGGGCCCAAACACGAAGGGTCTATCTTGTTTAGTACAGGAGTTCCTATGGCCACCTTCCGACTCCATCATCAGATCAGCTCCATGGTACCATATTATTGCATTGTCACGCGATATAAACATACGGGCCCAAACACGAAGGGTCTATCTTGTTTAGTACAGGAGTTCCTATGGCCACCTTCCGACTCCATCATCAGATCAGCTCCATGGTACCATATTATTGCATTGTCACGCGATATAAACATACGGGCCCAAACACGAAGGGTCTATCTTGTTTAGTACAGGAGTTCCTATGGCCACCTTCCGACTCCATCATCAGATCAGCTCCATGGTACCATATTATTGCATTGTCACGCGATATAAACATACGGGCCCAAACACGAAGGGTCTATCTTGTTTAGTACAGGAGTTCCTATGGCCACCTTCCGACTCCATCATCAGATCAGCTCCATGGTACCATATTATTGCATTGTCACGCGATATAAACATACGGGCCCAAACACGAAGGGTCTATCTTGTTTAGTACAGGAGTTCCTATGGCCACCTTCCGACTCCATCATCAGATCAGCTCCATGGTACCATATTATTGCATTGTCACGCGATATAAACATACGGGCCCAAACACGAAGGGTCTATCTTGTTTAGTACAGGAGTTCCTATGGCCACCTTCCGACTCCATCATCAGATCAGCTCCATGGTACCATATTATTGCATTGTCACGCGATATAAACATACGGGCCCAAACACGAAGGGTCTATCTTGTTTAGTACAGGAGTTCCTATGGCCACCTTCCGACTCCATCATCAGATCAGCTCCATGGTACCATATTATTGCATTGTCACGCGATATAAACATACGGGCCCAAACACGAAGGGTCTATCTTGTTTAGTACAGGAGTTCCTATGGCCACCTTCCGTCTCCATCATCAGATCAGCTCCATGGTACCATATTATTGCATTGTCACGCGATATAAACATACGGGCCCAAACACGAAGGGTCTATCTTGTTTAGTACAGGAGTTCCTATGGCCACCTTCCCACTCCATCATCAGATCAGCTCCATGATACTATATTATTGCATTGTCATCGACCTTTGACAGGTGTGCAAAGTATGAATTAAATCTGATCGTTCAAAGTAGGACAAAATCGAGCTCAAAGGGGTCGGTTACAGACATACTGACATACAAGTGAAGCTAATATAAAGCGTGTAAAAACTGGTGTTTTCTTCCAATCCTAAGTGTGTACCCCCGCACGCACGTAACAATACTGTTACATATCGACAAAGAAATGCGCACCTGGTTTATTACCCTTCCCGCATTCGGAGTTCTTTTGTTTACTCCGTGTTTAAATATTACAATTAGACAATTGCCTATTGTTATTAGGAATAATTGACAAGGTGTGCAGATTACGTTTTCTCAGAAACCTCAGTCCGCGCGGTTCTTTTTTGTATTGTATAGTTCATCTTCAGCCAAATTCAGTCCACTGCTGGACGTAGGCCTCCCCAAGTACGCGCCACATATCCCGGTCTCCTGTCTTCTTCATCCAGCCACTATATAGTTAGTATAAAACAATGCCCGAATGGAGGGGTAAGGCAGTCAAGCGAGGATTACGATACAAGCAAGACATACTTTCGATGAGCGATATAGTGACGGACTTTGCGCGTGTTATTGAATCGTGCAATTTGTACTAGTAGTGTCTAGTTATATTTGTACCTACGTATAGTTGTATATTTGTATAGTTCTAATAAATTCTACAGTAATTCCAACGGCATTTTAATTCGAGTCCTATAGCTCGTAACAGTACTTAGGCATATATTTATGTATGATATATAACAATAAAATATATTTTATCATCATCTATATTACATTTGGAATGAGATATGAATTAAAATTTCGCCGTGCGCGTCACAACTCGGCTAGCTCTTTCTAGAGCCGAAAGAGCTAGAGCGCGAGCCATCATTTTGATTTATACTCTCTATTGAGCTAAAGATCCAATGGAGTGATACAGTTCTTTAGAGCGAAAGAGCTATGTCTCGTTTCTTTTTAGTGAGCCGTTTTGCACAAGTCGAGAGTAAATACGAGTGGTTTTTTACATTCGTCATTGTTCCTGTAGGATGTATTCATGTAAAGTATTCATAACGACGTCGAGGGTCGAGGGTGTATTTTGACGGCGCCTCCATTTGCAGGAAACACAGTCGATTGAATATCGAGACAAGAGTCCACCATGGATCAAGTATGGCGCCCTGAATGAACCGGTATATTTGAAAATACTTATTGTAGATGGCGCTCTAACTTATTGTTGTCTTACTTAGCGCCGACTTGAAGTTGTTGTATTAGTTTTTTACTTTTTAGCTGCTTCTGAAGTTTGTTTCTTTTTTGTTTTTTTATTTTTAAGGGATGGCCACGTACCTGTCGATGTGAGCGACTGAAACAAAACCTTTAAGATGTAGGAAATATGCTTCCTACATCTTAATGCTTTTGTTTCAGTCAATCATGACTCGTTGTGTGCGACGCCCAAACAATTAATGTCGCTAGTCGCAAAACCCAAGTCCGTGGCCAGGCCGTTAGAAATATATTTGAAATTTCCTTTGTGTTTGCTTCAAAAGTCGCATGTGTGGCGTGGCATTCAGTGTTCGGCACTGGGAACGATACGTGGTGCATGTTGTGAGCGTGGAACTTATATGCGCTCATAAGCGGCTCGCGTGTCGTTTGCTAACCAAGCGCAGTGGTTTCCCACTGCGCTTGTACTTTGATATGTCAAAATCATTAATATTCCTGAAATACGTTCAGAAACAGGCCTCAACGGGGAACAAGATCGCAATGCACCAGGACATTCCGGCGCAATCGAAGTTGAAGATGTTGTACGGGAGACGGCCGCTGGGCGCCCCGACGGCGACAGTCACGAGCGGCGCCCTCGCTGCCGCGCACGCCTCAGGGAAGGCCTCCAAGAAGGAGCGAGAGAAGAAGGACAAGGTGAAGAAGGGGGAACAAAATAATACGAAGGAGGGAAAGGGGAAGAAAAAAAGAAATGACGGGGAGAAGAAGGTCAAGGAGAAGCCTGCGAAGGCGCCAAAAACTACCGCTGACGACGACATCAACGACGTGGCGGCGATGGGCGGCGTCGACCTGGCGCAGGAGTCGCAGAACATCCTCGCCTCCACTGGCGGAGTCGGCTCACTGATCAGGTGATGCCCTCCTCATCGCACCCTATGCCTTCCGCATTCCGATCAGGGGTCCAATTCTTCTATTACTATCTCGTCAAAATCGCCGGACAATATCTTCTTAATTGTAGGTTTACCTGATTACGGTATTCTATAAATACCAAAGGCGCGGCCACTCAATCTTTGTAATTGTATAAGCGAAACTGTTTGAACTGTTGGTAACTTTTCACTATTATTTCGACTAATGCCACTTCTGCTAATGATAATACCATTGCTTTTGTTAAAAAAAAATATTTTAAATTTTTAGTAGCTTGAATAACGTTAGAAATAATATTTAGAGCGCCTGTAGAAATAGTATTAGTGACACACTTGTATACAAGTTTCCGTATCGTAGAGTGAAAATGTTGTGAGGGGCGCAGGTCGTGCGGGGACGAGTGCGCGCTGTCGGTGCCGGCGCTGCAGGCCCGCGCGCGCGCGCTCCTCGCCCAGATAGGGCTGCAGGAGCCGGCGGCCGACGCGGCGCGGCTGCTGGGCCACGCGGCGCAGGAGCGCATCACCGGCCTCATCGAGAAGCTCGCCACGCTCGCGCGCCACGCCACCCCGCCGGACCTGATGGTGACTCTACTACTATCACTAATACCACCATTAGGTCATTTTTAACAGGCTGTAACTTGAACAAAAATTGTTGTACAGCAAATTTAAAAACAAAAACAAATTGTACCACGTAGGTTTTAATTAAGTGATTTTGAGAAAACCACCGACAAAGACATAAGTTTTTTAACACGTATCCCTATTAATATTAGTAACGAAAGTAACTTTATCTGTATGTTATGCTTTCACGGTAAGCCAATGAACCGATTTGGCTGAAACTCAGTATAAGTATATAATTATATTTTTTCGATGCCGAGTATGAACAAAGGATACTTTTGACCCCGGGAAAGGGATAGATTTATATCAAGGTTATCCCAAAAAGTAGAATAGGACCCATGTTATTATGGTCATTTTGATAATCTAACCTAACCTAACCACAGTGGGTATTTGTGTACCTTGTATTAGAATTTCTATCCCGGGAGATGTGATTGCTTGCGGTATAAAATGAAGTGAATCTTCGGGGGGCAAATAGCACTAACATAAAAATGCAATACAATGTAACCTGTATTAATGCTTGCCTTTAAACAAGAAGCACGTAGTAGGGATTGAGAAACTCTAAGTATAAAGACACGAGCACAAGAAATTCTAAAACGAAAACGACTTACGTTTGAAAGTAAGGCCTCTGTCGATGTACCTAAATCTAAAAATTAACGGCTCATTTTGATATGCACAGAACAACCCGCTGTACGAGGTGACCGGGGACGTGAAAGGCCAACTGCGATTCCTCGAGGAGTTGGATCGCATACAGGCACAGAGGAGCGAGGAGCCGCAGCGCGCCCCGGATACTAACGCCAGGGCCATGGTAGCCTCGCTGTTTATTCTGACGGTCCCTCGCCCCAACTAACTTTTTGCTTATATAAGTTTGCAGCATTAGAAGCGAAACCAACCTTTACGATGCTATAAAGAGGAGGGGATACGAGAGTGAGAAAGAGGGATGAGGCAAGAGGAATGAACGGGGTCCGATATGAGGTTGGAATGGGGGCTGTTATTATTGCCCATTGCTGCTATTCCCATGTCTCAACACCTGGGGCTCAATTCTCCTATTACTTACTATCTCGTCAACATCCATGGACACTCTCGTCTCAATCGTAGATTTCCCTCCTTTCGATATTCTATTAATTCCAGAGGCGTGCTCATGACAGCTCATTCTATCTTTGTACACACATTAGAGGGCAAATAAAATATTCGACAGGAAGGGTTTCTGTGAGTAAGGCACTGGTGTCATGTGTGAGTTAACTATGTTTTTTTTATCGCATGAGTTCAGCAGACAGGCAGGCGGCCAACCTGATGGAAAGCAGTTGCCATCGCCTATGAATATTTGTAACGCCAAAGGTGCTACTAACCTTCTGCCGCTCTACGAGGGGAAACTGTTGCCTTGACACAACTCAAGGTTGTCATTATTGTCATCACACTCTAGAGTAGTGTTCCGCGGGGGGCAGTCATCCGACGAGCAAATGCCCTACCACCTGGTTGTCGGTTGCTTTATCGTCTCTTAAGAAGTTGTAATTTCTCTCGGTTCTTACACGGATAAATAAGTAAGCAACGGTGCTTAACGTGAGGACTGCGAACAGGCGAGGGATTGGCAACGCGGTGAGTCGGGGGAGCAAGTGGGGCGGCGTGACGCCGACGCGACCGCGCTGAACGCCATCGGGTCGCGCCGAGCGCCGCGGCCTGCCGGCGACGCCGCCGCCGCCGACGCCGCCGCCGCCCTGCAAGTGAGTAGCGTCCATATGTGTCTTAACTAGGGCCACTTCTTCTATATTCAAATTTATCAACAAAAACAATTACGGGGTATTCATTAGATCGGGGTGGCGCTGGCATCCCTGGGCAGAACTAGAGATGCTATTGCCACTCCCCAGTTAGGGATAATCACTAAAACCCCTGATTGTTCCGCTCTACGCCTTATGCTAGACCTATGGGAAAGCGTAAACAGTCCCAATTCCCCGTGACCTGGGCAAGCGGGGGCCTCGCAGGCCACATCTACTGCCGGGAGACCAGTTTTGTCCCCTGGCGTCTGACGGCATAACGGCGGGTAAGAACTCCTATCACCAGGGAAAGCTCACGGCGGCCGAGAGTTGAAACCCGCCCTCCGGTGTCGGCGCATCCTCCTTTAGTGGGAGTGGAGCAAAAGGCAGTCCGCTCACTCTCCTGCTCCACCTTCTCCTTCGCAAGCATGAACGCATGCAGAAGGAGGAGACGGCGTCCCATATGGGTTTGCTCCCGACCATAGTGTGAACCACGGCCAGGGACGAGGTATCAAAACCGGTATTCGCGACGAGATCTAGGCGCTGCTCGGTTTAAGCTGGACACTCCTGGAGGGTGTTTTCCGAGCCATATTCTCTTCGCCGCGCGCTGCTACCTAAATTTACACAAAAACCCTTCTGACGTAACCTTGACTATTGTAATTAGATGTCTTTTAGTCCGTATCAGCGTGGACAGCCCGTATGACGTCCGGGAGGGTGAGAGAAATAGTATATCTAAAACTGGCCTACCTGAAATTCTCTCTCGAAAACGTTGCCAGCTCTTAGACTATAACAATATAACAATCCTTACCGTGTTTCTGACAAATAGATAAATCATTTCATTTCAAAGAAATTTGTTTTAGACACTGTTGAGTATTTCTGAATTTTGTTCACATGGTTCGTACATTGGTTTTATGTTTGTGCGTGTGTGTTTTGGTAGGGTGGCGGTGGACAAGCAGTGGTTCGTAGGGTTAACGGGCGGGACCTGCTGTTCCTGATGGAACGAGACGAGCACCTGCGCCACTCCGTCTGCCTTTACAAGTGGTACCTGAAGTAAGCGGCGACCCATCGTTCTCGCGATCCCTAACATCCCCCATTGCTATCGGCGTTGCGTCCACCACTCCACCACTCACGAGTGCTATGGTTACCAACTAAAATCCGCAATCCACATTGAACCAGTAAAAACGGAATAATTATGAATATGATAACTATAGCAATTGACGTACATTATGTTAAATGATCTCCTTTGAATTCAAAACCGATGAAAAAACTATACATTTGACAGTGTTTTTTATTAAATTAAAACTATATAAGTAGCTAGCATTTGCCTGTAACTTCGTTGAAGTTGGATTATGTTTTAGTGGTATTCTTGAAAGAAGTATGTGTTCTTGTAAATTGGTGTTTTGATTGAATTGTTCATGAAATGTGGAAAGAATGTATGATGAAAGAATGACTAAACAGATATACAATGCAAAAGTGGATGGATGCAGAAGTCGCGGAAGGCCACGACACACCTTCCATGATCAAATTGATCGTGTATTAGCAGAAGGTGATGTCAGGAGCCTTAAGAACAGACGAGCGTGCATGACAAGAGCTATGAATGTCAAAGAAGCAAGTGAGGTGTGTAAGAATAAGCCTGTATGGCGCTCTGTTGTTCGTGCCTACCCCGCAAGGGACCTGGCGTGAAGTTATGTATGTATGTATGTATGTATATGTTCATGAAAAATATACATCAAAATAAACGAGTTATTAATTGTTAGAGATAGAAATTATACATTCAATCAATTTAAACAACTGACTGTTTTAGAAAAGAAAAGTCTTAAATCTTTTAAAATATTTTTTAATAAAACATTTAACACATATAAGGTAATCTGTGCCGCTGTTGGCACCCCATGCAAATATTGGAACCCAGTCATAATTATAATTATATGGCTACAAATAAAATAAAATATATTGAGACTTCTTAAATAATAAAATAATAGTGTGCCAACAATGGCATAATTTTTTATACAATCAAAGTAGTTTTTGGTGTTTATAGAGTTTTAGAGAACAGTAGGTTATTTAAAGTATGTATGTATATATATATATATATGTGTGTGTGTGTGTGTGTGTGTGTGTGTGTGTGTGTGTGTGTGTGTGTGTGTGTGTGTGTGTGTGTGTATATATATATAACATATTCTTGTCTCTCTACGGCTAGATCTGCTAATTTAGTGGTTTTAGTAGAACGAACAAAATGTCGTTTTCGCAAAGCGTTCACCTCGCGACATTAAGCTTGCTTTCCAAGATAAGTTTTAGTAAAACTACTATTATATTTCTATCAGGCGCTCTGATAATACTTATATAATTTTAATCTTTACTTAATATTTTATTGAATGTTTCTTGTCTTAATATGTGTTTTTCGTACTAGCTAACTAGTTATCTGTCGGTCTGTGTCTAGCTCCTCCCCTGATTGGTATAGTGTTTAGTGTTGATGTAGTGATCAGTGGACTGTTATAATGATATGAGCTTTATCTCGACTACACCACAGGTATTATTAGAGGCAACAAGGTGCGGCTTAAGGCGAAGAGCGTCGCTCCGCGGCACTCTCTTCTCTCGTCGATGAAACCGGTTGGATCTTAAAGGAGCCCATACACTATCGTGCATGGCATATCGTCTATCAACTTGCCGCGTAATGTAGGACTGTAAATGTGGTTGCAGCCAGCATTGCGTCCGATAACACCGAGCACAACGCCCTTTGAGTCCTGCAAGTTCCGCTCACCGAGGGACTGCACTGCAAGGTAGTGAATGGGTCTCTTAACAATCTGTATGTTTTCTATGTTCTTGTAAACGCCATTATTCGTGTCACCGCACACGTGCACATGTTTTTTAATGTAGGGGTAAGTAAACTCCAGTCGTGCGTCGGAACACACACACGAGTTTTTTTTAAGTAAAAAACTTCTATATAGACGGGGTCTTAGGATTTTTCTGTCACGGCGGCATATTTTTGAACTAGTCGTGTTGAGAGGCGGCATGAGTTTAAGGATGCATTTTTTTGTTCCGGATCGAATTCAGTTTTTTTGTTTGATAAAATAATATATTTTTAAATAAAAAATGCATTCATTAAATTGTACCTAATCTAACCGAATCATAAATTGCAGTGAACCTGTAAAAATCGAAAAGTGTGCTGGGACACATCGGTAGAAGTGAAACTTCAACGGACAAGTGGCAAAACGAATTGCAACAAAATGTCAACTTGAAGTTTTACGGGCAAATTGTTTTGCCACTTGTCCGTTGAAGTTTTTCAACTTCTTTTACACAACCGTGTAATTGTGGCATTATGCAAAATTATAACAATGTCTAGAAGGTCTGACGTTTTGGGTGGGATATTATATTGAACGGGTCTCGGTATATTTGGGCCTGCATTCGGAGTGTAGTTTTCAGTTCAATGTTAGCGTCCACGATCGCGGTGACGTTTAAGATATAATATGTGAAACTAAAAGTGTTTTGTGTAAGTTTTTGAACATTTACTACAGTAAGTTGACATTCCGAGCTTTTAGAATCCCCGGCACGAATCTTGAGCGGTGACCTCGGCTTGCGCACAAAACAAGTGAAATTTTGGATATTTTTCGAAGTTAGACGGGATCGGGATAGAACGGGTTCGGGGAAGTTGACCATTGTTGCTGTTGCAAGTTGACACGATTAGCTAAGTGTAAGCGCTCTCGTGTCCGCATACCTATTATTTTGGTCCGTTTCGAGTAAAGGAACAAAAACTTAATATGTCATTGTCGATACGTTAATAACACGCGTGACGCGTCACATTGGCACATTGGCTATACTAAATGCGCAAAGCGATCCCTCGTTTTCGGTCGACCGCTCAAGTTCCGCGCCGGGGATTATAGTATAATTATAAAAACTATAATATGTATATTGTATTGTTGTGATATGCAGCAACATCAACCATATTGACTGATGTGCTCTGCAGTGGTGCTATATGCTCAATGTGACCTGGCCCTGCAGACAAGTGGCATTAGCACTAAACGAATACAATGAAAATGTATGGGAATGACATTATACTTAGCTTAACGATGTCTAATATAATAAACATTTACTTTATTGTTATTGCGACGGGCAGACTACATAGTTCCCGTAGCCCACTACCTTTTGTTCTCATGCCCTTCAGTAGTCCTATTGTGACCGGGGCTTGTCCTTCGGTGCAATTTGTATGGTATAGACAGACACGCCACATTTACAATATATTTGTCTAGGGGCCTCTGCGTGTTGGCCTTCCCATGGCTCCACGCAAGCCCTAATAATATGTTTGTCATTTATAATGATAATATATTTATTTGGATAATTTTATATATATATATATATATATATATATATATATATATATATATATATAAAGTTTGCTAGAAACGTAATCGGATGTATGTACAACTGAGTTTATGAATTGCTATTTAATGTATACAATCCTATCTTAATAAAACTACGTTTTAACGGTTTTAAGCTCGGTAATTTATTTGATTTTTATTATTCCGACGTTTTGGCCACTTTTCCGTGGCCGTGATCACGGAAAACAAGATGTCAAGTGTCAGTGAGTATTGTTAAAGTGTTATTTAGCCTACCGACAACTTGTTCATATTAAATATTTCATATTTTATTAAATATTGTTTATGGTTATTATTTACTCTATGGGATGCCTAATGTAATTTAAAAAACAAACAAATTACCGCGCTTAAAACGGTTAAAACGTAGTTTTATTATTTACCCAAGTCGCGAAAACCTAAGAAAATATGATCACTAAGTCATTTTCACCGCTCCGCATACATCGCCAGATTCTGTAGTCAGGATTTCTTTTAAGCTAGGTGGCCTTGTAATAACTAACAAAGTGTTATCTATCTATGTCATTACCATACATGGTCAATGCTGTTACTCATTCATCTTACTTTGTTAAACCCTGTATTAATGTAAACTATATTAAAACAAGGCGAATAATAGTAAGAGCGAAGTAAGCAGGTATATGTTGCTGGGGAGTTTGTTAATACATTCGTTTCCATTCATTTAGCGCTTATGCCACTTGTCTACAGGGCCTGTAGTCTAAGCGTCACAGCCGATTTTCATAAAATACTTTTGGCAAAATTTGAATAATATCTTGTTGAATAAGTTTTCTGTATTAAAATTCATTTATTACCAGGAAACACGTAAAGTTTCTCCTGAAGAATTTTAATTTTGACTAAATTTCTTGCATTATGCAAATACATATATCCAAGCAGCCCATCTGGCCGGTGAGGCCCGCACTGCCCCGCCGTCCGTGTAGTGCAGTGTGTCCGCAAACGGATTTCCCCTTGAAAAAAAGTCCTCTTTTTGTCACTTGCTTTTTGGGGGCACGCACGCTAATTCTCGGAAGTTGTATGTCTATAATTTTTTATAGTCTTCGTCCGGAATAGCATAATAAGTATTAAAATATGATATTTATCAGTAAAAATTCCAAAAACATCAGTCTGGCGACTCATTTGTATTATCTTTCCCGGCTGATTTCAGTAATGATGACTGCATTTAAACTCATTTGTCTGATTTACGCGATTTTTTTTGTGTGTCCCGGGATGGTTTAAATTTAAATTTGAACCAGGTAGATGGCGCTGCAATCGAGTTATAACACTTAGATGAAATTATTTTTGTGTGTGTTCAAGTGGATCCCGGGATGGTTTAGATTCATGATTGGACCCGGTATGTGGCGCCGCTGAACACCTATTTAACGGTGGGACCGATTTTGATAAATTTTTGTGTTTTTTCAAGTTGATTGGAGAATGGTTTAGATTAACAATTGGTCCCGGCTGATGGCGCTACACTCGATTTCTAGATTTTTATTTTTGAAGGGCAAGACAATGTCTTCCGGGTACAGCTAGTTAAAAATAAATAAAATTCCTAATTACTAGTATTTAACTTATTTGATCTGATATTTTAATATATTCTCTGTTGAGTAATTCTGACACAATCAGCTCAGATGTTCAATTTCAAACCTAGCAAGTGCATTCTAAAAAAATGTACATGATGTTCAACAATATGCCATTTCAAAATTAAGTACTGAGCTTATTGACAGCAATATCAATTTTTGATACAACTTTTAGATATTTTGGCCAACACAATACAATATCAATACATGATAAGACGACAAATCTATTTGCTGGGTTCTGAAAATGTACAACTGCGCTGATAACACTCACGTTGATGATTTGCTTACAAACAATATATTATATATTATTTTGAAAGCATGGATTTAATTAAACTCATTTTCATTCATTTATATTAATTGTAACACGTATTTTAGTGCTATTTGAATTTGAAAATCGCCTGTGACGTATGTAGTGTTTGTTTTGAAAAGTGTTTGTGGGAAAACAGGGTTTAATACCTCATTCAGATTATGCACTCTTCCACGGCAGTAAGCAGGAGTGGACTATGTGAACGCAACTTAGTCTCACGAAATAAGGCCGCGGCTCTACGGGCGCGCAACGGAATCTTACAAACATACAATAATTAGAGATTAAATAGGATAATAATATGATGTAACATTTACAATAAACCACTTGATAAAAACAACACAACAACGTGGAATGATCTGTTATAAATAGTTACGTTTTTTGCCGCGGGCCGTTTTCGTGAGACGCACTAGTAGAACATTTGATAGTCGCGCTGCACACATCTCTGTTTGTTGCCGAGGCAGTGGACATCATGTGAACGAGTGGTATGAAAAACATGTACAATGTACTGTCCCTTGGTTCCATAAGGTGTATCCTACAGGGTATAACTATCCTTTTTTAGCGATAAGAAAGTTATCCGCCTTTAGGCGGTAAAATTGTAGTAACATAGGTGTATGAAATGGGCCGTAGAGGTTGCACAAACCAGGGCCCCAACTGTGCTACAGTCGTCACGTAACGGTCGTTTACTGGCGTCGTAACGGAACTGCATGCGTTGCTTTTGTATACAGGACCAAATATAGGGTAGGGTTAGGGTATATATGGTATTGCGGCTGCACTGTGCGTTCATACGTTTGGAGTAACCTTACGATAGAGTGATAATAAGTGAACTGTAGTGTCGCCACCTAAGTATGGGATAACAGACACCTGCTACAATCACTGAAGTTGCTCTATGGCGATTCAAATTGTATGTGCACTGAATGGAAAAGGTGTTATACAGGGATGTGAAGCTTCTCCGTTGCGGTTTAACTTAGGGCGCGTTCACACTATGTCGTAACGATTAATTTATCGTTGGACGACTGTCGTCTCTAGCTGTTCGCATTATAACGATTGTTTGTCGTCAATTTTTTTTATCGTTTAACGACTATCGTATCTAGCTGTTCCCATTGGATCGCGACGACATTTTATCGTTTCACGGCAGTCGCTTTGTCGTTTACACATCATTAGCGAGGGGGTGTGAACACGTGTAAACGACAAGACGATATTTCTATCGTAGCTACGATATATTTACCGTCACGATTTAGTCGTAACGATCTTTTATTGTGTTACGACTGCCGTGCTAGCCGTTCCCACTGTCATGATAATCTGTCGTCACTGCAAAAAATGTGTGAAAGCGAAAGTGGTTTAATTATGAATGGGTTACTTATTAAGGTTTTACTTGCATCATAGGAAAAAAGTTACTGGAGTTGGTTACAATAATAATCGAGTCTTTTGAGAGAAAGGGTATGGGAATTAATGTGAATAAGGCGAAAGTTATGGTGCTAAAAAAATGTTTGTCACTGTTTGTTCGAAATGTGTAAGAGACGAAAAGCCTGAAAGTAGAACAATAGCAGTTCATGAAGTGAATGGAGAGCTGAAGTCTTTTTTAACAGTTGGAAACTGTAAAGGCACGCCTAGCTGTCCATCAAGGAGTATTCATGGATAAGGTGTTAATGTATGGCATTGGCAGTAAAAGTTGGGTATGATAGAAGCAACTTCAAAGTAGGATAAACGCAATTGAAATGAGAGCTTTAAGAAGTATATGTGAGGTAGAGTTGAATGATTTAGTAAGGAACAACATGATAAGGGACCGTTGTGGATTGAAAGAAGACGTAGCGATAAGAGTTGACAAAGGAATGTTAACGTGGTATGGACTTGAGAGAGAATGAATGACGCGACGTACGAGTACATACCATATGCAACACAATAGCAGACGTGTTAAAGAAATATCACATGAAAAAACACCTCAAATGAATGTTGTATATGTGAAGAGATTCATGAAAATAGATGAAGTGAAAGTTATGTGTCAGGATCGACGCAGGTGAAGATCCATCGTCTCTATCTACCCTCATAGGAAGCAGGGGTGATAATATATGTGTATGGTATGGTGGGTACGCAAAAGCACCATTATGACGCCATTGATCGACCAGTCCGATTCGATTGTAATAGCCTTGTTAACTTTTACTTAAATCGATGTAGTTGTTTATCGGTATGTAATACATATACCGTTTAATTATAATAAATGTCTTTAAAACACATATTTGTTCTTTATTCCAGCCTCTGACGCTATAATCCCAGGTTCCACAGAAATTAAATTAATACACTACTTCCCTACATAATATTGTGTACATTATTTTATAATAGGGAAACATTGTCTTGCCAAGCAAGAATATTTATTATTGGCTGCTAGATATTGTAAAAATAAAGCCACCGCGCAATCTTGTGGCAACTTTGATGAGCAAACGAGGTAGATAGCACGAAAAAAATTGCTGAGTGAAATTGACTCGTATCTAGATATACTTACGGGTAGTTACAAGACATAGAATAAACTTCCACTTGGGAAAAATAATGTGTTTAAAGTTCTTACTATTGGTAAAGGCGAGCGCTCTTTACTACTTGTGGTAAACACATGTTAGTGTGTGGTGTGGTGTGTGAAATCAAAAGCGTATATATGGCACCAATGTATCAGCCTGTTCAAATAGCTACTTATCTAAATATTTGTAATAATAATCATACCTACTCTACTGACTGACGAGTTATGAGAAGTTGATGTACTGCAGCGCCATCTAATAGCGAGTTATAACAAAACTGGTAGGACGTACAAAAAACTATAACTCGAGCAATATTTTATTCTAAACAATATTTTTCAATTACTAAAATGTATTACTATAAATAAAATATACATACAAATTAAACTTTGAAATGTAAATTAAATCATTAAAACTAAAGTATACATTATGTACAGATCATTGCCAATGAGGAGCATCCAGAAGGCTGTTTGAATTGCCACACTGTATGGCAATACTTGTTTCTTCAGCGAAATATCAGCCAGCCTGCTGATCCCGGGTATTAACAAAGAGTTTCTTACAGATATCTTTAAAGAAACTGCCGGTGGACATCACGGGCCTAATGTTTCGACCCCAAACGGCACAAATATGTAAGCTATACGCGCCATTTCTCGCTTTTCGGTATTAACATATTCAAATTGGGAATGCCCAATATGAAATAATGTATCGAAATATAGATACAACGTTATTTATAACATATTTTATATATATAAAAAACACAATATTAATTCGTATCACATAACAAAGTACCTTAGATCATAAATCAATATAAATAAAATATATTATAAATAACATTGTATCTATATTTCGATACATCGTTACAAATTGGGCATTCAGCAATGCCGCGTATAAAAAACATATTTTGAAAAACAAATATTGGTGTATAATAATTTTAAAATGGTAAAACTAACGATAAACAAAAAGAATTTAAGCTAACATAACGAAGGCGGTTTGCGAGTCTTCGTTGACTCAATGTGTACGCGACACTCACGCGGGCTAAATTAAAGGGCTCATTCTCTATCCTCCGCGGTACGCGGTATGATACGGAACTGTGAATTTGTTGCAGCCTGCATTGTGTCCGGTAATAGAGAGCAGGATGCCTCCTAAGTCTTGCAACCTACACCCACTGCAGGACTGCTGTGCATGATAGCGAAGCTAATGGCCTAATGAACAATATGTATCTAAAAGTATCAAGATCGTTCTTGTAGCATTATTTGTGTTTGTATATTATTATGAACGACGATGATGTCGTTCTCTTTTATTTGCTACAAAAAAGTTGCCACAATGTACATAAGGGCTACGTTCCATTAGGGACTCACAATAACCACGTCCGCGACCACGATTTATCCCGTTCCCCGGCGTTACAGTCGTAAAGGTGAGCGAGGCGAGCGTCGTGTGAAGTGTGACAACGACCGCGGTCGCCTTGTGGAAGAGCTAACGGAGCATTTTATTTAGGTGTTGTGTTATGACCTACTACTGGAACGTCCTGAATTATTATATTATTTTCAAATATATTTGTGTTAATATACACAAATGGATTTTCAACTTTTTACAAATTTACCGGTTCTATATCGTTTTGAAAACCGATATATTAATCGATTCCATTTGAGCATTGTACGCGTATCCGAATCTAGCGTAGCAATAAAAAAATGCTAAAGTGACACGTCCACCCACCCTGTCAAGGTTGTCAAACATCCACTGTTCAGTACTTGTGCGTGACTATTTTTCATGTTTTATTAATTTAAAATGGTAAGAAGCACTTCATAGCATCTAGTTTGTAGTAAACTCGAGTGATAACACGTGCATTTATATGCTAATAAAGTTTTGGCCACGTAGTACTACGGTTGTCAGCGGTGTGTCACCAATATAATGGTCGGCATAAACTCTTAGTATTAATGATGAAATGAGTTGTATTATTGTATATATACAACGTGTCTGATGTGTTATTAATTATGTTTGTAAAGCCGTTGCGACTGGACATCAAGAGGAAGCTGACGGCGAGGTCAGATCGCGTGAAATGTGTCGACCAGCATCCGACCGAACCATGGCTCCTCTGCTCTCTATACAACGGTGACGTGAACATATGGAACTACGACACACACGCCCAGATCAAACGATTCGAGGTAGCTATCTCTCACTTACAACTTGCCACTTTTGTCACCTTCAGCCAGAGACTCCCCAATTAGTTCTCTCTGCATTCTGTTTCTGCAGGCATTAGCAAGGTAAAATGAGAACGATGGTGTTTGGTAGACTTATCGGTTTATAAGAAATTGTCACCCAAGATGTATGCCTTGGTTCTTTTAAAATCAGACCAGTTATCAAGCAAACACTCTATTCTATAGAGAATTTATTAGGAAATAGTATGAGTATGTAATTTGTTATAATACACTTTTAAGTAGATGTGTACATAGTATGTTGAATCTTTGTTCATACACACACACACATATTAGTTTGTGCGAGGAAATGTCTGTAGAAAGCTCAAATGTACATGTTCAGTGTGTTTTCATCCAAGTAATGATGAAAACATGGCAAAGGTTTTGGGCCAATAACAGGTAGGGAAGATTACTATTTAAAGAATTCATACATACATATTTTCACAACTGTTTCCCTTAGGGGTAGACAGAAGCAATAGATTTCCACTTGCTACAATCTTGACATACATCTTTTGCATCATCTACATTCATTAATCTCTTCATACATATGCATTTATTATAGGTGCTTTTTACCTGGCCATTCTTTAAGACATCAGCGATTTGATCATAGTAAGTCTACCAACACCAATTCTGCCATCCACACTGTTTTCATACAATTGTTTTAGTGGTCTCTTTTCATCCATTCTCTCTACATGCCCAAACCAGCTTATTCCCTTCTCAATTTTTTTTGATTAATACATAAATTCATACATATTATATAATCAAACAATTCAATACATTTATTCAAGTGTTAAACAGGGAACCGGATGTTACAGAGTATGTTGATAACTTTATCTGGACTTTTTTTAGTTGCTTGAAAATGTGTTATATGTTCAAATGTGAGTATTACAGCTACTTTCTATGTCATCCGCATTTATAATAGTGTACTATCAGTGGTCATGAAATCAATACCTTGTTAGTGTTCTGAGAATTAAAACGGGATTCACATTGTCTCACAATGCCTGTCTTTCTCCTTATCACAACATATTATTTTAGGGACTACTTTAACTTGAGGTATAATATTATTTGACATAATCTTAAAGTATTGTGTGAGTAAAAAACATGTAGTGTTAATTTTCTGAGAATATCCTTGAATATTGAATCGATGAGCAAATAGAAATGAAAGTCAGTAATATTATCCAGCGAGGTACCAAATGAGAGAACTCAATGTGCAAAATGCAAATATATTTAATTTTAGTTCTTATATTTTTATTTCTCAAGTTATGAACAAAATAAATCAGTTGTCTGTTTGAAAGTTCAGATGTGTTTCAATAACTTAACAGAGATACTATTTATCATCATACAAAACATTGCAGCCTCCGTGAATTTGTATGGATGTGGTGCATTATGACATCATCAGAATTAAACACCTAACAGGGGACCGGATAGTCAAATACCAACTGCAGTACTTTTTAAAAACTTACAGAATTCATAGCCTCATAGATTTGTTTCATACAAAATCTATGAGGTGAACTTACTTGTGACATCATAAGTAGCTACGAGTAAAAGGACTCAAATATTATATTACTTATTTTGTGAAAAGTACTTAATATTATTTCTATAATGATATTTTAAAAGTGATTGATAATACGTGATTGTAAACCTATTTCTTGGCTTGAATATTGGAATTTATTGGAACATCTTCTACGGCCCTATCAATTAGTGAGTGCTAAAATACTACACCATTATGGTCCTACTTCAAAATATAACTACTGTTTTGTATGATCATAAAACATATCTCAGTTGGTTTGACTATCAAATATCCAAGTGTCAAATAAAGTGTTTGTGGGTGCTGCGTATGTGTTGTCATTGCACCAGACAACTACTGGCTAATGCAACGCAGGAGCGCATATATTAATAGTTGCTCTATCTCTATCAGCACTTTACAGTGAATACTACTCCGCCATTTGTAGTTTCATTTCACCTCTACCTGTCACTGCTACATGTTTTATTAAAGTTCCTTAAGCATGATAATTTTAATTCTTACAGTGTCATGGCTATTTTGGCATAAATCAGCCTTACGAAAAATGTTATATTTCACTAAACCTTGATGTAGACATCCATATATATATATATATAATGAAATGTAGTTAATTTGCCCTCTTGGCCCCTTGGACCACTTCATGCTTTATAATGTTATATAGCTATCCATACTCAGCTGTAGCAAAAACTCGTAATCTTCAGCTCGATCAACACAAAATTAGCAGTTGTAACCAACGACCCAGTGGTCTAAAGGAGGGGCCGGTGCAATAAAGTCTGTTCTTCTCTGACACCAATGGAGCCCTAGTTCGTGCCTCCCAGTGCGATCAGCAGCATTCTCATTTCATTATTTAGTTTGTTTATGTTTTAGTACATTACAAAACATTAAGATAATTGATTTAAAAACTTGAGTGATTGATTGCTATAGATTTTAATATTTATTCACAAATGATAAATAGATTCTTATTTTTGTAAAATCTGTAGTAAGTATATTAAACCTGTAGATGGGTGAAATTTGTACAATGAGTTTTAAAAAGAGTAAATAATCTGAATGGACGTATTCGGACCACAATATACTGAAAACACAATTTTTAGATTTTTGTCTGTTATGATCATACTACTATATTTATTTATACATAGTGAAATATAATGAAAAAAATTCTTTTACGTTTTTAGATGCCACCATTGCAATTTACTACATATATGTCGTTGTCAAAGCAATGACAAGGATGAATATGTATATTCTACAGAAAATTAATTGTACAGTCAATACTAAATAAGTGGTTGTCTCATTTTTTGTTTATAATTAAAGATATTGTGTAAATGAAATAATCAAGCAGATTTTTTATAGGGCCAGTGCAATGTTTCAGTTCCTTATTCTTACATTTGTATCTCTTTGGATATGTCCTGCGATGGGATTATTGTTTGAATAGGTCACTAAGTATTGGAGTTTACTCTGGGATAATACAAGCGTTAAGTGAAAAGCGTCACGTTTTGTTATTGTGTTATAGAATAAAGTCCAGTTTTGCTTGGTTGTATAAATTTGTTGGCATGTTGGTAATGGTGTGGTGGGGCAGGTGTGCGACGTGCCGACGCGCTGCGCCAAGTTCGTGCCGCGCAAGAACTGGGTGGTGGTGGGCTCGGACGACATGCAGGTGCGCGTCTTCAACTACAACACGCTGGAGCGCGCGCACGCCTTCGAGGCGCACTCGGACTACGTGCGCTCCATCGCCGTGCACCCCACGCAGCCCTACATCCTCACCAGCAGCGGTGGGTGCCTCACTCACCTTACCTGCACACACAATGCATACAAAGCAAAACTGCTTTTTGCTCTTGCAAATTAAATTCAATGTAGATTATTACATGTCGCCATCTGCGCAAATAACTTGAACACTTGTAAGGAGTAGGCGAAGGCAGAGTTCAGAGAGCTCTGGCTTACTTCTGGACCCTACTGGCGATGTGCTGCCCTAAACGGGCAACACTGACAGAGGACTCGATTTCTAGAGGGAACAATTGCGAAAAAAATTATTTCTCATCTTAGATCGAGGACTATATATATTATAATTACACAATTATGTTCTTTCACCTGTAATACTAAATAATGGAAAGTGATTTATATGTAAAAACAAGTAGTGGTCTGCTATCTGTATATTCAAACTTAGTATGAAACGATGAGTGCAGATGATCTGCTGATCAAGCTGTGGAACTGGGAGCGCAACTGGGCCTGCCAGCAGGTGTTCGAGGGGCACACCCACTACGTCATGCAGATCGTCATCAATCCGAAGGACAACAACACTTTCGCGAGTGCCAGCCTCGACACCACAGTCAAGGTGCGTGCGATGTTCCCACTGTATATTTTTTATGCTTTATTGCTTTTTTTGTGTATCAAATTTTGAAACCATGTATAACTTAATTACGATTTATGTTATTTTCATTTGATACTGTTTCAAAGTTAGTTCGTCCGTGTTTACATGAAACCTTCAATGGGGCTTCTTATATAGAAAGGCTCGACTATGGTACAGCCGTATGCCTCACGGACCACTCAACTGAAAAATTCTTAACAAGGTATAACATTTAACAATTTATTTGCTAAAACATGGTACATTTACGATGATTAAATTAACATTCATACTATATTATATGACATGAGTACATTTGATGTCGCAGGTGTGGCAGCTGGGCTCGTCCGTGTCCAACTTCACGCTGGAGGGCCACGACAAGGGCGTCAACTGCGTGGACTACTACCACGGCGGGGACAAGCCGTACCTGATCAGCGGCGCCGACGACCGCCTCGTCAAGATATGGGACTACCAGAACAAGACGTGCGTCCAGACATTGGAAGGTTGTTTTAATTGACTACAAATGAGCTTTGAGTTGGTCGCTTGTTTGGAATAAAATGTCAAGTTGTGCGTATGTGCGTCGCAGGTCACGGGCAGAACGTGTCGGCGGTGGCGTTCCACCCGGAGCTGCCGATCGTGCTGACGGGCTCCGAGGACGGCACGGTGCGCATCTGGCACGCGGGCACGTACCGGCTGGAGTTCTGCCTCAACTACGGCTTCGAGCGCGTGTGGACGATCGCCACCGCGCACGGCTCCAACAACGTGGCCGTCGGCTACGACGAGGGCACCGTCGTGGTGAAGGTGGGCCGCGACGAGCCCGCCGTCTCCATGGACGTGGCCGGCGGCAAGATCGTGTGGGCGCGCCACTCGGAGGTGCAGCAGGTGAACCTGAAGGCGCTGCCCGAGGGCACCGAGATCCGCGACGGCGAGCGCGTGCCCCTCGTCGCCAAGGACATGGGCTCCTGCGAGATCTACCCGCAGACGCTGGCGCACAGCCCCAACGGCCGCTTCGTCGCCGTCTGCGGCGACGGCGAGTACATCATCTACACGGCGATGGCGCTGCGCAACAAGGCGTTCGGCGCCGCGCACGAGTGCGTGTGGGCGCACGACACCACCGACTACGCCACGCTCGACAACTCCACCACCGTCAGGGTCTTCAAGAACTTCAAGGAGAAGAAGAGCTTCAAGCCCGAGTACGGCGCCGAGAGTGAGTACACTCCGGCACACCGCCCTCACTCCACCGCGCTCATTCCGACTCACTCCTTTTGCACTCTTTGCAGGCATATTCGGCGGGTACATGTTGGGCGTCAAGTCGATAAGCGGCATGACCTTCTCCTTCTTCGACTGGGAGACCCTCACGCTGATCAGACGGTAAGACGATCGACTCATCTATGTTTTAACGGTTTTAAGCGCGCTCATTTATTTCATTTTTCTTATTCCAACGTTTTAGTGGCCGTCAGAGTACGAGACAAACATGACCACTCTAATTTATCATCACTTAGGCCACAAAAAACGAACATTTATTTATGACATATAAAATATAGTTTTTGTTTGGCTCGCGATATATAAAAATCTAATTATGGTTTTATGTCGTAATATGTTAATATTCGTATCAAGTGTGCAATGAAAACAGTTCAAAGTTAACTTTGAATAGTTACAAATAGCAGCACGAGTCCGACGTGCGACGTGGTGCGATTTTTCCTACGATCAGGTTCATGTCGCTTGCGAGACTATTTAAGCGGAATCGGTAATCGTCAATAGCTTTGCGAGAGAGAGAGAGTTGCCTCTGCCGCTCTGCAACTGCGAATCATTTCATATTTATCTATTGCAAAGTTATCAAACAGGTGCACGTCTCAGTCATGTATTTTTTTCTATTGCCGAAGCACCGCAGACAGGCTGACGGTTCAACTGTAATGTAAAGTGGTAACCTTCGCCGTGGACGACGATATTGGCGACAGCAGAGCTGCTGCCGCCCTTAAAAGAGGGACTGGAACCTGGCCACTGATGGCGGCATGCTCTAGATCAGGGGTGGTAGCGATCCAGACGAGCCAATACCCTACCACCTAGCTGTAGGCCTCTTACGGCAGGTCGCCCCAATTAGGAATTAGTATACTTATTCCGTTCCTGCACAGAGAAACATTAAACACGAGTTTGATTGGATCTAATTTACTAAATGATGTTAAGCGAAATGTATCATAGAAATCCAATATTGAACTAGCTTAAAGAAATGTCACTGTGCGAAGATTGTCTCGCGCCTCCTACCTGACAATAAAGAACAACACCGTTTACTCTTTAAATTTGCTATGCGTTTTTTGTTCACACATCAGTTTCATACTTATAATAATCATGAACACTACTTGCACATCAAGCAATCATCAAGCATGTGCTAAAGCTGGAGTGAATTATATAATGAGCGCGCTCTCGCTGGCGATTTCGCTCGCGTACATCCAGAATAGTCACGGTTTAAGACTCGAATAATGAATGTTTGTTGAGTAGTTTTCAAAACTAGCAAATTACTTTTCGTGTATCTTTACATAGTATAGAACAAAGTCGCTTTCTGCGTCTGTCTGTCTGCATATCCGCTAACTCATTTTGTAATTAAGTCGCCGAAACGCGCCTGATACAAGTTGAATGCAATATGCAACATGTGCGAATGTTGCTGTTTAAATAAATATGGGGCATAATACCTCATAGTGTAGGGCTTAAAACTAGTGCAGGTATGAACCGGCCTTTCTCGATATACTAATGTATTTTAGTATTGAGAGTAATGTGTCTTCCTGTCTACTGCTGATAATGAAATGACACACACCAAATGAGCAAGACGTGTTTTATGTTGAATCGAGTGGTGTGTACGCAGCATCGAGATCCAGCCGCGGCACGTGTACTGGTCGGAGAGCGGGCGGCTGGTGTGCCTCGCCACCGACGACGCGTACTTCGTGCTGGAGTACGACTCGGCGGCGGCGGCGGCGGCGACGCGCGCCGGCGGCGCCCCGGCCTCCGGCGACGGCGTCGAGGACGCCTTCCGCGTGGTCGGCGAGGTCAACGAGACCGTCAGGACCGGCCTCTGGGTCGGCGACTGCTTCATCTACACCGACTCCCTGAACCGGGTGAACTACTACGTGGGCGGGGAGATCGTGACCGTCGCGCACCTCGACCGCACCATGTACATCCTCGGCTACGTCGCCAAGGAGAACAGGCTGTACCTGAACGACAAGGAGCTGAACGTCGTGTCGTACTCGCTGCTGCAGTCGGTGCTCGAGTACCAGACGGCGGTGATGCGCGGCGACTTCGAGGCGGCGGACCGCGTGCTGCCGACGGTGCCGCCCGAGCACCGCACGCGCGTGGCGCACTTCCTCGAGAAGCAGGGCTTCAGGCAGCAGGCGCTGGCGGTGTCCACGGAGCCCGAGCACCGCTTCGAGCTGGCGCTGGCGCTGGGCGAGCTGGGGCGCGCGCGCCGGCTGGCCGAGGAGGCGGAGGCGGCGGAGGGTGCGCCGGCGCCCTCGCGCTCGGCGGCCGCGCGCTGGGCGCGCCTCGGCGCCGCCGCCGCCGCCGCCGCCGACGCCGACCTCACCAAGCTCTGCTACCAGCGCGCCGGGGACTTCAGCGCGCTGCTGCTCTTCGCCGTCAGCACCGGTGACTCTATTTAACACAACACAAGCTTTTCTCTTGGTGCTTTCGGTTCATAACTCGTGCAAGTCTGCCTCGTGCGCAAATTGTCGCGCTTATATTATGTATCAGCTCGACGCACGAGGATTAACCGTATCATGTCATTCAATTATATGTCCAAGATAGACATTCTCCTGTCCTTGTCACTCACGAGTATAGTTCTATATTTCTCTCTAGCTCTTTCGTGTCACTTTGTATATGCGATATTGTATTGTGTTGTTGATTGTCCAATGAAAGTGAAGTGTGCGAGTGTCGGCAGGCGACAGGGAGCTGCTGCGCGAGGTGGCGCGCGTGTCGCGCGAGCAGGGCGACGACAACATCGCGTTCGTGGCGCACTTCACGCTCAACGAGCTCGACGCCTGCCTGCGGCTGCTGCTCGACAGGAACAAGCTGCCCGAGGCGGCCTTCTTCGCCAGGTGCACCATTATTGCATTTATTCATTGTAAGTATTGCGACTGGCGGATTGTATTGTGAGTCGTCGGTCCGCAGGTCGTACATCCCGTCGCGGACGTCCGAAGTGGTGAAGCTGTGGCGGGAGTCGGTCGCCGCCACCGACAAGAAGTCGGGCCAGTCGCTGGCCGACCCGCAGCAGTACGAGAACCTCTTCCCGGAGTTCGCGGTGAGCCCCCGACGCACCCTAATATAAATAATAGTTCCACTGCACATGTTTTTAGCACATGATAATTGTAACTATATGCACATTAGATAAGAAAAGTGATCGAAAGCGCCTAGGCATTATCACTTACCCCGGCGCCTCTACTAACACCAAAACAAACAAAATACTTATTGCTAAAAATGTGACACACGCAGAACGATAAGTATTTCGGGAACCAGTGTGTAGAATGAGAGTCGGCTGTGGGTTCGCAGGAGTCCCTGGAGCTGGAGGCGTTCCAGCGCGAGTTCGGGCACGCGCTGAGCGCGGACATGGCGCGGGCGCCCCCCGACTGGCGGTCGAACAACGCCGAGAGGAGCCTGCACGCCGAGAGGGCGCGCGCCCCCGCCGCCCCCGACGCCCCCTACGCCCCCGACGCCCCCGCGCCCCCCGCGCGCCAGTGAGTCACTTCCCGTATTCATGGTAAACATTTGTCTAGCAACATGTTGCCGAGCTTGTGTTGCGGACTGTGGATGTGTTTGCAACTGTTTATAAACATGGCTGTAGTGTAGTGCAACGATAAAATGATGCGATTTATACAATTATTTCAATCAAAAGCGTTACTATGAGCGTATTAAGCGTTATACATCAGATACAGAGAACACAACAACACTACTTCCTCGGGTAACATTTTAATGCAGACTGGCGTGTGTGGACGACCCTATTGATTTAAACAATGTTTCCAGCACCGTTCTCGCTGTTCATCAACAACGTTGATCAACTGTTGCTAAACAAATGTTTACCATGAATACGAGGCTTTACACTAACCATAGGCAAAACGCATTTTTAGTGCGAGCAAATATTGATTTAAACAACGTAAACAAGCAGGGTGCATGTTTACCAGGAGCGGAAAGCATGAGTGTTTAAATGTAATAAGGTGAATGGAGCATTAAACTCTTTTATGAAAAGCCAAAAAGTGTCTGTAAACACACAATTGACTGTCCATCAAAGGATATCGTTGCCAACACTAATGTGTGGTAGTGAAAGTTGAAATCCTACACGTGAATAAATATTTGAAAGTGCTAATTGTTCGCGACGACGAACGAAACGGAACGCATAGTTAAATAATTGACAGCTGCGACCGTCTTCACAAATGCTCAGTGTTGTACTTAATACACGCAATTACTATTTTCAAGTTTTTCATTTTAATACTACCTGAAAAATATCTCCATCCATTCACTAATACATCTTACCGACCGTTCATTTGCCTTACTATTGGCTAAAATTTGACAAATCATACATAAATCTAATCTGCAAAATAATGATGAGGCAAACATCTGAGGACCTCAATTCAACCTCACTTCAACACAGAAGCTCCGGGCTCGATTCCTGGCATAGTAAATCTCGGAAACATAAGGAAGAGTATAATATAATACTCCTGGAATAGTGACTCACGTGTGTTGTTTGAATAGATGCGAGGGGGGCGAGAGGGGCGAGGGGGGCCAGGGGCCGCCGCTGAGCGCGGACGCGCGGCAGCCCTCCATGGAGCTGATCGCCGAGATCGAGAAGGAGATCGAGGACACCTCTTTGGACGACCTCGAGCTGGAGGACATCGACAGAATGGTGAGCGCAACCCGCTTCTCCTGTTTCAACATCTTCTCAAAATATTCTGAATCGTTAGCCAAGTTAAATATTAAATATTTACAAATATGCAAAGTAGCGCTCGCTTAAGGTAAAGTCGGCCGACCGTGTCTTCCTAAGGAGCCCTAAAAACATGGCCGCGCCTATCTGCCTCTCTGTCACCCCTGATGGCTTCATTGTTCGTCGTCATGCCGGTGCAGGGTCTGTCTGAAATATAATTATCTCACGGGTTTAAACACAGTCCTGACTCAATCGTTGACTCTATTCCTCACTTCAGAAACGATGTCATGTATAATAGACCGAGTTGAATATTTGCTAAAACCTGTAAAAATAATAAGCAAATTTAAACGAAACTGTGTTTGTGTTTTGGAGCCTGATATAATAATTGCATGAAGCCACACGGCTAGGCAGAATTGCCAACAAAATTGTGCAGGCGTTACATTATTTGTATTAAATAAACAACGTATAAGTAATAGTTGTTACCAATCGGTAGGTAGGAATCTGACCATGTGATAGATCTTAGTCGGATTTGTTTTCGTTCGAAGAATTTTTTTAAATTCTACCTCCTTGACTTTTTCAAAAATTATAGGTCGGAATGTTTTAATAAAATTAGCTACATAAGCACATGAAACAAAACAACTTTGTTACGCGTTTTCTCTTGAAAACAAGAGTTATCCGTTGCTAAGTAGTGTATGCACAGACTAAGCAAGGGCCGCTTGCATAACGATCGCCTTTAAATAAAATTAGTTAATCATATCAAACTGCACAAAAACGTATTGACAGTTCTTTAAACATATTTAGCGTTGTGCAAGACGCTAACGTATTTAAGGGTGTTGAATGTGTTTAGTGTTTCTTAAATAAATTGAAGGAACGTTAGCAAGCGGCCCTATGAAGTAAGTTGAATTGTTAACTTCCATGTGTGGCCTTTAAGAATGTGTTGGAGTGGAAGTTGTCAACGGTGTCCTGTTGCAGGTGAACGAGGGGGTGCTGGACCTGTCGGGCTGATCCATAAGTGTAACTAGATTATTCCTTGTAATATTGTATATTATAGTGATCATTATACATTTCAAACCTTGTATTTCATAAAGTGCTAATTAATATCTATAAGATTAAAACATAATACAATTTTCTGTCTCCGTTTTATTTAATAGGTATATTCTAAGTGAGTACAAGAGGCGATATTAGGCTAAAAATTGATCAGACGACCCCTATTTGAATAACATAGATATATAACATAGAGAGATAAAACGCGCCTGGCGAAGTTTTCACTTCTGTCATATTATGAATTAAATACAGCACTATTTTACTGTAATTATAACTTTTGTTCATTTTCACTGTGCATAATTGCACGTTACATGAAATGATGAATGTAGATAAATTTAAATGAGAAGCAGATTGAACACATTCATTTTATTTAAATTACATATTTTAGTACAGTTAATCGAACACTTAACAATCGACCTGTCGGCCTGGGGGTTAACATTAGGGAAACCAGAAATTCCCTTGCATCTCCTGAAAGGTCTCTTAATTTGCATAGATAGGTATACCTAATAATTATGAAGAATACCCTACATCACAACAGCCAAACCGATGTTACACACGTGCACAAGTTGGTTAATGGTTACATGCGATGCATATATTCATAACCATAATAGCAAAGGTAAACAATATTGAAAAAAAATTATAAACAAAACGAAACGAACTTCAAATTAAAAAATATAAAATATTTTTCTCTACAACATCTTGCAATCAGTACATTATTCCTCTTAAAGTCGGTGCCACGTAGATCGTAAATGTAGGAAGTATTTATTATTTGCTTTTTACTTTTTAACCGACTTCGAAAAAAGGAGGAGGTTCTCAATTCGTCGGGATCTTTTTTTTTTTTTGCTTTTTTGTTGTTGCTTTTTTTATGTATGTTCGCCGATTACTCCGTCATTTATGATCCGATTTACGTGATTCTTTTTTTGTTCGACGCGGGATAGCTGCCATGTGGTCCCCTAAAAATTTTACATAGTTTGGCCCAGTAGTTTTCATTTTACGAACATTTTTTTGTTCCCGGTTCTTGGGACCTATATTTTTTAAGAAGCGCGGCACCATTCGTAGTTCCACCCATACATAGCTAGACACTAAAAAGTAACAAATAAAAACTTCGTTTAAAAAACCGACTTCAAAAACTAAAAAACTAAAATGTAAAAAATAACTTATTTCTAAAGCTATTATTATTAATATATATTATCTAAAACATCTTGAAGTCGGTGCAAAGCAAAACATAAAAATTACTATATTTTGAAAATTACTAAGCACCGACTTTAAGATATTTTAGATAATATATATTAATAATAATAGCTTTAGAAATAAGTTATTTTATACATTTTAGTTTTTTAGTTTTTGAAGTCGGTTTTTTTAAACGAAGTTTTTATTTTTTATGGAGTCTGTTCCTTTTGTAAAAAAAAGTTATTCTACTTGCTTAAATAGCTTTAGAAATTAAGTTTTAAGCGCATGAAGAAATTGCACTAGTGACACGTGTATATAAGTTTCTTATCGATTTCCCTGGCATCCAGGCAGATCCTGACTCGGTGACAATGGGACCACCTCAGCAGTACATCATTGATACACAAATAGCGTAACATACAAAAAACAGAGTTGAATTGAGAACGAATTCCAAAACGAAGAGAGAGAGAGAACTTAACACATTTCAAGTTCTTTTTGTTTACTTCGTGTTTAAAATTTGCAATTATCCAATTGCCTATTGTTCTTGTACTTGTTTATGGCCGTTCACAGGTATAATTATGCAGGTAGGCAGAATTATGTTTTTCTGGGAATTGTGCCGACAGAGGCGCCCGAACGGAGAGATCGGCAGTCAAGCGACGACTACGACACGAGTAAGACGTTTGTAGTACTTTCGATTAGCGATATAGTGACGGACTTCGCGCGTGTTCAATTGCATCGAATCGTGCAGTGCGAACTGGTTGCATCCAGTTTTATTTGTACTTGTTTTATACGTGTTTGTAAAGTTCTAATAAGCTCTATAACAATTCCAACGGCATTTATTTTAATTCGAGTCCTAACAATATAATTATAATAGAATATATTGAATTATTACTATACATTTATGTTAAGAAATTATTGTTGTTGATTGTAGTCATAGATTTACCATTAGAAAAACTATTAATAAAATTGTAATAATATAAATAATAATGTAAGAAAGCAATGATTTTTAAAAATAAGTTGCAATTTAAATAAATAAGAAAATGTGAAATACCCTTCGCCGCGGCAAGTGACAGTGGAGGGGAGGAAATAAACCAAACTCCCACATGAGCTGTTACTAACTAGATATAAACATTAGTTATTTCGAAAACGTGCTCTAGGTTTGTCTTATGATAATTCTTAATGTTTTCGATTGCTAAAAGTAAACATTTGTGAATGAACACTGCTGCAGCTCTCCATGTTTCAGTAAAACTTTCCAACTGAATACGAGTATATAACACTGAAAAGCACTGCGACCAAGTTTAAACAATATTTTTAAGCATGGCTTAAAATGTTTGTTAGTGGTTACTAACAATAACTAAAATGTTGGCCTACACTGGCCGGGGCTTGTCCTTGGGTGTATTAGTGTATGGTGTAGACAGGGATAATCGCTGGCCACATTCACACCAGTCTGGCAAGGGGCCTCTACGTGCCGGCAAGCAAGTGGAAAGACATGGCTCAATAGCTAAGTAGCTGGCTCTATATGTAGCAATAGATATATATATATATATATATATAGTTATCAGAAAAAATGCTCAATTACAATTTGTTCAAAGAAAGCGTGTAAAAATTCAGTAGGTTCCTGCGAATTTTGGACTAAGATAATGAAGAAGCTGGCAGTTCAGCAGAGTCATTACACGCCTGCCACTGTGACACTGATTGGCTTCTGTAAATATCAACATTTACACACAATTGTAATACTTACTTCATTATTCCAAATGAGGTAGTGGTGCCGTTCTGAGTTATCGCAGACTAAACTAAACTAGTCATCATATCTTAATTTTGTTTTAAAATGATGATGATTTAATTAAAAGCATAAAAAAACGAATATTTAATTCGCTTTTATATATAATAAATAACATATGCGTTATTATTTGTTGTTATTTGTTGCGCAACAACATTTTCAAGAAACGACATCAGTGCACTGAATCGATTATGATTTATTAACATCGTTAGGACCTCACAAATTGATTAATGATCGACCTTTACGAAGATTTGAAAAAGTTGATTTTATACACATGCCATAACAATCTTCTTGGCATAACTCAAGGAGGGTGTGTAGAGAGGCGTCTAAATTAATGAACTGCGAAAAATATTTCCTGCTGTTGCAGACAAGCGTCACTTGACAGAGCCGACAAACGTTTCATTTAAGCACGACTATTAGTGTCATTACATGCATTGCTTGGACAGTTCTGTTACTTTTAAACCATGATTTGCGCTATTCCACACGATTTTCCATGTTTTACGTTATATAAGGCATGGAAAAAAATTAATATTGACCATTCATATTGAAATATTAGCAGTAATAATTATAATGAAGTATCGAGTGAGTATAGTGTAGTATCTACCTATATATAAGTTACAAAAAGATAAACCCCGAATCTGCAAAGAACATGTGATTGTTGTGATTATTAAAATAACGATCACACCTACCATGTTTTTATGAAATTAATTATTTGATTTGACAGACCTTAGGGTGGGTGGCATTATTTGAATTTAAATCTTACATTCATTTGTTGTTTGGTTAATTTAAATGGCTTGCCGCCTTTCAAATTGGTCATCGCGCACCCGCAGTAGCGACAAATCGCCTACAACCGGCCAACACACTGCTTCTGCTCGCAACAATCCGGTATTGCAGGCAGTATGTTTTGTCTGCAACATTCACAGGTCTGCATTACGCAGCGGACTGCAATGCTGGACCATGTATGGGCCACCTAAGTGCGTACCACTCGCTTTACACACGTATATAAATTAAGTTAATTAAGAGCAGCGCGTTCTCTTTCCGGCTTTCCACACAGACAGAATATTATAAGGAACTAGTATATGACGTCCGCGACTTCAGCCACTCTTGCCTTGAAATTACAGTACAGAATGCTTGCTTGTGTACGGTTTAGTTTGAAAGTTCCATTGGGAGGTCACGTTACGCTATTGGGCATAGGCCCAAACGAGCATTCTATTTTAAAAATGAGACACCGTCAAAAATTCCATTTAATTTGCCTGATGTGTTCGGCTTCGGGGGGAGTTTTCGTTACGCTGCTTCCAAGTGCAAGTGTGGAATAACGGTGGCGCGTTACGGAATCTGCAGTCTGTCAGTATTTTATAGTATGCTATAACAAACCATTAGGAAAAGCTATGAACATATCACATATTTGTAATATTGATTATTATTTAGATTAGAGTCTAAGGACTAGTTTCCTAATGTAACTATTATTTTATAAAGTATAAAACTTTTCTTTATGGTCTGCTAGTTTTGACGGAAGCGGAAGAATTCTGATCAAACTTTTAGGACTTTATTAATTATTTAAATAGATTTAAAGTTACACCACTTGACCACTATATAAATATAAATTCTACGATGGTTTCAAAACTTTCAAAGGAGCTTAGCAGCATAGTCTGAGAGTACACTAATTAAAATAATACATAGGTATTCATAGCATTTTGGAATCGTTTTGAATTTCGAACGAACTTCTTGTATTGTTGTTGGTCTTTTGGCGGCACTTGTTTGTATAGGAACTTGCACTTTTCACTTGGCTTGTATTCTTGAAACTAAGTTATCTATTTTACTTATAAAAAGGATTAACTATATTTATTAAAGGCATTGCGTTAAAGCTTAGGGACATCATCATGGCTGATAAATTGGAAAGTAAGTTTTGTTTCGACAATTATTTTCTCTTATTTTCACCTTCTTCCAATTTTTCTCCTATTCTGTAATACCTACATCCTGTATGACACCACAAATCATCATATTCATCTCTTTTATGGTCTATCTTTAATTTCGTACCAGACAGTCTTGCAGTTGAACATTAATTTTATCTCGTGACTTTCATCTCTCCTCATTACGTTCCCACCTGAGTCTGCTTCTTAATTAATCAATAATAGACATCAACATTTCTACAGTTAATTTTTCTTGTAAATAAATCTCCCAACACGACATGTCCTTTCTGAGTTCTTATCGCAATATTTCGCGAAAATAATTGTGACTTTGTTTGTTTGCAAATTACCAATACAAAATTGCCTCTAAATATTTAAGAGACTTTATCTTGCTGCTAAATGAAGCGTGATGTTGAGTTGCCGCAAAATAGACATAGTGAATATGGGACATACCGATTACAAGAAAACAAATAAGATTTCGCTATGCCAGCTCCAACGACTTCGTCTGCCGAGCTCTTATCGCGTCCACGTACCGGCCATTCTAGAACCGAATGGCTTGGACGGAATGTCCCGTCCCTGGGAAGATGTGGCCACATCTTTCAATAACGGAGTCGGGGACTAGCAACGTGCACAAATAAAAAAATAAATAGCTTTATATACATTTCAAATATACCAGAAAATAAATATGTGCTGTTACAGTGTATGGTAAATTGATTTTAACTTTAAGGCAAACTTGATGAGGATTGTCCTCTACCAATGTCTCATAGTGAAGTTAAAGAAAAAGCAATGGAAATGGTGGAAAAACCCTCTTTTGGACTAGCTGCACTTAAGAAATCCAAAATAGGTACAGAGTTATCTGCACCAAGTGAACCTGTAGAAGAAATGAACGCCAGGGGTATGCCAAGACTTGTAATAAAAAAAAGATATTTTTATTATTATTATTTTGTGAACAATTCATCTTCTGGGCATCCAAAAACAAAAGTTCCAAAGCTTAGTTTTAACTATTTAGTTTACATTTCAATATAAAATAGTGTGTTCTAAATTGTTTCAACAGGCAAAAATGGTGAGGATTGTTCTCAAATGATGTCTTATAATGAAGTTAAAAAAGAAGCAATGGATATGGTTCAAGAACCACCCTGTTTCGGATCAGTTGTACTAAGGAAATCCAAAATTGGTACAGACGTACCTGCACCAATTGATCCTGTGCAAGAAATTAACACCGAAGGTATGACAAAGAAAAATAGTTTAAATTTTCATGATGATTTTGTGAACAATTCATCTTCTCAGCAACCAAGGAAGAAAGTTCCAAAGCATAGTTTTAACTGTTTAGTTTATATTTCAATGCATTTATTTGTATAAAACATTTGAGTTGTAAACTGTAAAAGTGTTTTCTAAATTGTTTCAACAGGCAAACATGATGAGGTTTGTTCTCCAATGATATCTCATAATGAAGTTGAAAAAGAAACAAGGGACATGGTTGAAGAACCACCCTCTTTTGGACCAAGTGCACTTAGGCAATCCAAAATAGGTACAGAGGTACCTGCGCCAACTGATCCTGTGCAAGAAATTAACGCCAAAGGTATAACAAAGAAAAATAGATTAAATTTTCATGATGATTTTGTGAACAATTCATCTTCTCAGCAACCAAGAAAGAAGATTCCAAAGCTTGTTTCTAGAAGTCCTCATAAACAAGCGAGGGTTAGAAAACAAAGTTCACCAACTAAAATTCAAAAGAATGATGACATACTTGAAAATAAAATTGGAACACCTAGTGAAGGACCCCTTGATGACACAGCCCCTCTAGGGACACAGCAGCAACCGAAAGCATACCAATGGGCGTGCTATGAATATTTTTATAGCAACATTGATCAGGTGCTTTTTCAAGATGGTTTTAATGATTTCGTGTTTTGCCTTAAAATGCATTTCCCACAAGTGACTAGTAGTGAAATGACTCGAGCACAGTGGACAAATATAAGGAGGATGTTGGGGAAGCCACGTAGGTATTCACCAACTCTTTTTGCTCTGGAACGCCAAGAACTGATAAGAAGAAGAACTCTCATAAGACATCTTCAGAAGATGAACTCTATAAATATAGAGATAGGTGACTTGCCTGATGAAATACCCATGCAATTAGTAGTGGGAACAAGAGTAACAGCTTTATTGTGGAAACCAATCAATGGTTTATTTACAGGAGTCATTAGTGCAATAGATGAATCAAATCACACATATCAAATTATCTTTGATGAATCAGACATAGGCACTCATTCGGTGCCAGACTATGAAGTTTTATCTAATGAGCCTCCAGATACTATACTACTATATTACACTAGTCTTCCTAACAGCTCTCCCGTATTCGGATGTAGACAAGACATAAATGACCCTAACAATTGTTCAAATGAAAACATGACAAGCTTTTCAGATATAAATAAACATATCGATTGTGATGTTTCAGTTTCTCTCCTAAATACCGCTTTCGATTTATCGAAAGAAATATTGGATGAAAAAACCACTAAAATAAATTGCATGAATGAATACGACACTGTGACCGAAATGACACAACCATTTGGTCTAGAAATGTCTGACGATTCAAACAACAAAGAATATGCAACAGTTGTTTGTGATTCAGAAACACGGAATATTGAAATAGAACACTACTTAAACAACCGTAAGCAAAAATCTCCATGGCATATTAGGGAGGAATGCCACCTGAAAGCCGCTCTGCTGTTTGAAAAACATAATAATGGTTCTGTAAAAGATCCAAAAACTAAAGAAATTATAACCGATCTTACCGCTTTGCTGTTCCAAATAGAAAGTTTGTCTAAACGTAATCGCAGTGATGGGATGACAGTTTTGCAAGGTAGCATGGACCAAATAAAAAATAAATTGGGACCTCATCATAGAAAGTTGTTCGAAACTCATGTTGAGGTACACATGCGTAAAATACAACTGGGTTTCGAACAAATATCTATGAACAGCACTGAGGCTACTCAAAGTAGCTCAAACGAAAACGATCCAACTAGTTCTGTATCTGGACCTTCCATTTCAAAACTATAGAAACACTTTCAGAACCTTTGTTTTTTAGTACCTAATTAAAATTGACTGTTGATTGGACATAAACAGTGAACTTTGTAAAAAAACCTGTCTTATGGTCGGTTCCTATATTTTACCATTTGTTCTTTATTCATTATTTTTATATAATTACTTACCGTTTATCTTTTGAGATTGATGATTTATATAAGATTTTGAATTGGTTTCTTCCTTGAAAGATTTTTTTCTAGTTTATTTGTTATAAACTGTTTTGTTTACTTGAGGAACACATGCGTGTTATATACATAGTTTATATTCTAATAAATGAAAATGTTGTCTTTTTTTGTACCTTTTACTCTATTTATATACATATTATGATACGTACATTTTTATAATTTCCTAATTAAATCTTATAAACGCTAAAGTTTGTAAGAATGGATGTATGTTTGTTAGTCTTTCACGCAAAAACTACTGAATGGATTTTGATGAAACGTTACAGTAATATAGCTTACACATGAGAATAACTCATAGGCTATAATTTATATAGATATTGTGGGAGTTATCCAAAATATTAAACGATTTTCCATCACCGAACATGAAACCGAATTATTTCTTTTATGGTTTCAATGTAAAATCATATTATTGTATCACATTGCCACAGCTGTTAGTGGGCCTGAAGAGGTTGCTTTCGCATATTTAAGTAAAACTATATCCTATGTCGTACAAGTACCGCTATATCTAGACTCGTGTCAATTTCACAAGCGATTCCCAAAATGTTACTGCTTTAGGACCCCGGCCTTCAGTTCAGTATGAATTTAGATGTATATAGACATACCAGATAAATGAATTATTATTCAAGAAATTGTTTTGACATATAATATGTATAATTTCAGTTTTCCTATCCGTTCCATAACAAAAGCATTGTTTATATTTCATACACCACCATTGCACCACGATCGCCGCGGCAGAGTTGTTCTTGGTGTGTGTGTGTGCCAGCAAGGACAGAAGAGCCAAGTGCGCCCCAAGACCAGTTAGCGGCGTGCACTCATTAGCTACCTGTGATTGAGAGCTAGATTCTGCTACAGCTATTCGTTAGGGGTGACGAACGGCCACTGCTCGTGATTAGGCCACGAAACTCCAAAAACATGCTCCTCAATATATTGTACTTTTGCCACAATAACAATATAATGGTAATAACGAACACTTGCGATACGATGTGCTTATGAAAATATCATAGAACATAAACAACAAGTAGTTTAACACAATTAATTTGTTTGACTCATGTTCTTATATAATATTAATCATTCACATGCATGTATGTGTATACAGTTTTAGTATAGGAGGGAAGGGCAAAATGTACGAAATACCAAACCCAACACTGATTTAATTGCTGTAAATATTGATATAAATGAGTTGGTTGTTTATTTGCAAAACGCAGTCAGCGTTGTACATACTTTGTACATCCTGCGCCTCAAGAGAAAAATGACAAAAAAATAAAGTTATAAATTTAGAAAAGCAAATAATGAATAAATGTAGAATTAAAATAGATGATTAAAAATTGTAAAAATAATGTGAAATAACATAACGTAAATTAAACGTAAAAGATAAAAATGTTTGTAAATAAAGTCTATTTTCTTGTTGTTCACTGTTTTCTCCACTGAATGTGACAGTTCACAGTGAATGACTCGTGGTAGAGAGAGTGTCCAGTGTAATGTTGTTGGCTGGTGTAGTTGGTCTACTTCGGCCACCTTCTGGGCTGCCTGAAAAACCACCGAAAACGGTTCTGGTGCTACTGCTCGTCGTCTGTTCTTCTAACATCTTCTTACCCAGTAGGTCTGGCGCTGAACGTGGGGCTCCTTTTGGAGATGATAATGTTGGCTGCAAGTGATGATGATATAAAGACAATTCAAATCTCTGTTTTGATTCTACTTGATTTAATATTGGGATATATTTGTTAGATGATTTAACGTGTTCGTTTCTTTGCATAATGTTATATTGAGCCTCCAAAACACTAGTTTGGCTTTTTTGAATAATTGTTGTAAATGGTTTTCATTTTTTGTATTTTGTTGTATATCCCTTTCACACTTTTGGACGAAAGAGTCGTCTAACACACCAAACAAACTATTTGCCAAATAACCAACACCATTTATTAATCCTCGCGTCTGCCTCTTGCTAATAATGTTCTGATTTTTGTTAAATGGTGAGATGCTGTATGTATGTGTACATTGTACGGGCGTAATGACAGCTATAAGAAGGAGTGCTATTGATATGTAATGATAAACTCTCTTCCTAGTCGAAAGTCTAGGTCGACTAGTTTGATCACCCTGTTCGAGACTGGTTGTTTCATACTCTTTGTGTGTCCTCACTTATCGTCCTTTGTTGGCTTTCATTTCAAAGTGTACTGTAAATGGACGTCAAGGTGTTTTACTCGAGGCATTGGTAGGTCTGCCATGTTTTCTTGAAATTCCACAAATTGTACTGTTTTCATAATTAAATTGTAAGAATGACTAATTTCCCTAGTAGTGAGGTACCCTTGTGTATGTATGTTTTGTTTGTTTCGCAACCACTCAATGTAACATGATAACCATCCAATTGTTGTCGCCACGCGCCGTATAGACTGCATAATCATTTAATTATGAAGTTTTTATTTTCACATAAGGCTGTGTGAACACTGAGATTCTTTATTTCAATTTCAGGATATGGACATGTTATGTTACCAATCTGACCTTTATGAAAATTCTTCAGCCACTGTGGGCCTTCACACCACAAAGAGTGAGCTTGTAATTGACTTGCGCACGAGCCTCTTGTAGCGCAATCCGCGCTCTGGCGCTCTCTGCGGAGGACACGTGGTACCAATGTGATGGTGGAACTACTGTAGCTGTCCCTTGTTCCTCACAAAACAAAATACAACATAAGGTGTATGTTGATTGGATAATAGACAGAATTTCGGACTTATGTATTCTCTTTGGATTTTTTAATATTGTAGCAGTGGGAATAATTGATTAGTGGGGGGCAACGGGATCCTCGTCCTCGCAGGTCATAACAAGCCGAAGTCCCCCCGCCGTCACGTAGAGGAACGGCCATTGCCAAGTGCTCATCCTGAAAGAGTAATATCCAGCTTGTGCGGGTTCGAGCAAGTCGTGGTAGCTTATTGGGTAGCATAGGTACTCACGTTCCAAACTCGCACGTTTGAATCGTGGCCAAAACGCACCAGAACCACTTGGGCAGTTCTTAACCGACTTTGAAAAGGTTACTACATGTTACAGTAAGATATCATATGAATCAACGCAAGGGATTCAACTGCCCCCGTTTCGAAGTGGGATGTGTTCTCCCAGGGCACACTCCAGGCACTTTATTGCGCTGGATCGACTGTTGCGTAACTATGTTCTATATCTCAGTCTTTCCTTCACAACAAAGCGCAGGGTCGACGGGAGGAGAGGTTTTTTAGTGGGTATTGAGGTTGCTCGCCCGTGCGGCATCGCTCTGAGTCTTCCACACTCCTCAGTGTCAAGCCATCGCGGACGAAGCGCAAACAAAGCATACTATTGCTAGCCTTATCGCCCCCGGTGGATGCGCGCCGTTTCCTAGTGACGGCCCTGAGAGTTCATTACAAAAGTCGCTTACGTTTTTTTGCTCTCATAATTTGGGATGCAATTCTTCTTTCCAGCTGGTAGGCAAGTCAGAAATTCTGCAAAGATAACAACATGGATATAGATCATTTCACATAAGTACAAATCTAGAAGTTTAAATTATAATGTTACCTAATTTAAACTTTACATATTTTGACAAATTTATACTATTGTAATATATCGTTACTTTTATATTTCTAACTCTCTTTATGTCTGGGATTGGCCCTATACTTTTACCAAAATATTTTTGCTGTCGGTGTTATCACCAGCGTAACACACACTCACTCATTCATTCACTCACTCACACACAGCTTATATATACAATCTCGAAGGACAATCATTTAGCTATAACATGTGAATTTGTTATAAGTATTTTATATATAGAAGAAAAAACACTTTCCAAGTAACATTCAAAGCGACCGTCTTTTTACAAATATTACAGAAAAACAAAATCATGATCAAACTCACTGAGCTTGTGTAACCGTAATTGCAACGAAGTCCTAAGACCCGGCTATATACAAAACTTCACTTCAGTTATCGACATTTTACATGTTTTTGGGCTCACTAAAGTTAGCCCCCCAAAAATTATGTTTTTTTCTATTTCAAGTTTTATTCTATTAATTCGTTTGTTCTTAATTGTTCGCCGTTAATAATTGTTTGTTGTTTAAAGGCTACCGGCTAAGTGTAACGAAATCATATCATACTTTTAATATGTACTACTAAGAATAACTACACATTACTAATCAGGCCTTTAAGATTAGTTCAAATTGTATGCATACAAACAGTTATTATTAAACTACTAATACATTACAAGAGACAAGAATACGTGATCACGAAGAAGAAGAACGCCTGAAAACATAACAAGCAAGATATCAGGTCAGTCTACATGGTTAGTAAAACTATTACGGCGTCACTTATAATAATCTCGTTAAGAAACCATTAGGCATCTCTTAAGCAAAAGAATCAGATTCTAATCAATGAATATCTTTTTCTTCACTTATAAAACGTGTATATAAGTGAAGAAAAAGAATATAGATAAACGAAATTTAAATGATTAACGTAAAGATATTTATTGCAAAAGTAAGCAGCCTCTTATATGACTGCCGCGGTTAAACCATACCGCGATTTACAGCGACGCTAGCGCCATCTAGGGCCCAACACAATAAACATTTATTCTTCATTTGAATGAATGATACGCAGCCTTTGAATGAATAGTTAACAGTTTTATTATTAATAGCGATTAGTTTTATCATTTAATTCCTAATTAGATTTTCTCCATCTGAAAATATATAAAACACAAATTTTTCCGAGGATATTTTTTTTTTCCCATGTCTTCCTCTGTCAAACACGAATATTCCAATTCCAATTTTCTATGTCAAATTTTCGAACAAAGAAAAATTCAATAATATCATACAAAGAGGTTAATAGTAAATACATATATTATCCGAAGTAAACTCGAGAATACATAATATTTTCTTAAGTTTTCGCGACTTGTATACATAATAAAACTATAATACGTTTTAACGGTTTTTTTTTTTTTTAAACATTGCCTCACATCGGGCTATTTCGTGTGGGACTACGGCTCTACGACCAAATCAACGGTGTGGCCATGGGCTCACCGGTGTCTGTGTCCTGTCGGGGCTGACATTTTTGTGGAAGACTTCGAGCAGAAGGCACTGGATACTGCTCCGGCTAAACCGAAGATGTTTAAAAGGTACGTAGATGATACTTTTGCCGTCCTCCCAAACGATAAAGTCTCTGCATTTCTAGATCATCTTAATTCCATTAACAGTAATATCAAATTTACTATGGAACTAGAGGCAAACCATAAATTAGCTTTTCTTGATGTGCTCATCCTAAAGAATTCTAACAATACTCTTGGCCATACGGTGTATAGGAAACCTACCCATACAGATAAATACCTCAATGGTTCGTCTCACCACCATCCTAGTCAGTTAGCTACCGTGGGCAAATCTTTGTTTCAGAGAGCACATAAAATCTGTGACGGGAACCACGTGGCTGGAGAGCTTCAGCACGTCAAGCGAGTCTTACAACGCAATCAGCTGAAGACTCCACACCAACGTCACAAAGGCCCCAAACCACCTTCAGTTGAGCGGTGCCCTGTTACCCTACCCTACATCAAGGTGTGACGGTACGCATCATCATGTATTTATTATTTTCTCACTTATTAATTTTTGTTTATTTATAAAGGAATGGCTGTTCTCCATATAATGTATTCCCTCCTTTATTTCGCATAATATATGTATTTACTACTAATCTCTTTGTATGATATAATCGAATTTTTCTTAGTTTGAAACTTTGACAGAGAAAAAAAAGGACTTGAATATTGGTGTTTGACAGAGGAAGACAATGAAAAGATTATTCTCGGAAAAATTTGTGTTTTATATATTTTCAGATGGAGAAAGTCTAATTGAGATTTAAATGGATAAACTAATCGCTATTAATAATAAAACAATCAAAGTTCAATATGTATACGTCGGATGTGGTTGTTATAAATTTCGCCAAAGAGCCAAGCTAAGTCTTCAAGCTTTATTTAATAGTTATATTAACCATGTAGACTTACCTGATATCTTGCTTGTTATGTTTTCAGACGTTCTTCTGACGTGATCACGTATTCTTGTCTTTTGTAATGTATTAGTAGTTTAATAATAATTGTTCGTATGCATACGATTTGAATTAATCTTAAGAGCCTGATTAGTAATGTGTAGTTACAAATAACTTCTATTCTTAGTAGTACATATTATAAGTAACATTGATTTTGTTACACTTAGCTGGTAGTCTTTAGACGAATTAGGGTTCCTTAGGTCCGTTTCTTCAAAACTATAATATTATAGGAACGTTTCTATAATTTGTCTAGGCATAAATGCTATAGAAATACATAAGCCTTTAATATGAAATCTTACATAATCTTATGTAAAGATGGGTAGGCTCGTTTACTATCTACTGTCCTATATATTTTTGAACTTAATTAGTTACTGTCCTTAATTTATATATTGTATGGAGAACGAGCTATATAAGGGTGAATTAATTTAAAGTATGTCTTAATTGACTTGTGCGTTATTAACATATAAGAATTGTTTGTACATTGTTTTAGTTTCATAGTTAACTAAATGATTAAGGGTTATTTATAAAGCCTCAGTGTGCTAATACGTTACTTAGGAGTTATGATACATAGTCTCTTGCGGATAAAAATGTATTAATCTAATTTCATTTAAGGATCCTTAAATATAATATTGTCTTAGGAAACCTAATTAAATAATATTACTTCTTCATAGCCGCGAACTATTGGGAGATTTTGATGATTCTTTCAAGTAATATGATTATTAGTTACTTTGCTATGGGAGATTCATTATATGTCAATGGAGACTTATAGGAGTTCTTGTCTTGCTGTTGCACACACGTTGTTGGACCTGATTATGGACTCTTACTTGTTGTGTTTGCTGATTAGAGCTGGAGCGTTGATTGTTATTGTCCGATTATTTCTGTTTCAGTGAGCTTGGAGTCAGCCTGCGTAATGAGTTTTCATTGGTTCTGACATCGTAGGGACTATTATTGACCTATGGCTGTGAAGTCGGAGTCTTGATTTATAATTTATTAATTAGTCTATTTTTATATGTGTATATATTTATATATGGTTTTATAACATTACATGATAACATTACACTATACAACAATCATGCATTCTATATGGGAAGGCTAATTGACTTTAGAAAATTTAAAGTTTATTTAGTTTTTATTGAATTTTAATATTTTAAATACTTTCTTGTTGAGAGAGTCTACTTTGGCACTTGGCTTTGTTTGGTGCAAAGGAGTTGTTGATTACAATTTAAATGTTATTAAAGGTTTCTTTTGATTAATTATATTTTCTTAAACAAGCAGCTTTACTGTTACCAAATGTGTATAAAATAGGCATTTAAATATTATTACAAACTGAAGTGACGAGATAGGGTGAAAACACATATTGGATGTTTTCATAATAAGTCAGGTTAGGTCCGGGTCTTCTAGAACCTTGGAACTTTGGGCGTTGAATTCACGACTCAACGCTTATCGGTACCGACAAACCTAGGATGGTTATTCGACAATTATCCAGGATTACCGCGCGTACAGCTTTTAAGCTAATTTAGTTTGTTTTATAATATGTGTATTCACGAGACTAAAAATGGTTTCACATATTAAGATTAACTGAATTGGTAACTGAAGGTTTGGAACTGGTTAAGTCGCGGATCAGCCTGGAGGCGCGTGGGCACCTCGATGACGCCCTAGCTGGTTAGGGGGATGAGCTACCGTGTTGTAGGAGGATCAATCGTATCAAAACTTATTTTCTTTCACGGTATGTGACTTCATGAGAGTCTTAGATGTAGTTAGGCCAAGTGGACTTGACTGAATTGGAAAGGATGATTAAAAATACCTACATTTGAGTATTGTTACCAAGGAAGGCATCTTTGATGCAGAGTATCACCATTTTATGTTAAATTCAACTTAAACTTTACTTTTACGGTGCTATGCTCTCATCTCTTGGGTGCTAGGGTCATTAGATGGATGTAAGGTTTTGCTAATTTACTTTAACTTTCAATTTCATTTTAACTTTCACAGCAAACCTGAAACCTGTCTTTGACAAGGGAATCTATAATATGAGTGAAGTTGTCTCTCGCCAAACTTTAATTTAAAATTTACTTACAATTCATAGAGAGACATTCTGAAACTCTTATACTGACAATTTAGGGATGGGAATTTTACGAGATGTAGAGAGTATCACTATTTAAACTTCAATTAACCTTTATCTTTAATTTACTGTGATATTCTTATTACTGCATCAGGGGAGGTCTCTGAGGTGACGTTCCTCATAATGACAATATTATTTGATATTTTGGAAAGGTGACTTTGAGATGAAATGTTCACTTAAGTCTTTTGGCTTTTCCAACTCATTTTACACACAAGGCACTCCAAACGGGTTTCTTTTAAATGGATAGATCGTACTGCTGGGAGTTTCTTGTCGGCTCTTCTCGCCAGCAATAGTACGTTGTGAACCGACGCTAGTTTTAGATAATGTTTATAATTGATTCAATAAATATTAATTTAAAAAATTGGAGGTTCTTCTTTTATCTCGATATGAGCTCTTTTACTGATAGCTAATGCGGTGGCATAACAGAGAGGTGGTTAGGAGGGGTGCCTTACACAAAAATATATAATTTGTTATGAATCTACATTAAAATATCTTTTGGCAAAATAAAGGCACGGGCGTACTCAGGTGATGAGCTTATATCATGAGTAATACATTTATCATAATTCATAAAATGCATAGCATTTTACACTTACTACATACTACTACAATATTATATATATATATTTTACATCAACCTTTGATAGTCTTCCTGTCCTCTGATCAACACTCTTATATAACCTACCTTGTGAACATAGGGTTAACGGTATTGCGACGAGGGTTCCTGCTACTAGATGATTACGATTTATGGCCAATATTACAAGATTTATTCTATGAATAAATTTTATTAATTTCCACTCTATAAACTCTTTATTTCTCACTCTATGCTTCGGCTTGAGTATGTCATTCCATAGTCTTTAGACTCAAAAGGGGGTTCGTTACAATTTGGTGTCGCGATTCCAGGATTTCAGGACCTGGTCTTCTGGGCGTGATGTAGAGTGGTTCTAGGACAGTAGAATCGAATCCTGGAACGTTACAATTCGGGGCGTGTTCCCAAGATTCCAGCATGATGTGTCTTATTTAGCATATTTCGTTCAGGTTCGAAGGGGGCAATTGGGGGTTGCATCCAAGGTGTCTGGTTTGATGATGGTGAACAAGTCCTGCTGTTTTGGGCTGAGTTATTTTATTCTTGTGTATCTGATAGATACACAATTTGTTGCTTGTGAGGCGGAGCAAGGTTTCAAAGGTTATAGAAGGGCTGTTGTTTATTTCAGAGATGACAGGGGGTGATCGGTGGTTGGTGTAATAATTAACAGTCTGATTTTATAGGTAAATGATTTTGAGATTGTGAAAGAAAATTTTAACTTTCATGTTCAGATTAGTCCACAGGTTTACCGTTGGGGGGCGCCACTGTGGTGTTGCGAATTTCAATTATGTGTCTAATTTAGTTTGTCAGTTTTCCGTTACGGGGCGCCACAGGGACGGTTCAGTTTAAAATATTTTGTCCAAATTAGTTCAATTTCCTGCCGTCAGGGAGCGCTGCAGTGAATTCCGAATTAGTTCGTCATCTTGCCGTTAGGGAGCGCTGCGGTGGTTTTGGAAATTTAAATTTTGTATTAATTCGTCATCTTGCCGTTAGAGGGCGCCATGGTGATTTTGAAATTTTAATACTTGCGTTCACATTGATTCAACATTTTGTAGTTAGAGGGCGCCATGGTGATGTTGATTTTTTTTTGTACTTACGTTCAAATTAGTTCGTCACCTTGTCACTATGGGCGCTGCAGTGATTTTGAATTTCAACTCTAGCGTTGCAATTAATTTATCCTCTTGCCACTACGGGTGTTGCAAGTGACTTTGAAAATTTTATTTTTCACATTCGAATTAGTTCAACACTTTACCATTGGGGGCGCCACAATGACTTTGTTGATATTCTTGGTCTTGTTGATTATTTATATAGCGAGACATATTTAATTTTATGGGTTGCATATTTTCAATTAAATGAAATGTTAATCATTAATATATTTTTTTTTGAAACTTTATTGAGGATTTTATTAAATTTTATTTTCATAATAGAGTTGAGGAAGTTAATTGATTGTTAGTCAGCCTTCTGTTATAGATGGGAGTTAGGTTAATAATTATTTACTATGGTGAAGTCAGATGTTGTTATGAGGCACGAATTTAGGAATAAAATTTAATATTTTAATTATTTAAATTATATTATATACATAATTCATATAGTTTATGATTACTTATAGCTTGCTAGCGCTGTGTAATTATTTGAATGAAGTAATTGAAGAATGGAATTCTAATATTTCAGGATGAACCAAGAGATGTAACAGTGCTAGTTCACTGCTAGTTATAATAAATCAAGAGGAATTATATAATTGCTACAAAAGCAAAGAGCAGAAGCGCTCTCATATAAGCAAAGGAGCTATTCTATTAATATTAATTGAAGATTAGTGCATATCATTTGATGCTGAAGAGCTATTATTATCTTGCTGCCATTATATTTGGAGAATAAATATTGAATAATTTAAAGAAATTTATTAAAGTGAAGAAAAATGCCAAAGGAAGTTCAGAAACCTGGAATGACTACAAGAAGAGAAAAGAGGAGTGCTGCGAGGGGTGCGGAGAGTACCAGGCCTACGACTACTACTCAAGGAGGAAACCCGAGATTTTTGAGGATTATGAAGAGGATGTTGGATCAGACATTGAACCCTTTGCTTACAAGGATTAACCAATTAGAAAACAGTTTGACTTCAAATAATGGGGAGGCCGGTTCGCAGAGGCCTGTGGCCTTGAGATTAGATCAAATGGATAGTGATATGACATTGGCTTCTGGGAGAGTCAACTCTCGGGGAGTTGTGGAGAATTTTGAATCAGTGGCTGGCGGATCAACGGGATCTAGACCAGTTGAGACCAACATTACACAATCAAATACTATGAAGACATGCTGTTCACAAACAGATACTGTTGAAAGACATATGCCGATGGCGTATTATCCTACTATGCCAATTAATAATTTGGAGAAGCCGAAATTTCCATCACAAAAACAACATCCAGTTACCTTCATAGAAGATTTATGTGCTTATTTGAAGAGAATGCCAGCGGGATTTAACAATGAGATTGATCTCATTATAGAATGTTTGGATGGAGGTTCCAGGAGTTGGGCTCGTGTATACCGAGAACGCTGGACCAATTTTGAGGATTTTAAACGAGATTTCCTAGAAACATACTGGGGTGAAGCTGAGCAAGGAGAGCTTCGTAAGAAAATAGTGCATGGCACATGGAATCGATCTGGAACTAGTATGCTGAATTATTTTATTACTTTATGTGGACAAGCGAAGATGCTCACCTACCCGATTCAAGAGACACAACTCATAAATGATATCATACATCATTTCCCTAAAGATGTACAATATGCATGGACCACGAGTCAGAACAAGACTATTATTGAAGCGTCGGAATTTCTGCGGAAGCTAGACAATGTTAACAGGGGTGAAGTGCTGAATACTACACTGCGGATACCTTCATCATCACATGAACAAAATAATAACAGTAATAACAAGGCGAAGACCAGTTGGCAATTCAAGAAACAAGCTTTGAAGCCAGTTCAAGTACCTCCAGTGGGCAGTGCTAATGTTAATATCATAGAAGATATAACTATACCTCATGAAGATTATGATTATAATTTAAACTAAGTAATGTTGGTGGGAGTGTGCCCGACCCATCAACTATAGGAGGGACTGATAAGTTGTTAATAGGGTTGAGAATTATGATGTCGAATGGGTGGAAACCTGGTCAGTCCTTAGGCAATTGTAATGCTGGTATACTTACACCTATTATAGCTTAGGGTCAGTCCTCATTAGATAAGTCAGGGCTAGGTTATATTGATGAAGCTTTGGTGGGAGCATTTACTAATATTTTAAAATTACATTTGCAGCATGTAGATCCTAATTCAGTTATGACAAGCGGGTGTGTATCTTCCTTGTTTGAGGAGGAAGATGCTTATTTGCCAGATAAATTTGAGCTAGTGAAATCTATAATTACTGTTAAAATCTATGGGAAGGAAGTGAATTGTTTGATAGACACGGGAAGTGACATTACATGTATTTCCAGCACCTTTTGGGAGTTAATATCGAAAGAATGTAGTAAAATTGATTTATTGCCCATCAGGCCAACTCAAATTAGGGGCCCAGTAGGTCAGAAAAGTACTAAGATTCAACAAATGATATTATTACCAGTTCAATTGGGAGATAACATTATTGATATTAGCTTTTTAATTGTACCAAATTTATTGCAATCTGTGATTTTAGGCTTTGATTGGTTATCATTGGTTCAAGCCACAATTAAATTACAAAGTTCTAAAATGGGGTTATGTTTAAAGATTAATGAACATGATGTAGTTTTGCCTTTTAGGAAGATAATCCTTGAGAGTGGAATATCAGAGATATCTACTCGAGATGTTGATGATTCAGACTTCCAAGAAAAGTTAAAGGAAATTAAAATGGGGATAGAACTTTCGGACGTACACTTACGTCAATTAAAACAAGTTTTGGGAAGATTTCGTAGTATATTTTCTAATGTTTTGGGTCGTGCAAATTGTTATGAGCATGAGATTAAGATGTCAGATAGTACACCATTTATAAGAAAGTCATACCCTGTACCTTATGCTTATCGTCAAAAGATGGAGGAGAAATTGGCAGAGATGGTTGAAATGGGCATTATTTCGCGGGGTTCCACTCCTTATAGTAGTCCGTTAACGTTTGCGATCAAACCCGACGGGTCTTTACGTGTATTGTTAGATGCGCGGGAGATAAATAAGTTCATGGTAGCAGAGTCTGAAGCACCACTTATGCAGATTGATGTACTTAATGCCTTTCATGGGGTGTCATATATTAGTGTGGTTGATTTGAATAATGCCTGTTTTCAGATACCTATTTCTAAAGAAAGTAGGAAATATACTGGGTTTACTTTTAATGGAAAGTCATAAATGTATAATGTGCTTCCACAAGGTTTAAAGACTTCAGTGGGCAGTTTTAGTCGGGCTATGGATATTATATTGGGCTCAGAGGTTAGGCAGTTTTGTGTAAATTATTTAGACGATTTGGCAATTTTAACTTGTGGTACTTTGACTAATTATTTAGAGCATTTGAGTATAATATTAAAGAAATTGCAAGATGCTGGTCTTACTTGTAACATTAAGAAATGTAAATTCTTTGTAAGGAAGTTAAGATAGTATATCAACTTCAGATATTAGAATTGATCAGGAAAAAATAGAGTTTATACAGAAATTTCCTATACCTAAGAAAATAGATAGAGTATTTAAGTGTCTTTCCTCGGGCCATGCGATTATTAAACTAGTAATTAGGATTGACCATAAAGCTTTGATTTTTGAGAATTTGGGAATTATGCCATAATCAGTTAACTTGGTGGATATTATAGTTAGGGCAATTTAGCTTTCGGATAGAGTATGTTGAGGAGAAGGACATTTGTGATTTTTTTAAGGAGAATAGCTATTGAAGTCTTTCTTTATGAAGGGGTTTTATGTTTTTTTTAAATTGTAGGTTATGTTTGTTACATATTTATGGTTTCATGCTATATGGGGTGATTAATTATGTCTATAAATTTAAAGCTTGAAGGGGTGATTTCATTTTTTTTTTGTTTTGTTTTGGGGATGAGATATAATAGTAGTGAGGTGCAAAGGACGGCTAATACTTAGATTAAGGTTATATATAGCGTGTTATTAACTTAGGTTAAGGTTATATACAGGTTGTTACTAACTTAATCTATGGTTACATACAGGTTGTTATTAATTTAGATTAAGGTTATATACAGGATGTTATTAATTTAGATTATGGTTATATGCAGGATGTTATTAACTTATAGGGCTATATACAGGGTGTTATCAATTTATTTTTGATGATCGTACCTTAGGTTGGAATTTAATTTATCCGCAAGCTACCAAATTAAATTGGGGGTGGTGTGACGGTACGCATCATCATGTATTTATTATTTTCTCACTTATTAATTTTTGTTTATTTATAAAGGAATGGCTGTTCTCCATATAATGTATTCCCTCCTTTATTTCGCATAATATATGTATTTACTACTAATCTCTTTGTATGATATAATCGAATTTTTCTTAGTTTGAAACTTTGACAGAGAAAAAAAAGGACTTGAATATTGGTGTTTGACAGAGGAAGACAATGAAAAGATTATTCTCGGAAAAATTTGTGTTTTATATATTTTCAGATGGAGAAAGTCTAATTGAGATTTAAATGGATAAACTAATCGCTATTAATAATAAAACAATCAAAGTTCAATATGTATACGTCGGATGTGGTTGTTATAAATTTCGCCAAAGAGCCAAGCTAAGTCTTCAAGCTTTATTTAATAGTTATATTAACCATGTAGACTTACCTGATATCTTGCTTGTTATGTTTTCAGACGTTCTTCTGACGTGATCACGTATTCTTGTCTTTTGTAATGTATTAGTAGTTTAATAATAATTGTTCGTATGCATACGATTTGAATTAATCTTAAGAGCCTGATTAGTAATGTGTAGTTACAAATAACTTCTATTCTTAGTAGTACATATTATAAGTAACATTGATTTTGTTACACTTAGCTGGTAGTCTTTAGACGAATTAGGGTTCCTTAGGTCCGTTTCTTCAAAACTATAATATTATAGGAACGTTTCTATAATTTGTCTAGGCATAAATGCTATAGAAATACATAAGCCTTTAATATGAAATCTTACATAATCTTATGTAAAGATGGGTAGGCTCGTTTACTATCTACTGTCCTATATATTTTTGAACTTAATTAGTTACTGTCCTTAATTTATATATTGTATGGAGAACGAGCTATATAAGGGTGAATTAATTTAAAGTATGTCTTAATTGACTTGTGCGTTATTAACATATAAGAATTGTTTGTACATTGTTTTAGTTTCATAGTTAACTAAATGATTAAGGGTTATTTATAAAGCCTCAGTGTGCTAATACGTTACTTAGGAGTTATGATACATAGTCTCTTGCGGATAAAAATGTATTAATCTAATTTCATTTAAGGATCCTTAAATATAATATTGTCTTAGGAAACCTAATTAAATAATATTACTTCTTCATAGCCGCGAACTATTGGGAGATTTTGATGATTCTTTCAAGTAATATGATTATTAGTTACTTTGCTATGGGAGATTCATTATATGTCAATGGAGACTTATAGGAGTTCTTGTCTTGCTGTTGCACACACGTTGTTGGACCTGATTATGGACTCTTACTTGTTGTGTTTGCTGATTAGAGCTGGAGCGTTGATTGTTATTGTCCGATTATTTCTGTTTCAGTGAGCTTGGAGTCAGCCTGCGTAATGAGTTTTCATTGGTTCTGACATCGAAGGGACTATTATTGACCTATGGCTGTGAAGTCGGAGTCTTGATTTATAATTTATTAATTAGTCTATTTTTATATGTGTATATATTTATATATGGTTTTATAACATTACATGATAACATTACACTATACAACAATCATGCATTCTATATGGGAAGGCTAATTGACTTTAGAAAATTTAAAGTTTATTTAGTTTTTATTGAATTTTAATATTTTAAATACTTTCTTGTTGAGAGAGTCTACTTTGGCACTTGGCTTTGTTTGGTGCAAAGGAGTTGTTGATTACAATTTAAATGTTATTAAAGGTTTCTTTTGATTAATTATATTTTCTTAAACAAGCAGCTTTACTGTTACCAAATGTGTATAAAATAGGCATTTAAATATTATTACAAACTGAAGTGACGAGATAGGGTGAAAACACATATTGGATGTTTTCATAATAAGTCAGGTTAGGTCCGGGTCTTCTAGAACCTTGGAACTTTGGGCGTTGAATTCACGACTCAACGCTTATCGGTACCGACAAACCTAGGATGGTTATTCGACAATTATCCAGGATTACCGCGCGTATAGCTTTTAAGCTAATTTAGTTTGTTTTATAATATGTGTATTCACGAGACTAAAAATGGTTTCACATATTAAGATTAACTGAATTGGTAACTGAAGGTTTGGAACTGGTTAAGTCGCGGATCAGCCTGGAGGCGCGTGGGCACCTCGATGACGCCCTAGCTGGTTAGGGGGATGAGCTACCGTGTTGTAGGAGGATCAATCGTATCAAAACTTATTTTCTTTCACGGTATGTGACTTCATGAGAGTCTTAGATGTAGTTAGGCCAAGTGGACTTGACTGAATTGGAAAGGATGATTAAAAATACCTACATTTGAGTATTGTTACCAAGGAAGGCATCTTTGATGCAGAGTATCACCATTTTATGTTAAATTCAACTTAAACTTTACTTTTACGGTGCTATGCTCTCATCTCTTGGGTGCTAGGGTCATTAGATGGATGTAAGGTTTTGCTAATTTACTTTAACTTTCAATTTCATTTTAACTTTCACAGCAAACCTGAAACCTGTCTTTGACAAGGGAATCTATAATATGAGTGAAGTTGTCTCTCGCCAAACTTTAATTTAAAATTTACTTACAATTCATAGAGAGACATTCTGAAACTCTTATACTGACAATTTAGGGATGGGAATTTTACGAGATGTAGAGAGTATCACTATTTAAACTTCAATTAACCTTTATCTTTAATTTACTGTGATATTCTTATTACTGCATCAGGGGAGGTCTCTGAGGTGACGTTCCTCATAATGACAATATTATTTGATATTTTGGAAAGGTGACTTTGAGATGAAATGTTCACTTAAGTCTTTTGGCTTTTCCAACTCATTTTACACACAAGGCACTCCAAACGGGTTTCTTTTAAATGGATAGATCGTACTGCTGGGAGTTTCTTGTCGGCTCTTCTCGCCAGCAATAGTACGTTGTGAACCGACGCTAGTTTTAGATAATGTTTATAATTGATTCAATAAATATTAATTTAAAAAATTGGAGGTTCTTCTTTTATCTCGATATGAGCTCTTTTACTGATAGCTAATGCGGTGGCATAACAGAGAGGTGGTTAGGAGGGGTGCCTTACACAAAAATATATAATTTGTTATGAATCTACATTAAAATATCTTTTGGCAAAATAAAGGCACGGGCGTACTCAGGTGATGAGCTTATATCATGAGTAATACATTTATCATAATTCATAAAATGCATAGCATTTTACACTTACTACATACTACTACAATATTATATATATATATTTTACATCAACCTTTGATAGTCTTCCTGTCCTCTGATCAACACTCTTATATAACCTACCTTGTGAACATAGGGTTAACGGTATTGCGACGAGGGTTCCTGCTACTAGATGATTACGATTTATGGCCAATATTACAAGATTTATTCTATGAATAAATTTTATTAATTTCCACTCTATAAACTCTTTATTTCTCACTCTATGCTTCGGCTTGAGTATGTCATTCCATAGTCTTTAGACTCAAAAGGGGGTTCGTTACAAAGGGGGTCACAGACAGAATTGGTCACATCCTCAGGCGAGCTTCAATTAAAACATATTTCAAGCCGCATAAAAAGATAACCCAATTTTTGAGACCTGTGAAATGCAATATCCCACTCCAGGATGCAGGTGTTTACAAGCTCGACTGTGAGTGTGGATTATCATACATTGGGCAAAGAAAGAGGAGCATAAAAACACGGGTAAAAGAACACATTGCTGACATGAAACACACAAGGTCTACGAAGTCTGCGATCAGTGAACACACGCTGGATAAACCCAACCATTACATCAGATTCGATAACCCACAAATCCTCGCGAAAGAGAATCGTTTCATACCAAGAATGATGCGTGAGGCTATTGAAATCAAAAAACACCCAAATTTCAATAGAGAAGATGGTTGACAGGTACCACCTGTTTGGGATCCGATCATCAAAACTATTAAGACCCAAACCCAGCAAAAACCAACTGCAAGACCTCAAGACACTGTGAGCTCTTTCTGCGTGCAACGAAACTCAAACCAACTCGACTGATAATTTCTTTTATTTTTCCTTCCACCCATTTTAATATTATATAATAAAAATTAGAACTAGGCATGTTTGCTGAAGAGTTTCTTGCGCCGCTTCTTCTCTTCAAGCCACAACATGTTGTGAAGCGGTGGTAAATTAGATTAGGCTCCCATAGAGTAAATAGTATCCATAAACAAAATTAAAACTAAATAATTAAAATGAACAAGTTGGCGGTAGGCTAAATAAAACTTTGACAATACACGTTAGACAAATGTCATCTTTGTCGTCCGTGACCACGGCTACTGAAAAGCGGCCATAACGTCGGATAAACCAAAGTCAAATAAATTACCGCGCTGAAAACCGTTAAAACGTAGTTTTATTATCGAGAATACATTATATGGAAACCTGCCATTCCTTTATAAAGAAATAAAAATTAATAATGATAGGGTCGCGGGAACCGGGGGAACCCGCGGACTTCCTCCCCTGTTGATGAAGCAGGACACCTTGGAAGATTGAGAAAAAAAAAAGCGTCCCTAGGGACTGGGGCAACTTGCTCCTGAGTTAGGGGGGGGGGGGCGGTTGCCTGGGTTGCCGCTGTCTAACGGCCTGCTCCGCCTCTCTGGGGGCTGGTGCGGACCTTTTTCTATGTTTGCGCCCCCCTATATTATAAATTGGCCTACCTTGAGCCTGTTCCGCCCGATCGTCGGCGATTACAGCAGCGGCAGCAGCGCCGTATTCGCCGGCGGCAGCTGGGGTAGTCATGGGAGCGGCAGCAGCGGCGTATCCTACGCTCTTCAGCTCCACATATGAGGTGGAGCGCGAAGGCGGTGTGGAATCAGCTGTCCCGCTACATGATTCCGCGGTGGAGGTTTCTGAGGATGAGGAGGCCACTTTCTCCCCTCCCCCCCTCCTCTGGTCTGGTTGGCGATGGTGTTTCTGCCGTACCTCGGCGTTTGGTGGGCTTCCTATCTTCATCGGAAGACGATGCCCTTCTACTTGTATCCCCGACCTGGCGAGAGCACCTTTCATCGCCTTCTGGATACAGCGGTGCTGAGCGGAGCCTGAGATGGGGGGAGAGGTGGCAGTAGTTGATGTTGAAGTGGTCGTTACCACTAGGGCCCTATGAGCGACCGCGGTTCGAAAGCGTAGGCTTCCTAGGCGGTTCCGCTACGAACACTAAGTCTAACTTAAAAAGTAGCACATCACAACACACGAGTTGATATCTCTCTCGTTAGCAGTGTTACCCACCGGGACTCTTCTCCATGAAGGGGTGGTGGAGTAACACTTGCAAACTGGCCGTTGGCGGCGGCGGTCCGCACAGCCAACGGCAGCACTCCCGGAACGCGAAGAATCGAGCTCGCCTTTCTACATCTCTCAAGAGATGTCGTTGTGCCCAAAAGCAAACACGGTATATTTAGCAAGAGCGCACGAAATTAATACAAACCATTCATGATTTGACACGGGTTAGGTTGGGTTTAAGATGTTTTAGATAATATATATTAATAATAATAGCTTTAGAAATAAGTTATTTTATACATTTTAGTTTTTGAAGTCGGTTTTTTTTAAACGAAGTTTTTATTTTTTTGTCACTTTTCAGTTGAAGATTTTCGACTTGTCCGTTGCGATTCGTTTTTCCACTTGTCCGTTGCGATTCGTTTTTCCACTTATCCGTTGCAATTCGTTTTTCCACTTGTCCGTTGCAATTCGTTTTTCCACTTGTCCGTTGCGATTCGTTTTCCCACTTATCCGTTGCAATTCGTTTTCCACTTGTCCGTTGCGATTCGTTTTTCCACTTGTCCGTGGAAGTTTCACTTCTAATATGTGTCCCAGCACACATTTCGATTTTTCGCAGGTTTACTGCAAATTATGATTTGGTTAGGCTAGTAAATTTTAATGGTGTAATACGCTACACACGCACCAAATATTTTTATACGTCAACAGTTTTGCCGTTCGTTGTCGTTCACTTTTGTTGTGACTATAATAAAACTACGTTTTAACGTTTATAAGCGCGGTAATAACGTAGTTTTATTATGTATGCGAGTACAAAATGGAGTTCAGCAAACCATTGTGTGCAGCGAAACTAGTGGCTAAATAGCTAGTCCCCGAGACCTCAACGCCCGCTGCCGCTCGCCCGTGGCTTCCTTTTCGCCACGGGTGTCACACCTTGCCGCTCCCCGCGGCGGCTGGCACGGCCCTGTCCAGCTGGCCTTCCTCCTGGTGGGCTTCTTGGCCCCGCAGGGCTTCGAGTCCACCTGATAACCGGCTGGTCTGCCCGCGGCTTCGAACACGGAACAGTGCGACTTCGCGGTGCAGGGGCCGGTCACCAGATGCCCAGTTTGTCCGCAGCGGTAACACATATCACTGCGGTCCACCTCGGAGGTGCATACCGCCGCCACGTGACCAGTCTCATGGCAAGGCCTTCACCAGAGCGGAAACCCAACCCACAAGGAATTTCATCCCGGAGAGGAGGAGCACTTCCTTAGACTTCCCTTTCATTCTTTAAAATTATCGGGTTTACCCGAATACCGGATAGAGTGGAGTGGAGTGGAGTGAGCCTTCTTTACTGGATCTTCTGCTGACCACACGACCTAGTTACATACATACAGATTGGGATGGACTGCGTGAATTCTATGCATCCTACCCATGGAGGCAGCCATTTTCTCGTCGGAAGATCCCGATGCATGCGCAGACTCGTACAGACTGTAGTGACGCAGAGAATAGAATCTTTCATTTAATTCTAAACTGAAGTACCCATCGTTGGTACGAGCATTCCATGGATCAATAAGCCTAGCGCTGAGGCTGTAAAGCTAAAGCAACTTATCTAAAGGCTTATCGAGCCTGGACCGCAGCGCGGGCTCGTCAGGATCCAAGTTTCAGGTCCTTAAAAGCATTCCTGGGTCTGCATACTGAATTGAATACTGCAAGGGCATTTGATTGGGTAATTATAATAAACAAGTGAAAGCACAAAAGTTATCGTGTTTCCGACAACAACTCCCGCAAGAATAGTACCACTACCGATAGATGACGCTGTTTGAAAGTGAATCACGGTATACTATAAATATTGATATAATTTAAGACAAACTATGGACGGTATGTAACTGGTTTGGTTTGGTTTGGTTTGGTTTGGTTTGGTTTGGTTTGGTTTGGTTTGGTTTGGTTTGGTTTGGTTTGGTTTGGTTTGGTTTGGTTTGGTTTGGTTTGGTTTGGTTTGGTTTGGTTTGGTTTGGTTTGGTTTGGTTTGGTTTGGTTTGGTTTGGTTTGGTTTGGTTTGGTTTGGTTTGGTTTGGTTTGGTTTGGTTTGGTTTGGTTTGGTTTGGTTTGGTTTGGTTTGGTTTGGTTTGGTTTGGTTTGGTTTGGTTTGGTTTGGTTTGGTTTGGTTTGGTTTGGTTTGGTTTGGTTTGGTTTGGTTTGGTTTGGTTTGGTTTGGTTTGGTTTGGTTTGGTTTGGTTTGGTTTGGTTTGGTTTGGTTTGGTTTGGTTTGGTTTGGTTTGGTTTGGTTTGGTTTGGTTTGGTTTGGTTTGGTTTGGTTTGGTTTGGTTTGGTTTGGTTTGGTTTGGTTTGGTTTGGTTTGGTTTGGTTTGGTTTGGTTTGGTTTGGTTTGGTTTGGTTTGGTTTGGTTTGGTTTGGTTTGGTTTGGTTTGGTTTGGTTTGGTTTGGTTTGGTTTGGTTTGGTTTGGTTAGGTTAGGTTAGGTTAGGTTAGGTTAGGTTAGGTTAGGTTTCCCCCAGGGGGCGCCCCCCGCGGTCCCCCCCCCCCTCCGACCGCGGTTGGCGCACGGGGAAGCGACCCCGGGGCCCCGAGCGACCACTGTCACATTTCCCCCGCTCTCTCCATGACAGTGGTGTCCCACCTACGTTCCTATCCTTAAAATTGTTCCTGTGTGTCCCTCCTTCCCAAATACCCACCTACCTCTTATTCGACGGGCCACTCGCACCTCTCCGTTCAGCGGAGAGGCTCTTTTGCGATGTGGCGGCGACGGGTCCGGCGTTGAGGGCATTCGCCAATCACCGGGCAGGCGACGGAGTGGGCCTAAGGGCGGTCCGCCCCTTTTCAAACTTCACCACCGTCGTGCGATGTAGGGTGTGGTGGCGGCGGTTTCACCCGACCGCACCCGCACCGCGGATGAAGAGACGAGCTGTCAGATGTTTCTGGGTGGAAATTTAGACTTGTTCGCCCTTAGAGCAGGTTTACTTCCCCACCCACCCGAAGCTTGGTTGGGCGTGCCTGCAGCTGTGTGCCGGGCGGGTCATCCCGGCTGCGAGCGCCCTGCGGGCGGCGTGTGGGTTGTTCGTAAACGGCGGACTTCACGCACGCCGCTCGCAATCTTTTAGTTATAAGCATTCAGATGGTCTCCCGTAAAGGAGATAATTTTAGTTTTAATAACCTCGAAAGAGGTTCGAACAAAAAATATGGAAGCACAAAAGCAAGAACTACTACCCCAGGCGAGTCGATCTGCCGCTCAAAAAAAAAAAAGGCAGGCGAATCTCGCTCCGATGCCGGTACCTATGGTAAGGACAGAAGTCTCCCGTCGTATTCTGGGGGGGAGACGCCTTTGCGCTCTAAACACTGGACTTTGTCCAAGGAGAAGGTGCCCGAGATGGGCGGAGAAGTAACTTTCGCGCGAAGCAGCAGCAGAACGAGTGGCCGCACTTCTGCTGCTAGTGGCGCCATAAGCGGCAACCAGAGCGGGGCCTTGAGTGGAGCTGTCGCAGAGTCGTCCGACAGTAACCTCTCGATGTTCTCCATTCGGTCCCGCTCTCGGTCGAAGTCGAGATCGCGTTCACGATCACCGACGCGCTCACGCTCGGAATCGGGACCCGGCATACGTACGGAGCCGGAAGCCGGGACCTCGCACATGTCGAGCTGGCGCGTCCAAAAGAAACGTAGGAGGCCCGTTCCATACCGGGGCCACCAAAGGATTTCGTTGGTCTCCAGTGACGAGGAGACAGTGGCCTCAAAATCCTCCCGTAAGGTTTCTCCACCCTCTACGGGAGTTACAGAAGAGTCCGCCAGTTTGGCACGAGCCAGGGAGGCCGTAGCCCAGACCGGCCGCCGGGATCTTGAACAAGATCACGAGGAAAGCACCGTCGAGCTGATTAGAGTTGCCGAAGAGGCGCGTATCGCTCGACGGGCTCCGGAGCTCCTCGGCCGTTCGGATCCCGGACCTGATGAGATGGGTTCGAGAACGTCTCAAGCCGTCGAAACTGACGTGAAGAACGCCCTTGGCGTAATACGTCACGTCGCCAAAGTCCCTAGAGGGTTGAAAGGGACGTTTGTCAAATCCCTCAATGACTCGGTCGCGATCATCAGCGACGCATTCGAAGTACTTCGAAATCGCACCGAGTCAGAGGAAGTTCGACGGCTTGAGGCGGCAAATCGGCGCCTGGAAGCCGAGGTGAAAGCCATGAGAGCGGAGATGGCCAGCCTTCGGGCGGAATTCGCCAAAGCCCGTCCCACTCTCGTGCCCCAGCCAAGGGCACGGCAACAGGCGCCGCCACCACCTCCACCACCGCCACCACAGCCTGCTGCGGGAGGGCGGTTCAAGGACGAAGAGGAGCTTCTGCGCCATCTAACCCTCTCATTAGGGGCCATGATGGACGCGAAGCTCGCTGCTTTGAATGATCGTCTCCTTCCGGAGACGCGAGTCCGCCCACCGCTGGCAGCAGATATTCGACGGGCGTACACACAGCCGCCCGCTACGTCTGGAAGAAGAGAGGCTGGTCGTCCTTCGAGGGAGTTTCCTCCATTGCCGACTCCCAAACGAAGGAAAGGATCAGGACATGCGAACTTACCGGGGCCGAGTACTCCCCAAACGCCAAGAGACGTGGTAGCTGAAACGGCGACTCCGGGACCGTCTCAAAGACTGGAGGAAGGTTGGTCGGTGGTGGCTCGAAAGCCTAAAAAGAAGAAGCAACCGACCCAACCCGAAGCAGGAAGATCTTCCCAGCCTAAGGCGAGGCCAAGGCCGCCGGCGCCTAAGGCAAAAAAGGGTCCGCGTATGCGGGTGCCCAATACGACCGCGGTGATTCTCACTTTACTACCCGCGGCCGTCGAGAAGGGCACCAGCTACGCGGCCGTAATGGAAAAGGCAAAAGCTAATATTAAGCTCGGCGACCTTGGCATCCCCGGCGTAAAATTGAAGACCGCGCGAACGGGGGCTCGCATGCTTCTCCTCCCTGGGAAGGACAGTGGGGAAAAAGCGGATGCCCTCGCCGCGCGACTCCGGACGGTCTTGCCGGAGGAAGAAGTAAAGGTGTCCAGGCCCGAGAGGTGTCTCAATGTGCGAATCTCGGGTCTGGATGATTGTACTACAGTGGAGGAGGTCGTGGCCGCCGTCGCCCGGGTCACGGACGTTGCCGCCGGGCGTATCAATTCCAGCGTCATACGTCTTGGCCCGGACAGGCTTGGATATGCTATCCTGGCCTGCCCAGTGGCGGCGGCCATCAAACTAAAAGACCGACGTAGAATAATGGTGGGGTGGGCCTCGGCGGACGTCAAAGTTCTGCCGGGCCGGTCTGAGAGGTGCTGGCGCTGCCTTGTGGCAGGACACGTGGCCTGCACCTGTCCCTCCCCTGTCGACCGCAGCAAAGATTGCTACCGCTGCGGTCAGCCTGGTCACCCTGCCGCCACATGCCAAAACACACCGCACTGCAGCATCTGTAGTGCGGCAGGCCGTGCGGCAGGTCACTGGATGTGCAGGGGAGTGCCGGCCGCGCGTAAAAGCGCGGGCCCCCCCAACACCAACGCCAACAAATCCACTGCCAAGAACACCAAGTCGCAGCAGTCGAACAACAGGCCAAAGAAGAAAAAGAAGAAGAAGAAAAAGAGAGGTCCTACTGCTGCGGCAAATGTTATGCCGCCACCGACTACACAACCACCGTTACCGCAGCGCCCTCCCAAGAGGCCGCCGCCGTCGCCGGTGTCGGAGCCTGGGACCGCTAGGATGGAGGAATAAACAGTCGTTTCAATGGCTCTCCTAGTGGTCCAAGGAAACCTGAACCACTGCGCCACTGCACAAGATCTGTTAGTGCAGAGCATGGCGCAGTGGAATATTCAATTCGCAGTGGTCGCCGAGCCTTATTATATCCCCCCCCGTTCTGACTGGGCGGGGGATCTCGATGGCTCGGTGGCCATTATTGTCCGGACCGCCGCCGCATGCCCTCCCCTAGCCGGTTTGGTAAGGGGACGGGGCTACGTGGCGGCAACGATCGGGGAGATAGTAGTCGTTGGTGGCTACTTCTCCCCAAACAGAAGGCTCGCCGATTTCGAGGGATGGATTGAGGAAGTGGGCACAGTGGTGGCCCGCAGCCGGCCTCGCCCCGTGCTCGTGCTCGGGGACTTCAACGCAAAATCCGTGGCTTGGGGATCCCCGAGTACGTGTCCGCGTGGTGAGGCACTGGAAGAATGGGCCATCGAAAAGGGTCTCGTAGTCCTTAACCGGGGCTCCGTACACACGTGTGTGCGCCAGCAGGGCGGCTCAATAGTAGACGTCACATTTGCCAGCCCTGAACTGGCGCGCCGTGTGCGGGACTGGAGGGTCGTCACAGAGGTGGAGACGCTCTCCGACCACCGTTATATACGGTTCAGCGTCTCCGGCCGAAATCCGGACCCTCCTTCCCGAGAGTCCCCGGTAGGTGACTGTCCGCGCTGGGCATTGCAAAAGTTGGATCGGGAGTTGTTCAAGGAGGCCCTGATCGTCGCCACCTGGGCATCAGGGCCCGAGGTGAACGCTCCCGATGTAAATGTAGAGCAGGAGGCAGAAAACCTGCGGTCGCTCGTTACTGGCGTCTGCGATGCGGCGATGCCGAGGAGGGGCAAATTCCAGCCCTTCCGAAAGGTGTACTGGTGGAACCCCGTACTTGAGGGGCTAAGGCGCGCGTGCAATAGCGCGCGCCGCCAGTACACCCGTCACAGAAGACGGCGTCGTCGCGCAGCGGACGCAGCGACCGTGGAGGCTCAGCTGTACGAGGGATACAGAAGCGCCAGAAGAACACTGCGAATAGAAATTCGTAACGCAAAAAACGTCGCCTGGGGGGAGCTCCTGGATACTCTCAACCAGGATCCCTGGGGGCGCCCTTTCAAGATGGCACGGAACAAGCTCCGTGCCTGGGCGCCCCCACTCACCGAGTCTCTCCCCAGGGACGTAGTTCACGACGTTGTTGGCGCTCTGTTCCCTTCACGGGCTGAGCACATGCCTCCTGCTATGGCACCGCCAGAGGCGGAGCCCAGCGCGGAAAGAGACCCTGTGCCCACTGTGGACCGGGTAGAGCTGGGGGTGGCTATGCTACGGCTAAAGGCCAAGAACGCCGCCCCCGGCCTTGACGGCATACCAGGGCGTGCGTGGATTCTGTCCTACGACGCCCTGGAGCCCCGACTGATGGGGCTTTTCAGCGCATGCCTAGAGCAGGGCCAGTTTCCACAGCGGTGGAAGACAGGAAAGCTGGTCCTGCTGCGGAAGGATGGGCGCCCTGCGGACTCGCCGTCCGCCTACCGGCCCATTGTGCTGCTGGACGAGGTCGGAAAGCTCTTTGAGCGTATCATCGTCCACCGCCTCGTCCAGCACCTAACGACGACGGGGCCGGATCTGGCGGACAACCAGTTTGGTTTTCGCACGGGGCGCTCTACGATCGACGCGATCATGCGCTTGAAAAGCCTGGCGGAGGACGCAGTCTCCCAGGGCGAGGTCTTGTTGGCGGTGAGTCTAGACATCGCCAACGCATTCAATTCCTTGCCCTGGGCATGCATTATGGAGGCGCTCCGATATTTCGGGGTGCCGACCTACCTCCGCCGAATAGTCGGGGCATATTTAAATAGTAGAGCCGTCACTTACCCGGTCCACGAGGGTTGGAATCGGCGAGCCATGGTGTGCGGTGTTCCACAGGGGTCGGTTCTGGGTCCCCTCCTGTGGAACATCGCATACGACTGGACCTTGAGGTGTCGGGTCCTCCCGGGCGTCAGCGTCGTATGTTACGCAGACGACACGCTGATCGCCGCGCGCGGGAGGACCCATCGGCAGGCGTGTCTTTTAGGCACGGCTGGGGTGTCAACGATAGTAGGCAGGATCCGGCGTCTTGGTCTGGAGGTGGCGTTGCAGAAGACCGAGGCCGTGATGTTTCACGGTCCTCGTAACCGCCCACCTCCAGGCAGTAGCATCGTAGTAGGAGGCATCCGCATCGGCATTGGGGAGACCATGAAGTACCTGGGATTGGTCCTCGATGGCCGGTGGGATTTTTCGGCACACTTTCGGCAGCTGCTCCCCAGACTCAAGGGGGCAGCCGGTGCGCTGTCGCGCTTGCTCCCAAATGTCGGGGGGCCTAACGCCACGTGCCGAAAACTCTTCGAAGGCATCGTACGTTCGATGGCCCTTTACGGGGCCCCAATCTGGTCGGACCGCCTGACGGCCAAAAACGCGGCGCTGTTGCGTCAAGCGCAACGCATATTGGCCGTCAGGGCAATAAGAGGATACCGTACGGTGTCCTTCGAAGTGGCCTCGCTACTCGCCGGATCCCCCCCATGGGACCTGGAAGCCAGGGTCCTGGCGTCATTGTACATATGGCGCAAAGAAGCCCTGGCCAGGGGCACCAGACCCGCGCCTCGCGAGATCGAGGCGTGCCGGTCGGAGCTCCGCCAGGTAGCCGTGGGGGTCTGGGAAGACCGCCTACGACGCCCCAGCGCGGGCCCCGCCACCATTGAGGCGGTGCGGCCCGTCCTGCACGAATGGCTAGGACGACGTCACGGCACCCTGACCTTCAGGCTGACGCAGGTCCTGACGGGGCATGGTTGCTTCGGCAGGTACCTGTGTCGCCTCGGCCGCGAGGCAACGTCAGGGTGCCACCACTGTGACACGGGCGACGAGGACACGGCGCTGCACACACTCCAGGAGTGTCCAGGCTGGACAGAGCAGCGCCGAGAGCTCGTCGCCCATACCGGATTTGACACCTCGCTCCCGGCCGTGGTACGCACCATGGTCGGGAGCTCCACCGGATGGGACGCCGTCTCCTCCTTCTGCGAGCAAGTCATGTTTGCGAAGGAGGAGGCGGAACGGGAGCGTGAGCGTAATTCCCTGCTCCGCTCCCGACAAAGGAGGACGCGCCGACGCCGGAGGTCTGACCTAGACCTTCGGCCACCGTAAGCGGGCGGCGCGGGTGGGGCCTCTAGGGGCATAGAGGTTCTCACTCACCCGCACATGCCGTCGAGATGAGAGCGCGAGTGTTCCGCGCGCGCTCATCTCTCTTCCCGTGGGGCGAGTTACAGACCGCCCCACGCCGAAAAGACCCAGTCGTCGCCGGGGGAGTAGCTCCCCCGGCATTGGAAGAGGCCCAGTGAGCGGGGCCCACGCCTGCCAGGGTAGCGGAGTTGGGAAAACCGCATACACGTAGCCCTGGCATAAGGCGCAGGACGGAACACCCAGGGGTTTTAGTGGGTATCCCTAACTGGGGAGTGGCAATAGCGTGGCACCGGTTCTGACCGGGCACGCTAGTGCCACCCCCGATCTGGCGAATCCCACACTATCTCACCAAGGTCGCGAGCATCCCCCAGGCTTCTGTGCCTGTCGCGGTCTAGTCCTCAAACGGATTTCCCCTGGCCAAAAAAAAAAAAAAAAAAAAAGGTTAGGTTAGGTTAGGTTAGGTTAGGTTAGGTTTTTTTTTTTTTTTTTTTTTTTTTTTTTCCGCTTTTCTAGCCCGGGCGAACAAGATATACCCAGGTCAGTTACTGTCTAAGGTGTTGCTAATTTATATATATAAAAAAATACTGGAGTGTGATCGGAAGGGGTTTGGATACTATTGGTTGTTGTTGGGTTATATTGGTTTTACCATATATTACTTATACTGTATTTATTTTGCATTTATATATATTTAATAACTATATATACCCGAGCGCCCGCGTTGCCTTCCCTAGGTCAGAACCCCCAACTCGGTTTGTGTGTGAGCCGGTTGTTCTGGCCCAGGGGAGATGATCAGACACTCAGGTATATATTTCCCTACAGTTTTTTACCTATCTCCTATTTGGTGGATATACTATAAACTTACATATACTTATATACTTTGGAGGGTTGGGTGGTTGGGGAGTTTCTTTATTTATTTATTTTATTTTGCCAAAACTTATTTCTAATACATTTTGTTTCTTATCGCTAATACAATGTGTTATGTTCGAGTTGTGTTATACAGTTTTGTTTGGATTTGTCCTATATATTACATCTATTTATATATATATTATATACGTATGATATGAATTTTCCAAGATCTTTATATCTATTACATAATATTTAGTATTCTAGACAGTTGTATATCTATTTAATATATCTATTTATTTCTACTTTACAGATCCAGCGCTAAATCTCAATGCAGTTATTTCTAATTACTATTTCTAAGGTATAACTATCTTATTTTACTATTCGGTTAACACTGTTAGTTAATATACGCAGTATATTACCACAGGGTTATTTCTACACATATGCTTTTTTACTATGTTACTATTGCTGGTCAATATACCTATCTATTTGCTTATTATTGTGTACTTATTAATTTCTATTCTAATTTTCAGAGTGTAACTGCAATCCAGGGGCCTACAATACGGTGAGTGATTTTGTATTGTTTGTTTGTGTAACTATGTAACTTGCCTTGTTAGGCTGCGAGTTGGTGCGTGTGTGTTTTGTCTAAATGTGTGATTACAAACAACATACTTTTACAGTAAAAGTAGTTAGTTTTATTTGTATGTAATGTTTGTGTTTGTTGGTATATTGCTTGCCGTGTTTATGTTGTGTTTGTGTACTGTGTTATATTGTGTTTATGACTTGTGTGTATTGTGTATCTGCTTGTTAACGAGAATGAAGTATGTCCATTTCGTGTGTATTTATTGAATGGTAGGCTCCCTGTCAATCTGTGTTTCGCCATGATAATTTATTCGGCCCCATTCCAAGAGTCGACATCGCTACAGTTAGATGGAACCAGCCGGTCCCGCGCAAGATAGCAGAACCGTAGACCGTCCCCAGCTGTCGGGTATTATGTCACAATCATTCTTACCTTAGTTGGTGTCACGCATTTCACAGCTGGATCCGGTTTCCGGTCCATTACTATTTTGTCGTTTCCGGTGGTCCATCTAGTCGTATGCGACGGTTGCGCGCACTATCGCGTCCCATCTAGCCCTTATAGGACACTCCTCACTAAAGGCATTATGCCCGTGTTCGGGGAGGCCCTTATGGACGCAATTCTTGCATCTTGGCGGCGCGCCAACAATGCGCTCCTCGCATTCCGCTCTTGTATGAGGGCCCCCACAGTGACTACACATGACCTGGGTTTCTTCACAGCGTTTCTTGCCGTGTCCGAACCCCAGGCACATGGTGCACTGGGTTAATGGCGACTTATCCGTCACCTGCAGGTTTTGCAGGTCGATTCTTACTGTTCCCGCCTCGGTCAGTCTTCTCCAGATGGGCGCTGTCACCTTGAGGACCACTTTGTGTGTGTTCGGGTTTCTTCCACGAATCTTGTACGCGATCTCCATACCTTCGCAAACCCCCTCAAGGCCCTCAAAAACCAATCTGTTTTGGTTCCTAAGAGCCCTGAGTATGTCCTCGTCGGTATGGATCCTGAGTACCCCCGTTACCATTACCATAGGCTGTTTGTTGGCAATGTCCTCTGCTGTTAGGTCCTTCCTCTTTTCTCTCAGCTTGCACTTCAGCTTCTCCCTCTCTTCCGCCGTCCTGCAGCTGATGATGACCTGCCCATTTCTTGCCTTTCTGACGCGCTCTACCTCGACCCCCCCATCCATGGCGCTTAACGCCGTCCTGACATCCGTGAGGGTCTCACTGGCCAAGCGGCCTTCTTTTTTACTGGTTATTGTTACGGAGTGCAGCGTTCGATAAACCGGAAGTTTACCCTCCGGCCTTGCCGCCGCCACACTCGCGTAACTTGGTTTTGGAGGGGCACTTTCCACGCTAGAGCCTGTTTTGTACTCCTGAATAATCTGTTGAAGATTATTCATACAATCCAGGCTCTTCTGTAGAAGCGCTGACTGCTCCTCCATCCTGTTTGATAACTTGGACTGACCGTCCTCTATCCTTCGGATTCTTTCATCCTCTTCCTTTCTTCCGGGTGCTGGCGCTGGATCCTGTGGTTGGGGTTCGGTCTGCATCTCCTTGCAGCTTACTTCCCGTTTGCTTTGTTCGCCCGGGTCCTTCCCCGCTTTCTCGTGTAGCTCTATAAGAGCTTCCCCCAAGTCTTTATCACATTGACAAAGCAGAGCGTAGAGGCGTTTTACCGCATACGCTACGCTCTGCTTTATCTCAGTTTTTAAGTTTTTAGAGTTATTAAGATGCTCCGTCGATGAATCGAGTTGTTGTTTGGCCTCGAAAAGCCTGTCATATCTTTTATTGTGCATCTTATTGTTAGTGTTCGCCACTTTCTTCGGGACCTCTGGTGACGTTCTTTTCGTGAAGGTCTTGTTTATTGGAGGTTGCTTGCTGGGGCCAGCAACCGCCTGGATGACCTTGTTGGGGGGCGGGGAGAATTTCAAAGATACAGCCTTCTTCTTTGCTGGTGCCGGTTTAGATGTCGTTGGGCTAGGGCTAAGTGAGGAGAAGGATGGACTGCTCTCAAGGTTCACATCCTCAATGGCTGGTCTGTTCTGTTTTGCTGGTGTGCGAAACATACTGAAGAAGGTTGTATGTGTGTTATGTGTGGTGTGTTGTGTATGGATCCTATTCTATTCGAGTTGCGCAATAGCACAATCTCGAGTGGTCAACAATTGAAATAAAATTAATAAGTGCAATATGTATTGAACCAGTCAATAAAATAACTATACAATATATTAATTGTCAGCTTATAATAACTTAAACTAACTTAACTAATTACAATTTTTATGTTCACAGGTACCCCGAAGGAGGCGCCAGGTGTCAAGAAAAGGAAGGAGGTGGAAAATAGGACAAGGTAAGTGTAAGGTAAGTTTTTTATTATTAGTTATGTATGAGGTAAGTGTGTCTGGTGTGTTCAGGAGATGCCTGTGTGTGTATTCTGAAAGTTTTGTGTGTGAGGTAAGTGAGGTAAGTGTGTTTGTACCCGAGGTAAGTGCCTTGGGTACGTGTATGTGTGTGACTGTGTGCGAAAGTGATGAATGCTGAGTGTTTATGTGAGGTAAGTGAGGTGAGTGTGCGTGAAACACTATTCTGCCAGGCCCAGATTGTTGGTCTCGGTGAGCCGGTTCCGGCAATACCAGACTCGGCTATCCCAGGACCAACAACGACTGAGTTACAGGCAAAATAGTTTGAGGGGGAAGGTAGGGGGTGGGAGGGGGGTCCTGTTGGTAGAGCTCGAGATGCTGATTAAAACAAGCCCAAGGTCGACCACCTTACGTGGTATATTGCGTCTCCAGTAGATGTTCAAAGTTTTCAGAAAAATTTCTGAAAAACGTGTCTGGATTTTGAAAATCCCGTTTCTCCGTCAGTTACAGCCCAAAATTGGGCGTGTTTGGGCTTGTTGCGTCAGGTTTCTCGAGCTCTATCCAAATCTAATATCAAAAACACAAAAATTTTTGAATCTTAAAAACTGAGTTTTTTGGGTGCAGTCGATAGCGGAGAGGTCGGGCTTCACTCCGTGGAAAACCGCTACTTCGTGCTCCCAATAATACCAGAGATATGGCCTTTTAAAAATTTTCAAAATGGCGGACCAACTGTCAAAACAAAACTTTGAAAATAAATATCTCCGGTCCTATCTATCCTAGAGCCCTGGTGTTTGGGTTCTTCCGGATGCTCTTGGGGTCCTCTAACTGGCTAGGGAAAAATCTAGCCTAAAAATTTGGTCACGAGATATCCGGGATTTGAGTCCCGGATCCGATGCTCCTAAGGGAGCTGATGTCAAGAGAGAAAACCCCACCGTCGTAGGACAAATAGGTTCGGAGATATGCCGGTTTTAAAAAATCCAAAATGGCCGCCGAAAAGTCAAAGTCCGGCGAGTTTTGGCTATATCTCGGTCAATATGCGTCCTATTGACACCGGGTTTGGACTGGGGGTGTTCCCAGAACGTTATACACCCTGCCCGCCGGGTGGTCCAACTCAAAATTTTTGACCCTATTTTATTGGTTAGTCCGATAGAGTAGCCCTAGCCAACAGCAACACCGAAAACCCCGTCTCGCTACGCCCAATAACCGCTGAACGGCGAGATGTTGAAAAATTCCAAGATGGCGGCCAAAAATGGCGAAAAATCTTGGAATTTGGTTTCTCGGCCAATTATTGGTCAAAAACCACCGTTCTTGGGCTCTATCTCTTCGTCTCGGCGAGCTCTCGACGATGCTGTCGCTAACTTAATTTTACAACTTATATTTAACTATTTATTTACAAAAAAGGGCTAAAAAATCGATATTTCCGTATCTATCGGCACTAAAATTTACAAAAAATGTCCAGTCGACGCCTAAAATGTTGCTCTATTTTACTAAAGAATAAAATAATTTTCCCCAATACTAAGTTTGGGGAAAATACAAAAAATTTTGAAAAATCCAGTTTTTGGATTTTTATTTGAGAAAATTGGTCTAACAAAAAATGGGTTTTGGTGCGGCTGGGTAGAGCTTGCCAGCGCGCTTCGAACTGTAATTTCAAAACCCACGCGCCTTGGATAGATACGAAGATATTTAGGGTCAAAGTTTATATTTCTAATTATAAATAACTTAAAACTATCTAACCTAAAATTCTGGTGAAACCGGATTTTGTCTTGTCCAGGTGGTGTCTTCGTTGGTACCTAACCTCATGCAAATTGCTCCAAAAATGGCGGAGCAATTTTGAGGTTAGGTACTTGTTTTTCTGGTGATTGCAGGTCCGGGTCTCCACCGATGGCAGCGAGTGGGGCGTCTATCGACGCGTCTCAGCAAGGCGCAGGTGGCTACCGCGGCGGATTTTTGAGGTTGGTACAACTTTTTTACAAGAAAGCCGAAAAACAAATTTGTCCAAAAATTTTTGCCAGTTTTTAATTTTTTAAAAATTTTCTAAGTAAATTTCTAAGATAGTATCTGGCAACTATCACTAAGTTTTTGACGCACTATCTAACGGTATTTTTGAAATTTAGAAAAGTCCAGAATTGCCGATTTTCACACCACGTTTTTTCACAAAGTCACTTATATTTTTGCGGGGGGAGTTGGAAAGTCACGGTTTTTGACTCGGGGGGCTGGGGGCACCTGAGCCCCACAAAAGCCGCCCGAAAAAACTACACCTCACCGCTTTGGTTTTTCCAGAAAAAATTCACAAAGTTTTGAAAATCCGTTTTTTCACTATAACTTTTTTCCCCGATGTGCTGGGAATGAACTAGTGGCACCAGCGGATGCGCCGCAGTAACGCGCACAAAATGATATATCGCACTGGTCTGTACGTACAGAAAAACCTATTTTTTCGAATTTTTTGCCGAGGAGCAAAACTTAAATCGACTTGCTCGGACCGTGGTTCGACCAGAACTGGTTAGGTTAGGTTAGGTTAGGTTAGGTTAGGTTAGGTTAGGTTAGGTTCCCCCCAGGGGGCGCCCCCCGCGGTCCCCCCCCCCCTCCGACCGCGGTTGGCGCACGGGGAAGCGACCCCGGGGCCCCGAGCGGCCACTGTCAAATTTCCCCCGTTCTCTCCGTGACAGTGGTGTCCCACCTACGTTCCTATCCTTAAAATCGTTCCTGTGTGTCCCTCCTTCCCAAACACCCACCTACCTTTTGTTCGACGGGCCACTCGCACCTCTCCGTTCAGCGGAGAGGCTCTTTCGCGATGTGGCGGCGACGGGTCCGGCGTTGAGGGCATTCGCCAATCACCGGGCAGGCGACGGAGTGGGCCTAAGGGCGGTCCGCCCCTTTTCTAACTTCGTCACCGTCGCGCGATGTGGGGTGTGGTGGCGGCGGTTTTACCCGACCGCACCCGCACCGCGGCAGACGAAGAAAATCATCCAGATGAGAACGGGTGGAGGATTCGATCTGCTCGCCCTTAGGGCAGACCGTTTTCCCCACCCACCCGAAGCTAAGTTGGCGTGCTTGGAGCTGTATGCCGGGCGGGCTATCCCGGCTGCAAGCGCCCTGTGGGCGGCGTGTGGGTTGTTCGTAAACGGCGGACTTCACGCACGCCGCTCACAGACTGTAGTAGTTTTAAGTCATTCAGATGGTCTCCCGTAAAGGAGACAATTGTAGTTTTAATAACCCCGAAAGGGGTTCAAATCAAGCATGGAAGCACAAAAGCAAGAAGCACTACCCCAGGCGAGTCGATCTGCCGCCCAAAAAAAAAAGGCAGGCGAATCTCGCTCCGATGCCGGTACCTATGGTAAGGACAGAAGTCTCCCGTCGTATTCTGGGGGGGAGACGCCTTTGCGCTCTAACGTCTGGACTTTGTCCAAGGAGAAGATGCCCGTGATGGGCGGAGAAGTAACATTTACGCGAAGCAGCAGCAGGATGAGTGGCCGCGCATCCGCTGCTAGTGGCGTCCAAAGCGGTAACATGGGCGGGACCTTGAGTGGGGGCGTTGATGAGTCGGATAGCAACCTCTCAATGTTCTCCATTCGGTCCCGCTCCAGGACAGGGTCGCGCTCGCGGTCGCGTTCTCCGACGCGATCGCGCTCACCAACGCGTTCACGCTCCGGATCGGGGCCCGGAATACACACCGAACCGGAAGCCGGGCCTTCGAAGCCGTCGAGCCAGTGGCGCGTGCAGAAAAAGAGAAGGAGGCCAGCACCATATAGAGGCCCCCAACGCATCTCGCTTGTGTCAAGCGATGAGGAGACGGCGATGCCAAAAACCTGCCGCAGGGTGTCCCCACCTTCCGCGGGAGCTAATGAAGAGGCCACCGAACAGGCCGCCAGCTTGGCACGAGCAAAAGAGACCGTGGCCAAAGCAGGCCGGACCGCCGACCTTGAGCTGGATCACGAAGAAAGCACCGTCGAGCTGATTAGAGCCGCCGAGGAGGCGCGTATCGCTCGACGGGCTCCAGAACTTCTTACAGGCTCAGGGTCGGTCACCACCACAGACGAAGCCGGGGCCCGTACGGCTCAGGCCATAGAAACGGACGTCCGCAACGCCCTGGGAGTTATTCGCCATGTGGCGAAAGTCCCCAGGGGGTTGAAAGGGACGTTCATGAAGTCCCTCAACGACTCCGTGAGCATTATCAGTGACGCCTTCGAGGTGTTGCGCGGCCGCACGGAGTCTGACGAAATTAGGCGACTCGAAGCGGCCAACCGGCGCCTCGAGGCCGAAATGAAGGAGTTGAGGAAGGAGTTGGCCAGCTTACGGACCGAGATAACCCGTCCCCGGCCTGCACCACCCAAGACCACTCCGACGCCGAAGCCACCGCCACCACCACCACCGCCTTCGTCGAGGCCCGTTGTGGGAGGGCGGTTTAACGACCAGGACGAGCTGTTGCGCCATCTGACCCTGTCTCTCGGGGCCATGATGGACGCGAAGTTAGCCGCCTTAGATGACCGCCTTCTCCCAGAGAAGCGAATCCGCCCGCCGCTTGCAGTAGATGCCCGGCGGGCGAGTACACAGCAAACTTCTGCACCTGGGAGAAGAGAGGCCAACCGCCCTCCCGAAGATTTCCCTGCGCTCCCTACCCCTAAAAGGAAACGAGGCGCGGGAGATAATAACAACGGCGAAGGTAACACTCCAAGACCTAAGAGGCCAGCCAGGACGGATTCTTCCATTCCAGAGCCGCCTCCGAGGATTGAAGAAGGTTGGTCGGTGGTGGCTCGTAAGCCGAAAAAGAAAAAGAACCCACCGGCACAACCCAGTGGTTCGGGCAGGACTGCCCAACCTAAAGAGAAGCCAAGACCGCCGACTCGTCCGGCGAGAAAGAGTCCGCGTTTGCGGGTGCCCAACACCACTGCGGTGATTCTCACATTGTTACCCGCAGCAGTGGAAAAGGGCATCAGCTACGCGGACGTAATGCAGAAAGCAAAGGCAAACATAAAACTCGGCGATCTTGGCATCGCCAGTGTTAAACTGAAGACCGCGCGGACGGGAGCCCGTATGCTCCTTCTCCCTGGCAAGGATAGCGGGGAGAAGGCTGATGCCCTCGCCGCGCGGCTCAAGGCAGTCCTGCCCGAGGATGAAGTTAAGGTGTCCAGGCCCGAGAGATGTTTGAACGTGCGCATCTCGGGCCTGGATGACTGCACCACAACGGAGGAGGTCGTGGCCGCCGTCGCCCGGGTCACAGACGTCGTCGCCGGTCGCTTCAGTTCCGGCCCCATGCGTCTGGGCCCGGACAGACTGGGCTATGTCATCTTGGCATGCCCAATGGCGGCGGCCATAAAACTAAAGGACAGACCGAGAGTCATGGTGGGGTGGGCCTCGGCAGACATTAAAGTCTTGCCGGGCCGGTCAGAGCGGTGCTGGCGCTGCCTAGTGGCAGGACACGTGGCCTGCGCCTGCTCCTCCCCTGTCGACCGCAGCAAGGACTGCTATCGCTGCGGTCAACCTGGACACCCTGCCGCTACATGCCAGAACGCGCCCCATTGCAGTATCTGCAGTGCGGCTGGCCGAGCGGCAGGACACTGGATGTGCAGGGGAGTGCCGGCTGCGCGTAAAAGCGCGGGCCCTCCCACCACTGCTAGGTCCACCAACAAAAAGGTGGACCAAGAAAAAGGAAAAGGCGGCGAAAAGAAGCCGCCGAAGAAGAAGAAGAAAAAGAAGAAAAAGGAAAAAGTCCCTACGCAGGCTGCGGCAACTAACACTTCTCTGCCGCCGCTGCCTCAGCGGCCGCAGCCTAGACCTCGTTCGCTGCCGCCGCCACCATCGCTGTCGCCGGTGCCTGGGACCTCTAGGATGGAGGAATAAACAGTCGTTTCAATGGCTCTCCTAGTGGTCCAAGGAAACCTGAACCACTGCGCCACTGCACAAGATCTGTTAGTGCAGAGCATGGCGCAGTGGAATATTCAATTCGCAGTGGTCGCCGAGCCTTATTATATCCCCCCCCGTTCTGACTGGGCGGGGGATCTCGATGGCTCGGTGGCCATTATTGTCCGGACCGCCGCCGCATGCCCTCCCCTAGCCGGTTTGGTAAGGGGACGGGGCTACGTGGCGGCAACGATAGGGGAGATAGTAGTCGTTGGTGGCTACTTCTCCCCAAACAGAAGGCTCGCCGATTTCGAGGGATGGATCGAGGAAGTGGGCACAGTGGTGGCCCGTAGCCGGCCTCGCCCCGTGCTCGTACTCGGGGACTTCAACGCAAAATCCGTGGCTTGGGGATCCCCGAGTACGTGTCCGCGTGGTGAGGCACTGGAAGAATGGGCCATCGAAAAGGGTCTCGTAGTCCTTAACCGGGGCTCCGTACACACGTGTGTGCGCCAGCAGGGCGGCTCAATAGTAGACGTCACATTTGCCAACCCTGAACTGGCGCGCCGTGTGCGGGACTGGAGGGTCGTCACAGAGGTGGAGACGCTCTCCGACCACCGTTATATACGGTTCAGCGTCTCCGGCCGAAATCCGGACCCTCCGTCCCGAGAGTCCCCGGTAGGTGACTGTCCGCGCTGGGCATTACAAAAGTTGGATCGGGAGTTGTTCAAGGAGGCCCTGATCGTCGCCACCTGGGCATCAGGGCCCGAGGTGAACGCTCCCGATGTAAATGTAGAGCAGGAGGCAGAAAACCTGCGGTCGCTCGTCACTGGCGTCTGCGATGCGGCGATGCCGAGGAGGGGCCGATTCCAGCCCTTCCGAAAGGTGTACTGGTGGAACCCCGTACTGGAGGGGCTAAGGCGCGCGTGCAATAGCGCGCGCCGCCAGTACACCCGCCACAGAAGACGGCGTCGTCGCGCAGCGGACGCAGCGACCGTGGAGGCTCAGCTATACGAGGGGTACAGAAGCGCCAGAAGAACACTGCGAATAGAAATTCGTAACGCAAAAAACGTCGCCTGGGGGGAGCTCCTGGATACTCTCAACCAGGATCCCTGGGGGCGCCCTTTCAAGATGGCACGGAACAAGCTCCGTGCCTGGGCGCCCCCACTCACCGAGTCTCTCCCCAGGGACGTCGTTCACGACGTTGTTGGCGCTCTGTTCCCTTCACGGGCTGAGCACATGCCTCCTGCGATGGCACCGCCAGAGGCGGAGCCCAGCGCGGAAAGAGACCCTGTGCCCACTGTGGACCGGGTAGAGCTGGGGGTGGCTATGCTACGGCTAAAGGCCAAGAACGCCGCCCCCGGCCTTGACGGCATACCAGGGCGTGCGTGGGTTCTGTCCTACGACGCCCTGGAGCCCCGACTGATTGGGCTTTTCAGCGCATGCCTAGAGCAGGGCCAGTTTCCACAGCGGTGGAAGACAGGAAAGCTGGTCCTGCTGCGTAAGGAGGGGCGCCCTGCGGACTCGCCGTCCGCCTACCGGCCCATTGTGCTGCTGGACGAGGTCGGAAAGCTCTTTGAGCGTATCATCGTCCACCGCCTCGTCCAGCACCTAACGACGACGGGGCCGGATCTGGCGGACAACCAATTTGGTTTTCGCACGGGGCGCTCCACAATCGACGCGATCATGCGCTTGAAAAGCCTGGCGGAGAACGCAGTCTCCCAGGGCGAGGTCTTGTTGGCGGTGAGTTTAGACATCGCCAACGCATTCAATTCCTTGCCCTGGGCATGCATCATGGAGGCACTTCGATATTTCGGGGTGCCGACCTACCTCCGCCGAATAGTCGGGGCATATTTAAATAGTAGAGCCGTCACTTACCCGGTCCACGAGGGTTGGAATCGGCGAGCCATGGTGTGCGGTGTTCCACAGGGGTCGGTTCTGGGTCCCCTCCTGTGGAACATCGCATACGACTGGACCTTGAGGTGTCGGGTCCTCCCGGGCGTCAGCGTCGTATGTTACGCAGACGACACGCTGATCGCCGCGCGCGGGAGGACCCATCGGCAGGCGTGTCTTTTAGGCACGGCTGGGGTGTCAACGATAGTAGGCAGGATCCGGCGTCTTGGTCTGGAGGTGGCGTTGCAGAAGACCGAGGCCGTGATGTTTCACGGTCCTCGTAACCGCCCACCTCCAGGCAGTAGCATCGTAGTAGGAGGCATCCGCATCGGCATCGGGGAGACCATGAAGTACCTGGGATTGGTCCTCGATGGCCGGTGGGATTTTTCGGCACACTTTAGGCAGCTGCTCCCCAGACTCAAGGGGGCAGCCGGTGCGCTGTCGCGCTTGCTCCCCAATGTCGGGGGGCCTAACGCCACGTGCCGAAAACTCTTCGAAGGCATCGTACGTTCGATGGCCCTTTACGGGGCCCCAATCTGGTCGGACCGCCTGACGGCCAAAAACGCGGCGCTGTTGCGTCAAGCGCAACGCATATTGGCCGTCAGGGCAATAAGAGGATACCGTACGGTGTCCTTCGAAGTGGCCTCGCTACTCGCCGGATCCCCCCCATGGGACCTGGAAGCCAGGGTCCTGGCGTCACTATACGTATGGCGCAAAGAGGCCCTGGCCAGGGGCACCAGACCCGCGCCTCGCGAGATCGAGGCGTGCCGGTCGGAGCTCCGCCAGGTAGCCGTGGGGGTCTGGGAAGACCGCCTACGACGCCCCAGCGCGGGCCCCGCCACCATTGAGGCGGTGCGGCCCGTCCTGCACGAATGGCTAGGACGACGTCACGGCACCCTGACCTTCAGGCTGACGCAGGTCCTGACGGGGCATGGTTGCTTCGGCAGGTACCTGTGTCGCCTCGGCCGCGAGGCAACGTCAGGGTGCCACCACTGTGACACGGGCGACGAGGACACGGCGCTGCACACACTCCAGGAGTGTCCAGGCTGGACAGAGCAGCGCCGAGAGCTCGTCGCCCATACCGGATTTGACACCTCGCTCCCGGCCGTGGTACGCACCATGGTCGGGAGCTCCACCGGATGGGACGCCGTCTCCTCCTTCTGCGAGCAAGTCATGTTTGCGAAGGAGGAGGCGGAACGGGAGCGTGAGCGTAATTCCCTGCTCCGCTCCCGACAAAGGAGGACGCGCCGACGCCGGAGGTCTGACCTAGACCTTCGGCCACCGTAAGCGGGCGGCGCGGGTGGGGCCTCTAGGGGCATAGAGGTTCTCACTCACCCGCACATGCCGTCGAGATGAGAGCGCGAGTGTTCCGCGCGCGCTCATCTCTCTTCCCGTGGGGCGAGTTACAGACCGCCCCACGCCGAAAAGACCCAGTCGTCGCCGGGGGAGTAGCTCCCCCGGCATTGGAAGAGGCCCAGTGAGCGGGGCCCACGCCTGCCAGGGAATGCGGAGCCGGGTAGCCCATTCCCGTAGCCCTGGCATAAGGCGCAGGACGGAACACCCAGGGGTTTTAGTGGGTATCCCTAACTGGGGAGTGGCAATAGCGTGGCACCGGTTCTGACCGGGCGCGCTAGTGCCACCCCCGATCTGGCGAATCCCACACTGTCTCACCAAGGTCGCGAGCATCCCCCAGGCTTCTGTGTCTGTCGCGGTCTAGTCCTCAAACGGATTTCCCCTGGCCAAAAAAAAAAAAAAAAAAAAAAAGGTTAGGTTAGGTTAGGTTAGGTTAGGTTAGGTTAGGTTAGGTTAGGTTAGGTTAGGTTTTTTTTTTTTTTTTTTTTTTTTTTTTTTCTCCTTCTCCCGGACGAACAGGATATGTCCAGGTTTCATTACAGTTTTTATCTTATTACTAGTTACTAATTGTGCGTGTGTGTACATACTTGTGTGTGTGTTTACGTGTTTTCTGATGTCTGGTTGGAATACATTGGTTTGGGTTGGGATGCGTTGGCTTAGATTGGAAAGTGTTGGGATGGGTTGGTTGATCTGGGTAAGGATTTAAATTAGATGGATTTGGATAGTAATAACGCTTATGTTTATAAACTTACATATTACTATTATATTTTTATACTTACATATATATTTATAATAATTGTGTAATATACTTACTTAGTATTATACATATTTACATACATATATGCCCGCGTTGCCTTCCCCGAGCCAGCACCGCCTCCACGGGTTGCGTTTGTGTTGGTTGTGCTGGACCAGGAAAGATGATCAGGCATATAAATATATATATTGCTTATATTTATTATATTATATTCGATATATTACGTAAAAATATTACTTATATATTTATAAAATGAATACAAAGTGTGCGATTTTAATTTAATTCCATTACATATTTTCCTAAATATATATACCTATGCATCCGCGTTGCCTTCTCCAGACCACCATCATCTTCTCGGTATATCCGATCCAGTGGTGGTGGTCGAGAGAAGATGATCAGACACATACGAATATACTTACATAAATTTGCTTAAAGTTATACCAAGGCAGTTGCCTTACTTGATTTTTACAATTTTTACTTATATATAACTTATTACTATTAAAAATTCTATTATCTTTATACATGTTAGTATCTCTCTATTTGAAAGTTCGTATATTTACATTCAATACATATCTTATATTTATACATAACTATTTTTCTATTGCAATTTGTGAAGTACCTATTTGTGAAGTTGCATTCGTATGTATTACTTATCTATATTTCCCTTTAACAAAAAAGTTTTTGAAACGAGACATATTTCAAATACACTATTCAGTGCATATTGGTTTTTTACATCACCATGTTCTAACGCATAGTTGTATATAAAATCAAAACAGTTCTATATTCTTATAGTCTATAGTTACTAATTGATATTTTAATCAAACAGGTTTGTTACTTTAACTTTATATAACTTATACTAGTGTATTTCTGTCCGTTTAAATGTTTTGCTGCATTAAGTGTTTAATTATAATTATATACAATTTATCAAAGTATAAATACATTTATTCTGTTTATGTCTACTTGTCTATATTGTAAGAGTTCTTTACCTTGTTATCGTGCTAATCTTAACTAGTTTCAGTTCATTTTATATATCATGACATTTGATTGGTTGATATTACATTTACTTTTGCTTTAGATTTTAGTCTAATCTGGGTTTTACAATATATGTTATTTATTGGTTTAAATGGCGGTGCGGGTCCATGTAGGTAGAATATATATTAATTCATACATTTTTATATATTTAACATTATATTGTGTAGGTAATTTGCCTATAAGTAAATAATACATATGGATACTATCTTTACGTGTTTTATTTTTATATGTTTATGTTATTTTGATGTGTATTATGAGTGTGTTGTGTAGGTAATAATAGGTTGGAAGTTTATCACACTGTAACTTATTCTAAGTTTTTTACTTATTGTCTAGTACATCTTTTACTGTGTCTTATATATTGCTCCTCCGATCTTCGTCTACTTTACTAGAACGGTTTTCATATTTTCTATTTATGTTATGACTTGTAATGCTAGCTTATATTACTACTATATATTGCGTACTACATGTTTGTTTGTTTTACTAATGTTACTTATACATTGTGTATATATTCAAAAATATATATCTATGTATTATTATCTATCTTGTTCTATTTCTATGTACAGTCTTCTTCACTATCTTTAAACAGTACGCTATAAATTTTTCTACATTGGCTTTCTGCATCAGTTCCGTCATGTTTCTAAATTTAATGTCGATTTTTAATTCCGTTGCTAGGTCGTTCCGTTCGCGGGAATATGCAGGGCACCAGAAGATTATGTGCGGCACTGTTTCGATCTCACTGCTACTACATCTGCACGAGGGATCCTCCTTACACCCGAAGCGGTTCAGGTACTCGGAGAACCCCCCGTGTCCCGTGAATAACTGGGTATGCAAGTCGGTGAGGCCGACCTGCCTAACTACCTTTCTGGCCTGCGTGACATCCGGGAAAAAGAGTTTCGTAACGGATGCAGTTGACTCTCGACAGTATCTCCGGTTCCATTCGTCCACCGTTCCCATTCGGAACTGCCGTTTGACGAAGGAAACCGGACACTTGTCATAAAGCGGCTCCTCCTTCAAAGAAGTTGCAGCCGCTTTCGCCAACTCATCCGCCCGCTCGTTTTCTCGTATGTTCACGTGGGCCTTGACCCAGAATAGCTCAACCTTCTTTCCTTGCAGTGCACATTCCATGAGGTTACTTCTTGACGCTGCTGCCAGGGGGTTTACGGAGCTCCAGTTACACAGCGCCTGCAATGCCGATCTAGAGTCACTATAAATGCCAAAGCTTCTTTCTGGGCTGCCTTTGGCTGACGCCGTAGCCTCACAGATCGCCAGCATCTCTGCCTGATAGACCGTGCAGTAAGACGCTAGTTTGATTTTCCGGCTATTGGTCTCGGCCTCATTATCCCAGTAGGATAATGACGCTCCGACCTGGCCTTCGATCAAACTACCGTCCGTGAAAATGCGCACCGCTTGAGTGCGTTGCGCATCCACCTGCTCTTGGTCCACCAGGCAGATAAACTGCAACTCGATGTGTGAGGCCGGGTGAGGTGTGCTGGCGTAAGCAACTCGCATTTCCATCTCCCTATCCTCAAGCATTGGCTGGTATACACCCCTCTTGGCTTCGTATAGGGAAGCTGCTTCCCTTACTCGAAGATCAAGAGGGAGTATACCCGCCAGCGCCATTGCGGAGTTTAGGGAGACGGTTTTATATGCACGACACATTTTCTGTGCAAATCCGCGTTGGACGGTGTTTAGTTGCTTACGCACGCACTTCTTTGTAGCCGCAGGGGCCCAGACGCTCGCTGCGTATAGGACTATTGGCTCCAGCACCGCTGTATACATTATCCGGATGACCTCCGGGTTAAGACCCCAGGTGACCTTCGCTGCTCGCGACAGCTGTCCATAAAAACTTAATGCCCTCGCACATACGTTACGTATGTGCGAGTTAAAAGTTAGCTTGCGGTCTATGGTTAATCCCAGGATCTTAACTTCGGAGGCCATCTCAATGCTGACCCCTCCCATATTCAGTCTTGGGGTGTCGTACTTTAATTTGTTCGTAAAAGTAATAGCTTTAGTTTTCTGTGGAGCAAATTTAAGTTTGTTTCGGACACCCCATTCCTGAACATAGGAGAGGGTCGCATTCGCTCTGTCTTGTATGTCGTAGCCGGAGTCTCCGTCAAATATCAAAACAACGTCGTCCGCGAAGGCTTGGACTTGGGCGCCTCTCGCCTCAAGTCCTTTTAAGAGGGGGTCGAGTAAAAGGTCCCACAGTATAGGCCCCCCTATGGAACCTTGGACGCAGCCTTTTGTGGTTTTCCTTGTAACCTCTTCTCCTAGGTACCTAAGCCTAACCTTTCTGTCACTCAGGTAACTGCCCAATATCTTCTGGATATTGCTCGGGCAGTCCTCTTCGGCCAGTCGGGTCCTAATCATCGGCCACCAAGCGCTATCGAACGCTCCCTCTATGTCCAGCGAGACGAGTGTTATTATCTTTTTTTGTCTCAGCTTTTGGCGTATATTGCTCACCAGATCATAGAGGGAGTCCTCGGTGCTTTTTTGTGGCAGAAACCCGTACTGCCGGGGGCTAAGCCTAGGTACTAGGTACCACTTCAGTCGGTTTACTACAAGGCGTTCCAGAACTTTACCCATCACTGGCAACAAGCCGATGGGCCTATATGATTTGACGTTGGTGTAGTCGTCTTTTCCCGGCTTCCGCAACACCACCACTGTCGCTTCTTTCCAGACAGCCGGGAAATATCCAGTTCTTAGGCATTGATTTACCAGTGATAGGCAAAGTTCCGGCATGTGATAAATGACCTGCATACATATATCAGCTGTTAGCCCGTCGGACCCAGGTGCTTTCTTGGGGTTAAATTTCCTAATGGCCTCTCTTAGTTCGAGGGCTGTGAAGGGAGGATCGTCATTCCCTTCCTCGTTTTCTCCGAGCTTGTCCGCCCGCTCCCTTATTGCCTGGTGTTCTGGCGTATCACCCTCCATATTGTCCTCCGGATAGAAGGCTCTCACTAACAGCTCTGCAGACTCTCTCGGTCCAAGCACTCTTCCGCCTCCGACTAATGGCTCGTCTGCCTCCCTCTTTCTTGTCCTTCCTATGACCCTGTATATTCCCTCCCATAGGCCTTCTTTCTCCTGCTTTGTGCAGAACTCCTTCCAACTGCTAGTTTTAGCTTGCTTTACTTTATTTTCATACTCTTCTTTTGCCTGCAGGTACTCGTCGACAACTCTCCTTCTACGAGATTGTGCTGCCCAGCGGATTCTTCTCTTCTTGGTCATGACTCCACGTTTCAGCGCGGCGAGCTCGTCTGACCACCATGGTACGTTAACTCTATTATTTTGTTTAATTGTAGGTATACTATGTTTGCATGCTGTTTTTATTATTTCATTAAACGTGTTTATTTTATTTTCTAAGTCCGTCGTGTCAGTAAGTTTTTCTATTTCATTTTTATTTATTTTGTTTTCTATCATCAGATGGTCCAATTTCGTACGAAATTGGTCCCATTTGGCTTTCTTTGTGTTATATATGCGTGTCGTTCTAGACATGCAAACTGCGCTTAACTTGTTAGTATGAAGTGTGAATGTTATTGTATTGTGGTCTGAACTCGTCACTCCAGTGTCTACTTTCCAGTCGTTAATGTAATTGAGAAGTTCCCTTGTACAAGCCGTAATGTCTATAAAGCTCGATAAGACTTTGCCGCCACGCACGGTGTCGAACGTAGGAGTGTCCCCCTCGTTGAGGACCTGCAGGTGAAGTTCATTTAGGAGTCCTGCCACCTCCGCTCCACGCGCATCTTCATCCGGACTGCCCCACCATGGGCTTTTCGAGTTTATATCTCCTCCTATTATTATTCTCCGGGTTCCCACTCCCTGGACGATACGCCTAAGTTGTCCCATATAAGGCCCGAGGTCTTTGTTTGGCTCAAAGTAGATTGAGACGGCTACCAGCGAGTCAGCTCCACTCCCCAACTTTACCACCGCGATGTTGTCGGTAGTGTATTCCGGCATAGTAATCGCTTGAATATTCTGATCGAAAACAACAATAGCTGCTTTCACTACTTTAGTCGGTGTGTTGTTCTGGTGGACCTTGGCCCCCCGGCAGCCGCCCAATTTCTTCTCATAGATTGTATATGGTTCTTGGAGCAGTGCAAAGGCCACGTTTCTTTGGCTTGCAGTATTTAGCAGTTCTGTATTTGCGAGCGCCTTCCTTTGTAGGTTTGCTTGCATAATCATATGTGGCCTTTGCTCCTTAGATATCGTCCGATTCGTTAGAGTGCCCTTAACAATACGCTACAGATGCCCTTGCTATCGCATCCCATTTGATGCGTATTGGGCATTTATCGCTAAAGGCATTGTGTTGTACATCTGATTGTTTTCCCTTTAGGCAATTACAACACGTTGGTGGGTCGCCGGCTCTGTAGTATTGACACTGGCTCCTAAGATGTGGCTCACCGCAGTGGCTGCATTTGGGGTGCACTTCTGTGCATAGTCTCTTCCCATGCCCATACTCGAGACACTGGGAGCATTGGGTGAGAGGAGACCTGTCTGCTACATGCAGAGTTTGGAGGTCTACTCTCACCGTGCCCTCGCTTGTGAACCTCTGCCACAGCCGCGGCGTCACTCTGATTATAACCCGGTGCGTGAGCGGATTTCGCCCCCTGATCTTGTAGGCTACCCTCATCATCCTATCCTGCTCCTCCAGCCCGTCGAATACCCTCCGGTTTTGATTCGACAGGGCACGGAGGAGCTCCTCATCGGAGTGAACCTTTAATACTCCTGTAATCTGGACTAAGGGGTCCTTGTTTTTAATCTCTTCCACATTTAGGTGCTCGTTTTCCTGGAGTCTTTTTTTAATTTGTTCCCGTTCGCTTGGTGTCCTGCATCCTATAATCACTTTTTTATCTCTCGCTTTCCGTATTTTCTCTATTTCGACTCCTCCTTCTTTCACCTTTAGTGTCTCGCTGATTCTTTTTAGCACCTCTTCCACATTTCGCTCTTGGTTCTTGTCTGTGACTATTATTGAGTGTAGCGTCGGGCGTTCCGGTGCTTTCGCACTGGGTTTTCCCGATACTACACTCGCATAGCTCTGTCTATTCTCTCTCAGCTCTTCTCTATGTCTTCCCATCTCTTTTTGGAGTTCTTCTATTTTCCTGTTGTTTTCCCTCATGAGGTTTGCATGCTCATTCAACCTCATTAACAAGGCCTCTTTTTCTTTGTCCTGTTTTCTTCCAATTTCTTCATGAGATTCTATCTCATTTTCTCTGTTCTGGACACCTGCTTCCTTTGTTTCCCGCTTTTCCACTTCTCTCTCTGACCTTATTCTTATTATTTCCTCTTCCGCTTCAATAGCGAGTTCGTACATCTTTTTCACAAAGTCATTAGCGCCATCCTTAATTTTTGATGTTTTCGCTTTTATACACTCTCCATACTTTTCATAGCATTGTTTTATTTTCTCTTTTCGACTATGGTGGATTTCTGACTTCTTCTCTCCTTCAGGAGAGGACGCTGGTTGCTTTCGTGACCTAGTTATCGGTGCCATAATCGAGACCATTGTCGATGACGATGACGATGGCACTGGCCTTTGTAATATTATGGATGACGGTTTTCCTGTAACCACTGTTCCTAGTTTCTTTGAGTAGGTTTTGTTCAATTCTTCAGGCGAAGTCGCCGTAATCTCGGTAGTCGCCGCTGTCTTCGTCAGTTTGGGAGGAGGGGTATATATCAGGGTCACCACCTTTTTAATCTGGCTAGATCCCGCCGTGTTCTTCGGCTTACCACCTGCTATGGTAGCCTCGTCTTCAATGTCTTCCATTATCTCCACGAGCTTCTCAGTTTCCTTGGTTGGAGGTGAGCTTGCCACCTCCTTGTCGGCGTTTGTTCCCTGCTGGGATTTGCTCGGTGTCCTGAACATCTTCCGGAGAAGGATCGTCAAGTACTAATAATACTGCTCAATAAAGCTTATATACACTATTCCGCTGGTGCAATAACACCAGGGGAGTCTAATCTGCAACTATGGCCAATAAGCCTTGTCGAATATACTAAGTACAGTCCCAAGTACTAAGGACTACTAAAACTAAAAAATTTAAAAACTTATTTGTCAAAAAGTGTTATCTACACTATCTGTGCTAACACAGTGTCTTAAAGCGATACAAAGCTAAATAGGTCAATAAAACCTTGGTCTTACAGATTGTTAAAACAATTATGTTGTCAATTTATTGATAGTATGATTATCAATTTATTATTAATGGTGATGATACTATCAATCTACTTACGTCTACAATTTAAAACTAAAACTAATAATAATATAATGTGTACTTTCTGTTTCAGGAGTACCGACGTTGACCCGCCAGAAGCCTTCTTTCTTCAATAAGTGTAAGTGTTGTGTACTAGTGTTTTATTTTTATTGTTCCTATTCCAGGTATCCTGTGTCCCGTTAGAGTGGCTGCAGGCGCTCTTCAGGTGAGTACGTGTAGTGTTTGCCTGGATGCGTGTGCGCGTGTCTGTATAATGTGCGTGTATATACAAGTGTCTAGTGGACAAATGCGGGATGCGAATGTGCGAATGTAAATGTGCGAATGTGCCAAAGTGTGAATGTACAGATATATTAATGTATACGTCGGAATGTAGATTAGAAAAGTTGCAAATATCCCCCTATTAGTGTTATAAATTAAAGATAAAAGTCGAATAAAAAGTTATGTTTTTATTTAATGAAATTGTTTACTATACCCGACGTCTAGACAAGTCTAGGTCAATGACCCGTTTGTTGTTGTGAATCAGTGAATGAAGTTGTTTACTATAAAATTCCTCGTGCTCGGTCGAGCGGAAATAATTACCGGCTTATCTGCCTTTGAGTCGGGCCCGGCTCCTTTGTAAGGAATAAATTATGCTAATGAGTTTGCGGTTTTCGCTTTGAATTCCTCGTGCTCGGTCGTGCGGATATAATTAATGGCTTATCTGCCTTTAAGTCGGCCCGGCTCCTTTGTAAGGAATAAATTATGCTAATGAGTTTGCGGTTTCTTTTGAATTCCTCGTACTCCGTCGTGGGAAAAATAAAATAATTGCCGGCTTATACTGCCCACCTGTTTCGTGAGAAATTGGTTCGGGTCGTGGGAATTTTTCCTTTGTATTGAATATGACGCGGCTACCAGTATTTACTATTTACGTGTGTGTGTGTGTGTGTGTGTATTATTGTTTATGTTGTGTTCCTACGTGTGTGTATGAGTATATATTACTATCTTTGTATGTGTATGTGTAGTTTGTTCCCAGGATACCTGGAGTAGGATGAGCAGTTGTCTTCCCAGCGCCGGGCCGAAGACTGCGCGCGTACCGCGTGCGGTCCTCGCTCCGCGCGGCCGCTCTGGGGTCTCGGTGCACGTGAGGTCGTGCGGTCGGCGCGCTGCGAGCGGCGGCGGCGGCGCGTTGATGGTCTCGAATAAATCCCGGTTTCAGGTAAAGTGTGTTGCTGGAATGTAAGTGTTTTAATTTATTAATTAGGGTGCCTCTTGTATACGTATTTATTTATGTATGTCTTATATATATATTTATATGTGTATATTATAAATTACTATAATATAATTTTTATTGTAGTATATAAATATATATATATATACTTATATGTGTAGAAGGTTTAATATGTTTATGTAGGTTGGTTATGTATTTCTATATTATATATAAGGTATATATATATATTTATGTATTTATAGATGTAATAGTTCGTGTATATATATATATATGTATATTTTATATTTTATATATAATTGATAATAAGTTTATATTATGTTATTGTAGTATATATATATACTTATATGCATAGAAGATTTAGTGTATTTATATAAGTTAGTTATATATTTCTATATTATATCTAAGATATATATATATATATTGTATATTTATAAATGTAATAATTCGTGGTATGTATGTTTATATATATTCATATATATATTTATATATTATATATAATTGATAATAAGTTTATATTATATATATATTTTTAAGTGTATAAATATGAAGCAATATACAAGATTATATTTAGTTAATTAGTTAATTAAGTCGTTAATACTAATGTCAATTAAGTTAATTTATGTCTTAAGGATAGCGGGACTAATGAAGGCGGCGGCACGCGGCCGCGCTGCAGGTGCAGGGCGAAAGCGGGCAGGGGGGGGCCGGCGCCGTCGCACGGACTCTTCAACAAATATACTTCACGAACCGATCGCGGCGCTCCGCGTGGGCTGGGATGGCTATGTGCGGGTCGCCGCGGACACTTCGACACTCCACTGGGTTCTTTACGTTTTGATGATAGGATTAAAAAATGTTTATATTTGTATTATATTATTATAAATGGTTTTAAAGTTTTTCCAAGAGATTATTGATAAAGTTCTATATTAATGATTTATACTTAAACAAAGGGAGATACTACTTTAAGAATTTTCAAAAAATTAAAAATTTTAAAAAATTTTGGAAACAAATATTTGTTTTTCGAGATTAATTGATATATATACGATCTTTTTAAATAACAGTATAGGGCACAACGATAATCAAAGTGCACAAAGAAAAATGGATTATATTTAAACAAAGGGAGATACTATTTTAAGAAATTTAAAAAGTTAAAATTAAAAAAAATTTTTTGGGGAACAAAATTTTTGTTTTTCGAGATTAAATTAATTAATATATATACAATCTATTAAACAGCAATATAGGACACAGCGATAATCAAAGTGCACAAAGAAAGAAACTTAATATTAATTTGATATTAATTTAAAGTTCACTAAATAAATTTCACAGTGGCCCTGGGGAATCCGATTCCGGCTACGATCGCCCAGCGTAGCCGGAGCTCTCGCCGCCTGGTCGCTTCGCCGACTCGCGTCTCTTGCAAAAATGGTCGCTTTCCTTATCTTACACGTCCAGCGTATCTTGGTCGAATCCTGTCCGTATCTCTGCCGTTACTCCCGGTAAAAATCTGGGAGTGGTCTGTATGGATTCTCGATCGTTTTCTCTTTCTAGTAGCAGTCTAAAAATAGTATGTCACCCGATCGGAAGTTGGTCAAAATTGAGCCTCAAGCTGTGAGGTCCGAATCTCGTTCTAATGTAAACAGATTTTTCCACTTTCTTGGGCGAATCCTGTCTCTAGCTCTGCCGTTACTCCCGGTAAAAATCTGGGAGTGGTCTGTATGGATTCTCGATCGTTTTCTCCTTCGAGTAGCAATTTAAAAATAATATGTCACACGATCGGAAGTTGGTCAAAATTGAGCCTCAACCTGTGAGGCCCGAATCTCGCTCTAATATAAACAGATTTTTCCACTTTCCAGCACTAATTATGCACTATAGACTCTAGAAACACTATATACACTTATGCAGGGGTATATATATGTGACTTTCACAAAGAATTTGTAACTAAAACTGGAAAATATATTAAATTAAATAAATCACGAGCGTGCCGATGGACGTGCGCTCACTCGACCAAGGTTCGCGTAAGACTTGGTTAGGTCATCAACGCGAGGTTCGCCGCCATAGAGGACAGGCTGGGCCCCGCGCCGACCCTCCGTCCACCGCTTGCGGCCGACGGAGGCAGGGCGCCGGCACCCAGGCCGACTCCCCGCGCGCTCGCGAAGCCCACCGGAGGGCCCAAACCGGCCACGGCTGCCGCTGCAGTCCGCCGGGGTCTGGGGGAAGCAAGTACCCCGGTCCCGATGGAGGTAGTGGCGGCCCCGGCCGCCGGGGTGGCAGACTCCCCACTGCCACCGACCCCCCCCGCGAGGAAAAAACACAGGGGGGGCGTGAAGCGAACGCTCCGAAAGCGGAGGAGGGCGGCCCGCGCCGCCGCCGCTGCCTCGGCGGCCTTCGCCTCGGCGCCCGCCCCGATCGTTTCGGCCTCTGGGCGGCAAATGGCCCCCGCGTCCGCGCCATCGGTGGCGCCCGTCCCGCGCGCCCGACGTGCCGCCCCGTATGTGGCGCCGTCGCCGGCGCCCGTGGCGCGCGCCCCTCACGCCGCCCCGTACGTCGCGCCGCCGCCGACGCCCGTGGCCCCCGCCCCCGCCCCCGTTCCCGAGGGGGGGGCGTGGTCCACGGTCGTGGGGCGGAAAAAGGGTAAGGGGGCGAGGGCCAACGGGCCCCCTCCCCCCCCCCAGGTGCAAGCTGCTGCCCCACCGACGGGGTGGAGGCAGCAACCGCGGAAGCAGGCCGCGAGGCCTGCCGTCGTTCTCCGCGAGCCGAAGTCGGCCGCAGTCATTATTAGACTGCTGCCGGCAGCGGCCGCGAAGGGTGTCGGCTATCGTGAGGTCTTCGCAAAGGCCTCGACGGTGGTCGACATCACCGCCATGGGCCTCCGCGAGGGGCTGAAGGTGGTGCGGACCGCCAGGGACGCGCGTCTCCTCGAGTTCCAGCCGGGACCCGAGAGCGCGGCCAAGGCGGACCGCGTCGCCGAAGCCCTGCGCGGGGCCCTAGAAGGGATGGCTGAGGTCGTCCGCCCCGTAAAGCGTGGGGAGCTTTACGTCTCAGGGCTGGACGACTCAGTCACGGTCGATGGGCTGCGTGACGCGATCGCGCGCGCGGGCAACTGCCGGCGCGACGACGTGCTCACGAAGCACATCGGTGCAGGACCGGGCGGATTGGGCGCATCGTACGTGCTGTGCCCCGTCGCTGCCGCCAAGACCATCGTCGGGTTGGGCTACCTTCTGGTCGGCTTCACCTCGGCGAGGGTCGAAGCACTGGAAGCCAGACCGATACGTTGTTACAGATGTTTCAACGTCGGTCACGGCACCCAAACTTGTCCGGACACGTGCCCGGACCGGACTAACTTGTGTCTCCGCTGCGGTAAAAGCGGACACAAGATGCCGGACTGCACGGCACGGAAACCCCACTGCGCGGCGTGCGCGGCGGGGGGACTGAACGCGGCCCACCCCACGTTGGCGAGGTTCTGCCAACCTCCCTACGTGAGGGGCCAATTCGTCCACTCACGGGCGAGACCACGTACCGGCAAATCGGGAGTACAGACAATGGACACCTCCAATGCCTAGTACACCCGTAACGACGTTCTTTCAAGCTAACGTAAACCACTCCCCCACCGCTCAGGACTTGTGCCTGCAGGCGATGGCGGAGTGGCAAGCGAATTTAGCCGTAATAAGTGAACCTTATTACGTCCCTCCTTCAGGGAACTGGGTGGGCGATCTCGATGACATGGTAGCGGTGGTGGCCAGAGCCGGGTCCGGCACACCGCTTACATGTCTCGAAAGAGGAAAGGGCTATGCTGTGGCGGAGAGCGGGAGTATCGTCGTCATAGGCGTTTACTTTTCGCGCAACCGCCCCCTGGCGGAGTTCGAGCTTCACTTGGACGCCGTCGGGGCCGCCGTACGCAGACTGTCGCCCAAAACGATCTTCGTGATGGGCGACTTTAATGCAAAGCACCTCTCCTGGGGAAACGTACTCACGGACCCTAGGGGTCGGGCGGTCGAGGATTGGGCTCTTCAAGCCGGCCTGACCATACTGAACCAGGGGTCGGTCCAGACCTGCGTGCGCGCGCGGGGTGGATCGATCATCGACCTGTCATTCGTCACTCATGCGGCCGCCCGCAGAGTGACCGGATGGAGGGTGCTGGAGGAGGTGGAGTCGCTCTCTGATCATCGGTACATCAGATTTGAGCTCACGACCCCCTCCTCCGGTCCGAGCCCTGTTCACCGTCGCCCCCCTCTCCTCCCGCGTTGGGCCCTTACCAAGCTCGATCCGGAGCAGGCCGAGGAGCGGGCACTCTCGGAAAGCTGGGCCTACCCAGCCGACTTCGCGAATCTGGATACGCAGGCAGAGCACATGCGCAAGACCCTGACGAGGGTTTGCGACGCTGCGATGCCACGCGTCTCCAAGCGGCAGCCTCCGTGCAAGCAATCGGTCCACTGGTGGACCGAGGAGCTGGGCGAGATGCGAAAGGCAGTTCGCATCATCAGCCACAGGCTCAAACGCTGCAGGGCGCGCCGTCCTCCGGACTTCGTCGCGGAAAATGGACTCGTGGGCGAGTTTAGAGAGGCCAGAAAGGCCCTTTCGATTGCAATATTGCGATCGAAAGCCCGGGCTCGGGCCGAGCTCCTCGAGACGCTCGATCGGGACCCTTGGGGGCGCCCGTACCGTGGGGCCCGCAACAAGTTGCGGCCTTGCACATCCACGGTCACGGAAACGCTCGAACCCGAGGTGCTCCGGTCGGTTATCGATGGGCTCTTCCCGGATCCGGGGAACTTCACTCCCCCCAGTATGGGTCCACCCATTCCCGACACCCCCACGGACGAGGAGCCTCACTCCATCTCCGAGGGGGAGCTAGACGTCGCCCTGGACCGGCTCCGGGGCAGGAAGACGGCACCGGGACCCGACGGGGTTCCAGGTCGACTCCTCTTCCTGGCTGCAAAACACCTACGCAGCCAGCTGCGGGACCTCTTCGAAGCCTGTATTCGCGCAGGTAGGTTCCCGTCGCAATGGAAAGAGGGTCGTTTGTGCCTACTTCCAAAGGGAGGTCGGCCTCCCAACGATCCGTCCGCCTACAGGCCCATAGTGCTGCTGAACGAGGTCGCCAAGGTCTTCGAGAAGATCTTGGCGGAGCGGCTTGTGAAGCATCTAGACACTGTGGAGCCGGGGCTATCAGATACGCAGTTCGGGTTTCGGCGGAGGCGCTCCACGATGGACGCCTTCGAGACGCTGCGAACGTTGACGGACGAAGCCGTCCAAGCGAAGGACGTCGTTCTTGCAGTGTCGCTAGACATAGCGAACGCCTTTAACAGCCTCCCTCATGAGACGATCAGGGAGGGGCTCCACGCGCACGGAGTCCCCCCGTACCTCACGAGGCTGTTGGGCGAGTACCTGCGAGATCGGCACATCCTTTGGGAGGGCGGTGAGTCCGCCAACCACGTGTTAGGTCGGCGACGTGTCGCGTGCGGCGTTCCACAGGGATCGGTCCTCGGGCCTATCCTTTGGAACGTAGGCTATGACTGGATCCTTCGGGTGACGGTCCGGCCCGGAGTAGGGCTGATCTGCTTTGCGGACGACACCCTACTCACGGCACGCGCCGCGTCTTTTGCGGAATCCGTGGACGTCGCCAACGACGGGTTGGCGATCGTCGTAGATCGAATAGCTAGGCTGGGCTTGAGGGTCTCCCCCGCGAAAACGGAGGCCGTCATGTTCCATAGGAAATTCCGGAATCCTCCCCCGGACTTGTCCGTTACAGTTCAGGGGGTGGCGATCAGAGTAGGGCCCACGATGAAATATCTTGGGCTAGTTTTAGACGGGAAATGGCTGTTCAAAGCGCACTTTGAGCAGCTAGTTCCCAAACTTGTGAATTCCGCGGGCGCACTCTCCAGGCTTCTTCCTAACGTGGGGGGGCCGGGGGGTGCGACGCGGAAGCTTTATTCTGGCATCCTGAGGAGTATGGCACTCTACGGTGCGCCCGTCTGGTCCGATTCGCTTCACCGCCACAACCGAACCCTGCTGCACCGCGCGCAGCGGGTTCTGGCCGTGAGGACCATACGGGGGTACCGCACAGTGTCGTGGTTGGCGGCGACTCTCTTGGCAGGCGAGCTGCCCTGGCCTCTCCAGGCAGACGTCCTGTCCAGGGTTCGTCGCGCCCGGCAGGATGCCCTAGCTAGAGGACTGACCTTCTGTCAAGTCGAATTAGAGACGGTCAGGAAGCGGGAAACTCATTCCTGCCTCGTCGCCTGGTCTCGTGACCTCGAACACCCTGTGGCCGGCGGCTATACGGTGGATGCAATCAGGCCGCAGCTGGAGAGATGGGTGACCCGCACCAGCGGAACCCTGACCTTCAGGACGACTCAGATACTGACCGGACACGGTTGTTTCGACCAGTATCTGTTTCGCATTGTGGGCTGCTTGCCTTCCCCGGACTGCCGCCAATGCGGCGCACCCGATACGGCGTTACACACGCTTGTTGAGTGCGCTGCATGGACGCCTCAGCGTTTCGAGCTCGAGACACACGTAGGAGCCGTACGATCGCTTGGCGACTTGGTAACGGCCATGTTGCACAGCGACGACCGCTGGGAGTCTGCGGTCTCTTTCTGTGAGGCTGTAATGTCTCTAAAAGAGGCCGCAGAAAGGGACAGGGAGCGAAGCCCTTCAGCGCGTGCCGCTAATGTCACCCGAGGCCGCCGGCCTTCAGCTGGCACTCGACGAGGCAGGTACGCGCGTTACTTCCCTCCCTGAGTTAGGTTCCGGTACGAGGGGCCCCTTGCTACTAGGCAACGCAAGGGATTCAGCCCCCGTTTCGAAGTGGGGTGTGTTCTCCCAGGGCACACTCCAGGCACTTTATTGCGCTGGATCGACTGTTGCGTAACTATGTTCTATATCTCAGTCTTTCCTTCACAACAAAGCGCAGGGTCGACGGGAGGAGAGGTTTTTTAGTGGGTATTGAGGTTGTTCGCTCGTGTAACATCGCTCGGAGTCGCCACACTCCTCTGTGTAATCCATCGCGGGCGGAGCGCAAATAAAGCATACTATTGCTAGCGTTATCGCCCCCGATGGATGCGTGCCGTTTCCTAGTGACGGCCCAGAGAGTGCGTAAATCGGTTAGCATTTTCCCTCGCCTCAAAAAAAAAAAAAAAAAAAAAAAAAAAAAAAAAAAAAAAAAAAAAAAAAAAGACTTGGTTAGGTCAGTTCCGGCCAGGCATTGATGCGAGGCGGTCGCAGATGCCCTGTTCTCCTGGATTTTGCAGTTTTTGTCGTGCCTTTTCTTTCCAAAAAGGCGATAAATTGCGAATATAGTTGTGTAGTGTCAGTGTACAGTGATATCTAGTTCGATTCCGGCGCGAATCGCAGTTTTTTGGCTCGGGTGAGTGATTTACTCTCTTCGCTTGCTTTCGCGCGCTTTGGCGCATATTGCGCAACATTTAACGACTTATTTTGTACATTAAGTACACCCGCGCGCGTCGCTGGTTTCGCACGGGGAGCGGGCATCCAGCAATGGATGCCCAGGACCCAAAACCACCCCCTGGGCTTTCAGGTGCGCCTTGTAAGAGAGGCCACCTGGAGGCCAAGGACGGTTGGCAGGCTGCGGAGATCGGCGAGACGCGTAGGAAGAAGGTCCCGTTAGCATCGTTCGCCCGGCGCAGCAAATCTGCCGCCGGGCCACGTCCAGGCTGCCCGGCTGCTGCCGTTATCACGGCGGCACCTGAGGCGCCTGTCTTGTTAGGCAGGGCGGCGTCCGTGGTGGATCTCACCGTGGATGCCCCCGCTCGTAGGACTAACGTTATGGGGCCACCGGAAGGTCCCGTGACGCGTAGGCCCCCATCCAGCCGTGCGGCAAGTAGGGCCGCACACCTGGATATAGCTAGGAGCTCGTCGCTCGGGTCGCACTCGGCTATCTACCTGGCCGTGAGCGACGCGAGCGACATAGACGTAGGTGCCTTCGGGACGCCGTCGACCTCTGCATGGGCCTCACCTGTGCAGGGGAGCGACGGGCACGAAGGCGGCTTTCGTACGCCGCTGTCAGGTAGCACTCCAGAGTCTCTGGATAGTGCGCTTGACGGTGCCGTTCGCGCGTTCGATTATTCCCGCCCTGCTTCGCCTGCCTGTGGACAAATCGTCTACACGGTGGCCGGAACAGCGACGGTGGGGGGCGGTCGCCCCACGACGACGGTGGCCTATAGCGCGCAGGCCTCACTTGCGCCTCTGCCACTGGCTTGCGACCTAGCGGTTCGCAACGTCGGGGACGGCCGTCCCACGACCCCGGTCGTCGCGCGAGCTTCACTCGCGCTATCGACCGAGGTCGCGAATAGGGAGTTTGTAGGCGCGGCAGCGGCGACCCCTTCGTCTTCCTTCCCTACTGGGATGGGAGTCGCTGTCGCGGCGTCGGCGCCTGCGTGTGCAGCGACTGCGGAGACGGCGGCGACGGCGGCGGCGTCAACGTCTTCGTCTTCGGCGACTGCAACTTCGTCCGCGTTCGCGTCCACAGGTTCGTCGTCTTCGGCGGCGGGTCCAGCGATGCGAGCTTCGTCTTCGGGGACATTTGTGCCCCCTGTATCGTGTGCTCCGGTATTTGCGGCCGGATCGAGGTCACGGTTCTGGGACCGGTCCCGGAGCAGCGACGCCGATTCGGCCCCTACGTCGGGTGCGTCCACCCCAGCGCGCGCGCGCTCGCCTTTGCGCCCCACGTGGGGCGCAACCGAATCGACCGCGTCGGCCGCGTCGGTTCTCGCGGGTGCGGAGGCCTTCCTCCGCACTGAGGGGGGGGAAAAGGGGCGCAAGGCGCGCAAGGCAACCAACGCCAAATTGGCCGCGGCTAGCCAGTGCGCCGCCCTCGTAGAAGACATCACGGCCCTCGGCCCCGGGGAACTGCGCCTAGCGGCGAGCGCCCAGGTCGCCGAGATCCTTCAGATCGCCCAGACGTCGGGCAATCTGAAGGGTGGCTACGTGCGTCGGCTGAAGGATGCCGCGAACAGAGTGTCGGACATTGTCGACACGCTGGTCACGCGGAATCCGGAAACCGAGGCGTGGAAGCTCGGCAACGAGAATGCGCGTTTGCGCATGGAAGTGAACTCTTTGCGGGAGGAGAATCTCTCCTATCGCAAGGAGTTCGAAGAAATGCGCAAGGCCCTCAAGGCCTCCGCTCCGGCCGTGGAGCCGGCGCCCGCCGTCGTGGCGGCGCCGCCCCCCGTGCCCGTCAAGCGGAAGGCACGGGCGGTCGCGGTGGAGGTGGCGGCGATTTCGGAATCGCCCGCCGCGCCCGTCGCGACTAAAAAATCGCGTCCGACCCCCGCCGCGGTGGCGGGGTCGACACCGGTTCCCGCCGACGGGGCGGAGCCGGCCGCGGCGCCCGCCGACGGGGCGGCGCCGCCGTCCGTCCCACTCGGGCGCGGCGGCGTTGAGTACGATGCGTTCGTGCGCGTCGTGCTCGATGCCGTGGCGCCACTCATCAACGCGAGGTTCGCCGCCATAGAGGACAGGCTGGGCCCCGCGCCGACCCTCCGTCCACCGCTTGCGGCCGACGGAGGCAGGGCGCCGGCACCCAGGCCGACTCCCCGCGCGCTCGCGAAGCCCACCGGAGGGCCCAAACCGGCCACGGCTGCCGCTGCAGTCCGCCGGGGTCTGGGGGAAGCAAGTACCCCGGTCCCGATGGAGGTAGTGGCGGCCCCGGCCGCCGGGGTGGCAGACTCCCCACTGCCACCGACCCCCCCCGCGAGGAAAAAACACAGGGGGGGCGTGAAGCGAACGCTCCGAAAGCGGAGGAGGGCGGCCCGCGCCGCCGCCGCTGCCTCGGCGGCCTTCGCCTCGGCGCCCGCCCCGATCGTTTCGGCCTCTGGGCGGCAAATGGCCCCCGCGTCCGCGCCATCGGTGGCGCCCGTCCCGCGCGCCCGACGTGCCGCCCCGTATGTGGCGCCGTCGCCGGCGCCCGTGGCGCGCGCCCCTCACGCCGCCCCGTACGTCGCGCCGCCGCCGACGCCCGTGGCCCCCGCCCCCGCCCCCGTTCCCGAGGGGGGGGCGTGGTCCACGGTCGTGGGGCGGAAAAAGGGTAAGGGGGCGAGGGCCAACGGGCCCCCTCCCCCCCCCCAGGTGCAAGCTGCTGCCCCACCGACGGGGTGGAGGCAGCAACCGCGGAAGCAGGCCGCGAGGCCTGCCGTCGTTCTCCGCGAGCCGAAGTCGGCCGCAGTCATTATTAGACTGCTGCCGGCAGCGGCCGCGAAGGGTGTCGGCTATCGTGAGGTCTTCGCAAAGGCCTCGACGGTGGTCGACATCACCGCCATGGGCCTCCGCGAGGGGCTGAAGGTGGTGCGGACCGCCAGGGACGCGCGTCTCCTCGAGTTCCAGCCGGGACCCGAGAGCGCGGCCAAGGCGGACCGCGTCGCCGAAGCCCTGCGCGGGGCCCTAGAAGGGATGGCTGAGGTCGTCCGCCCCGTAAAGCGTGGGGAGCTTTACGTCTCAGGGCTGGACGACTCAGTCACGGTCGATGGGCTGCGTGATGCGATCGCGCGCGCGGGCAACTGCCGGCGCGACGACGTGCTCACGAAGCACATCGGTGCAGGACCGGGCGGATTGGGCGCATCGTACGTGCTGTGCCCCGTCGCTGCCGCCAAGACCATCGTCGGGTTGGGCTACCTTCTGGTCGGCTTCACCTCGGCGAGGGTCGAAGCACTGGAAGCCAGACCGATACGTTGTTACAGATGTTTCAACGTCGGTCACGGCACCCAAACTTGTCCGGACACGTGCCCGGACCGGACTAACTTGTGTCTCCGCTGCGGTAAAAGCGGACACAAGATGCCGGACTGCACGGCACGGAAACCCCACTGCGCGGCGTGCGCGGCGGGGGGACTGAACGCGGCCCACCCCACGTTGGCGAGGTTCTGCCAACCTCCCTACGTGAGGGGCCAATTCGTCCACTCACGGGCGAGACCACGTACCGGCAAATCGGGAGTACAGACAATGGACACCTCCAATGCCTAGTACACCCGTAACGACGTTCTTTCAAGCTAACGTAAACCACTCCCCCACCGCTCAGGACTTGTGCCTGCAGGCGATGGCGGAGTGGCAAGCGAATTTAGCCGTAATAAGTGAACCTTATTACGTCCCTCCTTCAGGGAACTGGGTGGGCGATCTCGATGACATGGTAGCGGTGGTGGCCAGAGCCGGGTCCGGCACACCGCTTACATGTCTCGAAAGAGGAAAGGGCTATGCTGTGGCGGAGAGCGGGAGTATCGTCGTCATAGGCGTTTACTTTTCGCGCAACCGCCCCCTGGCGGAGTTCGAGCTTCACTTGGACGCCGTCGGGGCCGCCGTACGCAGACTGTCGCCCAAAACGATCTTCGTGATGGGCGACTTTAATGCAAAGCACCTCTCCTGGGGAAACGTACTCACGGACCCTAGGGGTCGGGCGGTCGAGGATTGGGCTCTTCAAGCCGGCCTGACCATACTGAACCAGGGGTCGGTCCAGACCTGCGTGCGCGCGCGGGGTGGATCGATCATCGACCTGTCATTCGTCACTCATGCGGCCGCCCGCAGAGTGACCGGATGGAGGGTGCTGGAGGAGGTGGAGTCGCTCTCTGATCATCGGTACATCAGATTTGAGCTCACGACCCCCTCCTCCGGTCCGAGCCCTGTTCACCGTCGCCCCCCTCTCCTCCCGCGTTGGGCCCTTACCAAGCTCGATCCGGAGCAGGCCGAGGAGCGGGCACTCTCGGAAAGCTGGGCCTACCCAGCCGACTTCGCGAATCTGGATACGCAGGCAGAGCACATGCGCAAGACCCTGACGAGGGTTTGCGACGCTGCGATGCCACGCGTCTCCAAGCGGCAGCCTCCGTGCAAGCAATCGGTCCACTGGTGGACCGAGGAGCTGGGCGAGATGCGAAAGGCAGTTCGCATCATCAGCCACAGGCTCAAACGCTGCAGGGCGCGCCGTCCTCCGGACTTCGTCGCGGAAAATGGACTCGTGGGCGAGTTTAGAGAGGCCAGAAAGGCCCTTTCGATTGCAATATTGCGATCGAAAGCCCGGGCTCGGGCCGAGCTCCTCGAGACGCTCGATCGGGACCCTTGGGGGCGCCCGTACCGTGGGGCCCGCAACAAGTTGCGGCCTTGCACATCCACGGTCACGGAAACGCTCGAACCCGAGGTGCTCCGGTCGGTTATCGATGGGCTCTTCCCGGATCCGGGGAACTTCACTCCCCCCAGTATGGGTCCACCCATTCCCGACACCCCCACGGACGAGGAGCCTCACTCCATCTCCGAGGGGGAGCTAGACGTCGCCCTGGACCGGCTCCGGGGCAGGAAGACGGCACCGGGACCCGACGGGGTTCCAGGTCGACTCCTCTTCCTGGCTGCAAAACACCTACGCAGCCAGCTGCGGGACCTCTTCGAAGCCTGTATTCGCGCAGGTAGGTTCCCGTCGCAATGGAAAGAGGGTCGTTTGTGCCTACTTCCAAAGGGAGGTCGGCCTCCCAACGATCCGTCCGCCTACAGGCCCATAGTGCTGCTGAACGAGGTCGCCAAGGTCTTCGAGAAGATCTTGGCGGAGCGGCTTGTGAAGCATCTAGACACTGTGGAGCCGGGGCTATCAGATACGCAGTTCGGGTTTCGGCGGAGGCGCTCCACGATGGACGCCTTCGAGACGCTGCGAACGTTGACGGACGAAGCCGTCCAAGCGAAGGACGTCGTTCTTGCAGTGTCGCTAGACATAGCGAACGCCTTTAACAGCCTCCCTCATGAGACGATCAGGGAGGGGCTCCACGCGCACGGAGTCCCCCCGTACCTCACGAGGCTGTTGGGCGAGTACCTGCGAGATCGGCACATCCTTTGGGAGGGCGGTGAGTCCGCCAACCACGTGTTAGGTCGGCGACGTGTCGCGTGCGGCGTTCCACAGGGATCGGTCCTCGGGCCTATCCTTTGGAACGTAGGCTATGACTGGATCCTTCGGGTGACGGTCCGGCCCGGAGTAGGGCTGATCTGCTTTGCGGACGACACCCTACTCACGGCACGCGCCGCGTCTTTTGCGGAATCCGTGGACGTCGCCAACGACGGGTTGGCGATCGTCGTAGATCGAATAGCTAGGCTGGGCTTGAGGGTCTCCCCCGCGAAAACGGAGGCCGTCATGTTCCATAGGAAATTCCGGAATCCTCCCCCGGACTTGTCCGTTACAGTTCAGGGGGTGGCGATCAGAGTAGGGCCCACGATGAAATATCTTGGGCTAGTTTTAGACGGGAAATGGCTGTTCAAAGCGCACTTTGAGCAGCTAGTTCCCAAACTTGTGAATTCCGCGGGCGCACTCTCCAGGCTTCTTCCTAACGTGGGGGGGCCGGGGGGTGCGACGCGGAAGCTTTATTCTGGCATCCTGAGGAGTATGGCACTCTACGGTGCGCCCGTCTGGTCCGATTCGCTTCACCGCCACAACCGAACCCTGCTGCACCGCGCGCAGCGGGTTCTGGCCGTGAGGACCATACGGGGGTACCGCACAGTGTCGTGGTTGGCGGCGACTCTCTTGGCAGGCGAGCTGCCCTGGCCTCTCCAGGCAGACGTCCTGTCCAGGGTTCGTCGCGCCCGGCAGGATGCCCTAGCTAGAGGACTGACCTTCTGTCAAGTCGAATTAGAGACGGTCAGGAAGCGGGAAACTCATTCCTGCCTCGTCGCCTGGTCTCGTGACCTCGAACACCCTGTGGCCGGCGGCTATACGGTGGATGCAATCAGGCCGCAGCTGGAGAGATGGGTGACCCGCACCAGCGGAACCCTGACCTTCAGGACGACTCAGATACTGACCGGACACGGTTGTTTCGACCAGTATCTGTTTCGCATTGTGGGCTGCTTGCCTTCCCCGGACTGCCGCCAATGCGGCGCACCCGATACGGCGTTACACACGCTTGTTGAGTGCGCTGCATGGACGCCTCAGCGTTTCGAGCTCGAGACACACGTAGGAGCCGTACGATCGCTTGGCGACTTGGTAACGGCCATGTTGCACAGCGACGACCGCTGGGAGTCTGCGGTCTCTTTCTGTGAGGCTGTAATGTCTCTAAAAGAGGCCGCAGAAAGGGACAGGGAGCGAAGCCCTTCAGCGCGTGCCGCTAATGTCACCCGAGGCCGCCGGCCTTCAGCTGGCACTCGACGAGGCAGGTACGCGCGTTACTTCCCTCCCTGAGTTAGGTTCCGGTACGAGGGGCCCCTTGCTACTAGGCAACGCAAGGGATTCAGCCCCCGTTTCGAAGTGGGGTGTGTTCTCCCAGGGCACACTCCAGGCACTTTATTGCGCTGGATCGACTGTTGCGTAACTATGTTCTATATCTCAGTCTTTCCTTCACAACAAAGCGCAGGGTCGACGGGAGGAGAGGTTTTTTAGTGGGTATTGAGGTTGTTCGCTCGTGTAACATCGCTCGGAGTCGCCACACTCCTCTGTGTAATCCATCGCGGGCGGAGCGCAAATAAAGCATACTATTGCTAGCGTTATCGCCCCCGATGGATGCGTGCCGTTTCCTAGTGACGGCCCAGAGAGTGCGTAAATCGGTTAGCATTTTCCCTCGCCTCAAAAAAAAAAAAAAAAAAAAAAAAAAAAAAAAAAAAAAGACTTGGTTAGGTCAGTTCCGGACGGGCATCCATGCGAGGCAGTCGCTAATGCCTGTGCTCTTCTCGAATTTTGCAGATTTTCGCGCTTTTTCTTTCCGAAAAGGCGATAAATTGCGAATATAGTTGTGTAGTGTCAGTGTACAGTGTTAGTTCGTTCGATTCCGGCGCGAATCGCAGTTTATTGGCTTGGGTGAGTCGATTTACTCTCTGATTGCTTTTCGCGCGCTTCAGCGCATATTGCGTAATATTAACGGTTATTTTGTACATTAAGTACACCCGCGCGCGTCGCTGGTTTCGCACAGGGAACGGGCATCCAGCAATGGATGCCCAGGACCCAAAACCACCCCCTGGGCTTTCAGGTGCGCCTTGCAAGAGAGGCCACCTGGAGGCCAAGGACGGTTGGCAGGCTGCGGAGATCGGCGAGACGCGTAGGAAGAAGGTCCCGTCAGTATCGATCGCCCGGCGCAGCAAATCTGCCGCCGGGCCACGTCCAGGCTGCCCGGCTGCTGCCGTTATCACGGCGGCACCTGAGGCGCCTGTCTTGATAGGCAGGGCGGCGTCCGTGGTGGACCTCACCGTGGATGCCCCCGCTTGTAGGACTAACGTTATGGGGCCACCGGAAGGTCCCGTGACGCGCAGGCCCCCATCCAGCCGTGCGGCACGTAACAGTGCGGCACACCTGGATATAGGTAGGAGTACGCTGCTCGGGTCACACTCGGCTGTTTGCCTGGCCGTGAGTGACGCGAGCACCATAGATGTGAGTGCCTTCGGGACGCCGTCGACCTCTGCATGGGCATCACCTGTGCAGGGGGGCGACGGGTACGAAGATGGCTTTCGCACGCCACTGTCAGGTAGCATTCCAGAGTCTCTGGATAGTGCGCTTGACGGTGTCGTTCGCGCATTCGGTTATTCCCGCCCTGCTTCGCCTGCCTGTGGACAAATCGTCTACACGGCGGCCGGAACAGCGACGGTGGGGGGCGGTCGCCCCACGACGACGGTGGCCTATAGCGCGCAGGCCTCACCTGCGCCTTTGCCACTGGCTTGCGACCTATCGGTTCGCAACGTCGGGGACGGCCGTCCCACGACCCCGGTTGTCGCGCGAGCTTCACTCGCGCTATCGACCGAGGTCGCGAACAGGGAATTTGTAGGCGCGGCAGCGGCGACCCCTTCGTCTTCCTTCCCTACTGGGATGGGAGTCGCTGTCGCGGCGTCGGCGCCTGCGTGTGCAGCGACTGCGGCGACGGCGGCGACGGCGGCGGCGTCCACGTCCACGTCTTCGTCTTCGGCGGCGGCAACAACTTCGTACGCGTTCGCGTCCACAGGTTCGTCGTCTTCTGCGGCGGGCTCGGCGAAGCGGGCTACGTCTTCGGGGACATTTGTGCCCCCTGTATCGTGTGCTCCGGTATTTGCGGCCGGATCGAGGTCACGGTTCTGGGACCGGTCCCGGAGCAGCGACGCCGATTCGGCCCCTACGTCGGGTGCGTCCACCCCAGCGCGCGCGCGCTCGCCTTTGCGCCCCACGTGGGGCGCAACCGAATCGACCGCGTCGGCCGCGTCGGTTCTCGCGGGTGCGGAGGCCTTCCTCCGCACTGATGGGGGGGAAAAGGGGCGCAAGGCGCGCAAGGCAACCAACGCCAAATTGGCCGCGGCTAGCCAGTGCGCCGCCCTCGTAGAAGACATCACGGCCCTCGGCCCCGGGGAACTGCGCCTAGCGGCGAGCGCCCAGGTCGCCGAGATCCTTCAGATCGCCCAGACGTCGGGCAATCTGAAGGGTGGCTACGTGCGTCGGCTGAAGGATGCCGCGAACAGAGTGTCGGACATTGTCGACACGCTGGTCACGCGGAATCCGGAAACCGAGGCGTGGAAGCTCGGCAACGAGAATGCGCGTTTGCGCATGGAAGTAAACTCTTTGCGGGAGGAAAATCTCTCCTATCGCAAAGAGTTTGAAGAAATGCGCAAGGCCCTTAAGGCCTCCGCTCCGGCCGTGGAGCCGGCGCCTGCCGTCGTGGCGGCGCCGCCCCCCGTGCCCGTCAAGCGGAAGGCACGGGCGGTCGCGGTGGAGGTGGCGGCGATTTCGGAATCGCCCGCCGCGCCCGTCGCGACTAAAAAATCGCGTCCGACCCCCGCCGCGGTGGCGGGGTCGATACCGGTTCCCGCCGACGGGGCGGAGCCGGCCGCGGCGCCCGCCGACGGGGCGGCGCCGCCGTCCGTCCCACTCGGGCGCGGCGGCGTTGAGTACGATGCGTTCGTGCGCGTCGTGCTCGATGCCGTGGCGCCACTTATCAACGCGAGGTTCGCCGCCATAGAGGACAGGCTGGGCCCCGCGCCGACCCTCCGTCCACCACTTGCGGCCGACGGAGGCAAGGCGCCGGCGCCCAGGCCGACTCCCCGCGTGTCCGTCGCGAAGCCCACCGGAGGGCCCAAACCGGCCACGGCTGCCGCTGCAGTCCGCCGGGGTCTGGGGGAAGCAAGTACCCCGGTCCCGATGGAGGTGGTGGCGGCCCCGGCCGCCGGGGTGGCAGACTCCCCACTGCCACCGACCCCCCCCGCGAGGAAAAAACACAGGGGGGGCGTGAAGCGGACGCTCCGAAAGCGGAGAAAGGCGGCCCGCGCCGCCGCCGCTACCTCGGCGGCCTTCGCTTCGGCGCCCGCCCCAATAATTTCGGCCTCTGGGCGACAAATGGCCCCCGCGTCCGCGCCATCAGTGGCGCCCGTCCCGCGCGCCCGTCGTGCCACCCCGTGTGTGGCACCGTCGCCGGCGCCCGTGGCGTGCGCCCGCCGCGTCGCCCCGTACGTCGCGCCACCGCCGGCGCCCGTGGCCCCCGCCCCCGCCCCCGTACCCGAGGGGGGGGCGTGGTCCACGGTCGTAGGGCGGAAAAAGGGTAAGGGGGCGAGGGCCAACGGGCCCCCTCCCCCCCCCCCAGACGCAAGCTGCTGCCCCACCGACGGGGTGGAGGCAGCAACCGCGGAAGCAGGCCGCGAGGCCTGCCGTCGTTCTCCGCGAGCCGAAGTCGGCCGCAGTCATTATTAGACTGCTGCCGGCAGCGGCCGCGAAGGGTGTCGGCTATCGCGAGGTCTTCGCAAAGGCCTCGACGGTGGTCGACATCACCGCCATGGGCCTCCGCGAGGGGCTGAAGGTGGTGCGGACCGCCAGGGACGCGCGTCTCCTCGAGTTCCAGCCGGGACCCGAGAGCGCGGCCAAGGCGGACCGCGTCGCCGAAGCCCTGCGCGGGGCCCTAGAAGGGATGGCTGAGGTCGTCCGCCCCGTAAAGCGTGGGGAGCTTTACGTCTCAGGGCTGGACGACTCAGTCACGGTCGATGGGCTTCGTGACGCGATCGCGCGCGCAGGCAACTGCCGGCGCGACGACGTGCTCACGAAGCACATCGGTGCAGGACCGGGCGGATTGGGCGCATCATACGTGCTGTGCCCCGTCGCTGCCGCCAAGACCATCGTCGGGTTGGGCTACCTTCTGGTCGGCTTCACCTCGGCGAAGGTCGAAGCACTGGAAGCCAGACCGATACGTTGTTACAGATGTTTCAACGTCGGTCATGGCACCCAAACTTGTCCGGACACGTGCCCGGACCGGACTAACTTGTGTCTCCGCTGCGGTAAAAGCGGACACAAGATGCCGGACTGCACGGCACGGAAACCCCACTGCGCGGCGTGCGCGGCGGGGGGACTGAACGCGGCCCACCCCACGTTGGCGAGGTTCTGCCAACCTCCCTACGTGAGGGGCCAATTCGTCCACTCGCGGGCGAGACCACGTACCGGCAAATCGGGAGTACAGACAATGGACACCTCCAATGCCTAGTACACCCGTAACGACGTTCTTTCAAGCTAACGTAAACCACTCCCCCACCGCTCAGGACTTGTGCCTGCAGGCGATGGCGGAGTGGCAAGCGAATTTAGCCGTAATAAGTGAACCTTATTACGTCCCTCCTTCAGGGAACTGGGTGGGCGATCTCGATGACATGGTAGCGGTGGTGGCCAGAGCCGGGTCCGGCACACCGCTTACATGTCTCGAAAGAGGAAAGGGCTATGCTGTGGCGGAGAGCGGAAGTATCGTCGTCATAGGCGTTTACTTTTCGCGCAGCCGCCCCCTGGCGGAGTTCGAGCTTCACTTGGACGCCGTCGGGGCTGCCGTACGCAGACTGTCGCCCAAAACGATCTTCGTGATGGGCGACTTTAATGCAAAGCACCTCTCCTGGGGAAACGTAATCACGGACGCTAGGGGTCGGGCGGTCGAGGATTGGGCTCTTCAAGCCGGCCTGACCATACTGAACCAGGGGTCGGTCCAGACCTGCGTGCGCGCGCGGGGTGGATCGATCATCGACCTGTCATTCGTCACTCATGCGGCCGCCCGCAGAGTGACCGGATGGAGGGTGCTGGAGGAGGTGGAGTCGCTCTCTGATCATCGGTACATCAGATTTGAGCTCACGACCCCCTCCTCCGGTCCGAGCCCTGTTCACCGTCGCCCCCCTCTCCTCCCGCGTTGGGCCCTTACCAAGCTCGATCCGGAGCAGGCCGAGGAGCGGGCACTCTCGGAAAGCTGGGCCTACCCAGCCGACTTCGCGAATCTGGATACGCAGGCAGAGCACATGCGCAAGACCCTGACGAGGGTTTGCGACGCTGCGATGCCACGCGTCTCCAAGCGGCAGCCTCCGTGCAAGCAATCGGTCCACTGGTGGACCGAGGAGCTGGGCGAGATGCGAAAGGCAGTTCGCATCATCAGCCACAGGCTCAAACGCTGCAGGGCGCGCCGTCCTCCGGACTTCGTCGCGGAAAATGGACTCGTGGGCGAGTTTAGAGAGGCCAGAAAGGCCCTTTCGATTGCAATATTGCGATCGAAAGCCCGGGCTCGGGCCGAGCTCCTCGAGACGCTCGATCGGGACCCTTGGGGGCGCCCGTACCGTGGGGCCCGCAACAAGTTGCGGCCTTGCACATCCACGGTCACGGAAACGCTCGAACCCGAGGTGCTCCGGTCGGTTATCGATGGGCTCTTCCCGGATCCGGGGAACTTCACTCCCCCCAGTATGGGTCCACCCATTCCCGACACCCCCACGGACGAGGAGCCTCACTCCATCTCCGAGGGGGAGCTAGACGTCGCCCTGGACCGGCTCCGGGGCAGGAAGACGGCACCGGGACCCGACGGGGTTCCAGGTCGACTCCTCTTCCTGGCTGCAAAACACCTACGCAGCCAGCTGCGGGACCTCTTCGAAGCCTGTATTCGCGCAGGTAGGTTCCCGTCGCAATGGAAAGAGGGTCGTTTGTGCCTACTTCCAAAGGGAGGTCGGCCTCCCAACGATCCGTCCGCCTACAGGCCCATAGTGCTGCTGAACGAGGTCGCCAAGGTCTTCGAGAAGATCTTGGCGGAGCGGCTTGTGAAGCATCTAGACACTGTGGAGCCGGGGCTATCAGATACGCAGTTCGGGTTTCGGCGGAGGCGCTCCACGATGGACGCCTTCGAGACGCTGCGAACGTTGACGGACGAAGCCGTCCAAGCAAAGGACGTCGTTCTTGCAGTGTCGCTAGACATAGCGAACGCCTTTAACAGCCTCCCTCATGAGACGATCAGGGAAGGGCTCCGCGCGCACGGAGTCCCCCCGTACCTCACGAGGCTGTTGGGCGAGTACCTGCGAGATCGGCACATCCTTTGGGAGGGTGGCGAGTCCGCCAACCACGTGCTAGGTCAGCGACGTGTCGCGTGCGGCGTTCCACAGGGATCGGTCCTCGGGCCTATCCTTTGGAACGTAGGCTATGACTGGATCCTTCGGGTGACGGTCCGGCCCGGAGTAGGGCTGATCTGCTTTGCGGACGACACCCTACTCACGGCACGCGCCGCGTCTTTTGCGGAATCCGTGGACGTCGCCAACGACGGGCTGGCGATCGTCGTAGATCGAATAGCTAGGCTGGGCTTGAAGGTCTCCCCCGCGAAAACGGAGGCCGTCATGTTCCATAGGAAATTCCGGAATCCTCCCCCGGACTTGTCCGTTACAGTTCAGGGGGTGGCGATTAGAGTAGGGCCCACGATGAAATATCTTGGGCTAGTCCTAGACGGGAAATGGCTGTTCAAAGCGCACTTTGAGCAGCTAGTTCCCAAACTTCTGAATTCCGCGGGCGCACTCTCCAGGCTTCTTCCTAACGTGGGGGGGCCGGGGGGTGCGACGCGGAAGCTTTATTCCGGCATCCTGAGGAGTATGGCACTCTACGGTGCGCCCGTCTGGTCCGATGCGCTTCACCGCCACAACCGAACCCTGCTGCACCGCGCGCAGCGGGTTCTGGCCGTGAGGACCATACGGGGGTACCGCACAGTGTCGTGGTCGGCGGCGACTCTCTTGGCAGGCGAGCTGCCCTGGCCTCTCCAGGCAGACGTCCTGTCCAGAGTTCGTCGCGCCCAGCAGGATGCCCTAGCTAGAGGACTGACCTTCTGTCAAGTCGAATTAGAGACGGTCAGGAAGCGGGAAACCCATTCCTGCCTCGTCGCCTGGTCTCGTGACCTCGAACACCCTGTGGCCGGCGGCTATACGGTGGATGCAATCAGGCCGCAGCTGGAGAGATGGGTGACCCGCACCAGCGGAACCCTGACCTTCAGGACGACTCAGATACTGACCGGACACGGTTGTTTCGACCAGTATCTGTTTCGCATTGTGGGCTGCTTGCCTTCCCCGGACTGCCGCCAATGCGGCGCACCCGATACGGCGTTACACACGCTTGTTGAGTGCGCTGCATGGACGCCTCAGCGTTTCGAGCTCGAGACACACGTAGGAGCCGTCCGATCGCTTGGCGACTTGGTAACGGCCATGTTGCACAGCGACGACCGCTGGGAGTCTGCGGTTTCTTTCTGTGAGGCTGTAATGTCTCTAAAAGAGGCCGCAGAAAGGGATAGGGAGCGAAGCCCTTCAGCGCGTGCCGCTAATGTCACCCGAGGCCGCCGGCCTTCAGCTGGCACTCGACGAGGCAGGTACGCGCGTTACTTCCCTCCCTGAGTTAGGTTCCGGTACGAGGGGCCCCTTGCTACTAGGCAACGCAAGGGATTCAGCCCCCGTTTCGAAGTGGGGTGTGTTCTCCCAGGGCACACTCCAGGCACTTTATTGCGCTGGATCGACTGTTGCGTAACTATGTTCTATATCTCAGTCTTTCCTTCACAACAAAGCGCAGGGTCGACGGGAGGAGAGGTTTTTTAGTGGGTATTGAGGTTGTTCGCTCGTGTAACATCGCTCGGAGTCGCCACACTCCTCTGTGTAATCCATCGCGGGCGGAGCGCAAATAAAGCATACTATTGCTAGCGTTATCGCCCCCGATGGATGCGTGCCGTTTCCTAGTGACGGCCCAGAGAGTGCGTAAATCGGTTAGCATTTTCCCTCGCCTCAAAAAAAAAAAAAAAAAAAAAAAAAAAAAAAAAAAAAAAAAAAAAAAAAAAAAAAAAAGACTTGGTTAGGTCAAGCCCACCGGAGGGCCCAAACCGGCCACGGCTGCCGCTGCAGTCCGCCGGGGTCTGGGGGAAGCAAGTACCCCGGTCCCGATGGAGGTAGTGGCGGCCCCGGCCGCCGGGGTGGCAGACTCCCCACTGCCACCGACCCCCCCCGCGAGGAAAAAACACAGGGGGGGCGTGAAGCGAACGCTCCGAAAGCGGAGGAGGGCGGCCCGCGCCGCCGCCGCTGCCTCGGCGGCCTTCGCTTCGGCGCCCGCCCCGATCGTTTCGGCCTCTGGGCGGCAAATGGCCCCCGCGTCCGCGCCATCGGTGGCGCCCGTCCCGCGCGCCCGACGTGCCGCCCCGTATGTGGCGCCGTCGCCGGCGCCCGTGGCGCGCGCCCCTCACGCCGCCCCGTACGTCGCGCCGCCGCCGACGCCCGTGGCCCCCGCCCCCGCCCCCGTTCCCGAGGGGGGGGCGTGGTCCACGGTCGTGGGGCGGAAAAAGGGTAAGGGGGCGAGGGCCAACGGGCCCCCTCCCCCCCCCCAGGCGCAAGCTGCTGCCCCACCGACGGGGTGGAGGCAGCAACCGCGGAAGCAGGCCGCGAGGCCTGCCGTCGTTCTCCGCGAGCCGAAGTCGGCCGCAGTCATTATTAGACTGCTGCCGGCAGCGGCCGCGAAGGGTGTCGGCTATCGCGAGGTCTTCGCAAAGGCCTCGACGGTGGTCGACATCACCGCCATGGGCCTCCGCGAGGGGCTGAAGGTGGTGCGGACCGCCAGGGACGCGCGTCTCCTCGAGTTCCAGCCGGGACCCGAGAGCGCGGCCAAGGCGGACCGCGTCGCCGAAGCCCTGCGCGGGGCCCTAGAAGGGATGGCTGAGGTCGTCCGCCCCGTAAAGCGTGGGGAGCTTTACGTCTCAGGGCTGGACGACTCAGTCACGGTCGATGGGCTTCGTGACGCGATCGCGCGCGCGGGCAACTGCCGGCGCGACGACGTGCTCACGAAGCACATCGGTGCAGGACCGGGCGGATTGGGCGCATCGTACGTGCTGTGCCCCGTCGCTGCCGCCAAGACCATCGTCGGGTTGGGCTACCTTCTGGTCGGCTTCACCTCGGCGAAGGTCGAAGCACTGGAAGCCAGACCGATACGTTGTTACAGATGTTTCAACGTCGGTCACGGCACCCAAACTTGTCCGGACACGTGCCCGGACCGGACTAGCTTGTGTCTCCGCTGCGGTAAAAGCGGACACAAGATGCCGGACTGCACGGCACGGAAACCCCACTGCGCGGCGTGCGCGGCGGGGGGACTGAACGCGGCCCACCCCACGTTGGCGAGGTTCTGCCAACCTCCCTACGTGAGGGGCCAATTCGTCCACTCGCGGGCGAGACCACGTACCGGCAAATCGGGAGTACAGACAATGGACACCTCCAATGCCTAGTACACCCGTAACGACGTTCTTTCAAGCTAACGTAAACCACTCCCCCACCGCTCAGGACTTGTGCCTGCAGGCGATGGCGGAGTGGCAAGCGAATTTAGCCGTAATAAGTGAACCTTATTACGTCCCTCCTTCAGGGAACTGGGTGGGCGATCTCGATGACATGATAGCGGTGGTGGCCAGAGCCGGGTCCGGCACACCGCTTACATGTCTCGAAAGAGGAAAGGGCTATGCTGTGGCGGAGAGCGGGAGTATCGTCGTCATAGGCGTTTACTTTTCGCGCAACCGCCCCCTGGCGGAGTTCGAGCTTCACTTGGACGCCGTCGGGGCCGCCGTACGCAGACTGTCGCCCAAAACGATCTTCGTGATGGGCGACTTTAATGCAAAGCACCTCTCCTGGGGAAACGTACTCACGGACCCTAGGGGTCGGGCGGTCGAGGATTGGGCTCTTCAAGCCGGCCTGACCATACTGAACCAGGGGTCGGTCCAGACCTGCGTGCGCGCGCGGGGTGGATCGATCATCGACCTGTCATTCGTCACTCATGCGGCCGCCCGCAGAGTGACCGGATGGAGGGTGCTGGAGGAGGTGGAGTCGCTCTCTGATCATCGGTACATCAGATTTGAGCTCACGACCCCCTCCTCCGGTCCGAGCCCTGTTCACCGTCGCCCCCCTCTCCTCCCGCGTTGGGCCCTTACCAAGCTCGATCCGGAGCAGGCCGAGGAGCGGGCACTCTCGGAAAGCTGGGCCTACCCAGCCGACTTCGCGAATCTGGATACGCAGGCAGAGCACATGCGCAAGACCCTGACGAGGGTTTGCGACGCTGCGATGCCACGCGTCTCCAAGCGGCAGCCTCCGTGCAAGCAATCGGTTCACTGGTGGACCGAGGAGCTGGGCGAGATGCGAAAGGCAGTTCGCATCATCAGCCACAGGCTCAAACGCTGCAGGGCGCGCCGTCCTCCGGACTTCGTCGCGGAAAATGGACTCGTGGGCGAGTTTAGAGAGGCCAGAAAGGCCCTTTCGATTGCAATATTGCGATCGAAAGCCCGGGCTCGGGCCGAGCTCCTCGAGACGCTCGATCGGGACCCTTGGGGGCGCCCGTACCGTGGGGCCCGCAACAAGTTGCGGCCTTGCACATCCACGGTCACGGAAACGCTCGAACCCGAGGTGCTCCGGTCGGTTATCGATGGGCTCTTCCCGGATCCGGGGAACTTCACTCCCCCCAGTATGGGTCCACCCATTCCCGACACCCCCACGGACGAGGAGCCTCACTCCATCTCCGAGGGGGAGCTAGACGTCGCCCTGGACCGGCTCCGGGGCAGGAAGACGGCACCGGGACCCGACGGGGTTCCAGGTCGACTCCTCTTCCTGGCTGCAAAATACCTACGCAGCCAGCTGCGGGACCTCTTCGAAGCCTGTATTCGCGCAGGTAGGTTCCCGTCGCAATGGAAAGAGGGTCGTTTGTGCCTACTTCCAAAGGGAGGTCGGCCTCCCAACGATCCGTCCGCCTACAGGCCCATAGTGCTGCTGAACGAGGTCGCCAAGGTCTTCGAGAAGATCTTGGCGGAGCGGCTTGTGAAGCATCTAGACACTGTGGAGCCGGGGCTATCAGATACGCAGTTCGGGTTTCGGCGGAGGCGCTCCACGATGGACGCCTTCGAGACGCTGCGAACGTTGACGGACGAAGCCGTCCAAGCGAAGGACGTCGTTCTTGCAGTGTCGCTAGACATAGCGAACGCCTTTAACAGCCTCCCTCATGAGACGATCAGGGAGGGGCTCCGCGCGCACGGAGTCCCCCTGTACCTCACGAGGCTGTTGGGCGAGTACCTGCGAGATCGGCACATCCTTTGGGAGGGCGGTGAGTCCGCCAACCACGTGTTAGGTCGGCGACGTGTCGCGTGCGGCGTTCCACAGGGATCGGTCCTCGGGCCTATCCTTTGGAACGTAGGCTATGACTGGATCCTTCGGGTGACGGTCCGGCCCGGAGTAGGGCTGATCTGCTTTGCGGACGACACCCTACTCACGGCACGCGCCGCGTCTTTTGCGGAATCCGTGGACGTTGCCAACGACGGGTTGGCGATCGTCGTAGATCGAATAGCTAGGCTGGGCTTGAGGGTCTCCCCCGCGAAAACGGAGGCCGTCATGTTCCATAGGAAATTCCGGAATCCTCCCCCGGACTTGTCCGTTACAGTTCAGGGGGTGGCGATCAGAGTAGGGCCCACGATGAAATATCTTGGGCTAGTTTTAGACGGGAAATGGCTGTTCAAAGCGCACTTTGAGCAGCTAGTTCCCAAACTTGTGAATTCCGCGGGCGCACTCTCCAGGCTTCTTCCTAACGTGGGGGGGCCGGGGGGTGCGACGCGGAAGCTTTATTCCGGCATCCTGAGGAGTATGGCACTCTACGGTGCGCCCGTCTGGTCCGATTCGCTTCACCGCCACAACCGAACCCTGCTGCACCGCGCGCAGCGGGTTCTGGCCGTGAGGACCATACGGGGGTACCGCACAGTGTCGTGGTTGGCGGCGACTCTCTTGGCAGGCGAGCTGCCCTGGCCTCTCCAGGCAGACGTCCTGTCCAGGGTTCGTCGCGCCCGGCAGGATGCCCTAGCTAGAGGACTGACCTTCTGTCAAGTCGAATTAGAGACGGTCAGGAAGCGGGAAACTCATTCCTGCCTCGTCGCCTGGTCTCGTGACCTCGAACACCCTGTGGCCGGCGGCTATACGGTGGATGCAATCAGGCCGCAGCTGGAGAGATGGGTGACCCGCACCAGCGGAACCCTGACCTTCAGGACGACTCAGATACTGACCGGACACGGTTGTTTCGACCAGTATCTGTTTCGCATTGTGGGCTGCTTGCCTTCCCCGGACTGCCGCCAATGCGGCGCACCCGATACGGCGTTACACACGCTTGTTGAGTGCGCTGCATGGACGCCTCAGCGTTTCGAGCTCGAGACACACGTAGGAGCCGTCCGATCGCTTGGCGACTTGGTAACGGCCATGTTGCACAGCGACGACCGCTGGGAATCTGCGGTTTCTTTCTGTGAGGCTGTAATGTCTCTAAAAGAGGCCGCAGAAAGGGATAGGGAGCGAAGCCCTTCAGCGCGTGCCGCTAATGTCACCCGAGGCCGCCGGCCTTCAGCTGGCACTCGACGAGGCAGGTACGCGCGTTACTTCCCTCCCTGAGTTAGGTTCCGGTACGAGGGGCCCCTTGCTACTAGGCAACGCAAGGGATTCAGCCCCCGTTTCGAAGTGGGGTGTGTTCTCCCAGGGCACACTCCAGGCACTTTATTGCGCTGGATCGACTGTTGCGTAACTATGTTCTATATCTCAGTCTTTCCTTCACAACAAAGCGCAGGGTCGACGGGAGGAGAGGTTTTTTAGTGGGTATTGAGGTTGTTCGCTCGTGTAACATCGCTCGGAGTCGCCACACTCCTCTGTGTAATCCATCGCGGGCGGAGCGCAAATAAAGCATACTATTGCTAGCGTTATCGCCCCCGATGGATGCGTGCCGTTTCCTAGTGACGGCCCAGAGAGTGCGTAAATCGGTTAGCATTTTCCCTCGCCTCAAAAAAAAAAAAAAAAAAAAAAAAAAAAAAAAAAAAAAAAGACTTGGTTAGGTCGACGTGTCGCGTGCGGCGTTCCACAGGGATCGGTCCTCGGGCCTATCCTTTGGAACGTAGGCTATGACTGGATCCTTCGGGTGACGGTCCGGCCCGGAGTAGGGCTGATCTGCTTTGCGGACGACACCCTACTCACGGCACGCGCCGCGTCTTTTGCGGAATCCGTGGACGTCGCCAACGACGGGTTGGCGATCGTCGTAGATCGAATAGCTAGGCTGGGCTTGAGGGTCTCCCCCGCGAAAACGGAGGCCGTCATGTTCCATAGGAAATTCCGGAATCCTCCCCCGGACTTGTCCGTTACAGTTCAGGGGGTGGCGATCAGAGTAGGGCCCACGATGAAATATCTTGGGCTAGTTTTAGACGGGAAATGGCTGTTCAAAGCGCACTTTGAGCAGCTAGTTCCCAAACTTGTGAATTCCGCGGGCGCACTCTCCAGGCTTCTTCCTAACGTGGGGGGGCCGGGGGGTGCGACGCGGAAGCTTTATTCCGGCATCCTGAGGAGTATGGCACTCTACGGTGCGCCCGTCTGGTCCGATTCGCTTCACCGCCACAACCGAACCCTGCTGCACCGCGCGCAGCGGGTTCTGGCCGTGAGGACCATACGGGGGTACCGCACAGTGTCGTGGTTGGCGGCGACTCTCTTGGCAGGCGAGCTGCCCTGGCCTCTCCAGGCAGACGTCCTGTCCAGGGTTCGTCGCGCCCGGCAGGATGCCCTAGCTAGAGGACTGACCTTCTGTCAAGTCGAATTAGAGACGGTCAGGAAGCGGGAAACTCATTCCTGCCTCGTCGCCTGGTCTCGTGACCTCGAACACCCTGTGGCCGGCGGCTATACGGTGGATGCAATCAGGCCGCAGCTGGAGAGATGGGTGACCCGCACCAGCGGAACCCTGACCTTCAGGACGACTCAGATACTGACCGGACACGGTTGTTTCGACCAGTATCTGTTTCGCATTGTGGGCTGCTTGCCTTCCCCGGACTGCCGCCAATGCGGCGCACCCGATACGGCGTTACACACGCTTGTTGAGTGCGCTGCATGGACGCCTCAGCGTTTCGAGCTCGAGACACACGTAGGAGCCGTACGATCGCTTGGCAACTTGGTAACGGCCATGTTGCACAGCGACGACCGCTGGGAGTCTGCGGTCTCTTTCTGTGAGGCTGTAATGTCTCTAAAAGAGGCCGCAGAAAGGGACAGGGAGCGAAGCCCTTCAGCGCGTGCCGCTAATGTCACCCGAGGCCGCCGGCCTTCAGCTGGCACTCGACGAGGCAGGTACGCGCGTTACTTCCCTCCCTGAGTTAGGTTCCGGTACGAGGGGCCCCTTGCTACTAGGCAACGCAAGGGATTCAGCCCCCGTTTCGAAGTGGGGTGTGTTCTCCCAGGGCACACTCCAGGCACTTTATTGCGCTGGATCGACTGTTGCGTAACTATGTTCTATATCTCAGTCTTTCCTTCACAACAAAGCGCAGGGTCGACGGGAGGAGAGGTTTTTTAGTGGGTATTGAGGTTGTTCGCTCGTGTAACATCGCTCGGAGTCTCCACACTCCTCTGTGTAATCCATCGCGGGCGGAGCGCAAATAAAGCATACTATTGCTAGCGTTATCGCCCCCGATGGATGCGTGCCGTTTCCTAGTGACGGCCCAGAGAGTGCGTAAATCGGTTAGCATTTTCCCTCGCCTCAAAAAAAAAAAAAAAAAAAAAAAAAGACTTGGTTAGGTTCAGTTCCGGCCAGGCATTGGTGCGAGGCGGTCGCAGATGCCCTGTTCTCCTGGATTTTGCAGTTTTTGTCGCGCCTTTTCTTTCCAAAAAGGCGATAAATTGCGAATATAGTTGTGTAGTGTCAGTGTACAGTGATATCTAGTTCGATTCCGGCGCGAATCGCAGTTTTTTGGCTCGGGTGAGTGATTTACTCTCTTCGCTTGCTTTCGCGCGCTTTGGCGCATATTGCGCAACATTTAACGACTTATTTTGTACATTAAGTACACCCGCGCGCGTCGCTGGTTTCGCACGGGGAGCGGGCATCCAGCAATGGATGCCCAGGACCCAAAACCACCCCCTGGGCTTTCAGGTGCGCCTTGTAAGAGAGGCCACCTGGAGGCCAAGGACGGTTGGCAGGCTGCGGAGATCGGCGAGACGCGTAGGAAGAAGGTCCCGTTAGCATCGTTCGCCCGGCGCAGCAAATCTGCCGCCGGGCCACGTCCAGGCTGCCCGGCTGCTGCCGTTATCACGGCGGCACCTGAGGCGCCTGTCTTGTTAGGCAGGGCGGCGTCCGTGGTGGATCTCACCGTGGATGCCCCCGCTCGTAGGACTAACGTTATGGGGCCACCGGAAGGTCCCGTGACGCGTAGGCCCCCATCCAGCCGTGCGGCAAGTAGGGCCGCACACCTGGATATAGCTAGGAGCTCGTCGCTCGGGTCGCACTCGGCTATCTACCTGGCCGTGAGCGACGCGAGCGACATAGACGTAGGTGCCTTCGGGACGCCGTCGACCTCTGCATGGGCCTCACCTGTGCAGGGGAGCGACGGGCACGAAGGCGGCTTTCGTACGCCGCTGTCAGGTAGCACTCCAGAGTCTCTGGATAGTGCGCTTGACGGTGCCGTTCGCGCGTTCGATTATTCCCGCCCTGCTTCGCCTGCCTGTGGACAAATCGTCTACACGGCGGCCGGAACAGCGACGGTGGGGGGCGGTCGCCCCACGACGACGGTGGCCTATAGCGCGCAGGCCTCACTTGCGCCTCTGCCACTGGCTTGCGACCTAGCGGTTCGCAACGTCGGGGACGGCCGTCCCACGACCCCGGTCGTCGCGCGAGCTTCACTCGCGCTATCGACCGAGGTCGCGAATAGGGAGTTTGTAGGCGCGGCAGCGGCGACCCCTTCGTCTTCCTTCCCTACTGGGATGGGAGTCGCTGTCGCGGCGTCGGCGCCTGCGTGTGCAGCGACTGCGGAGACGGCGGCGACGGCGGCGGCGTCAACGTCTTCGTCTTCGGCGACTGCAACTTCGTCCGCGTTCGCGTCCACAGGTTCGTCGTCTTCGGCGGCGGGTCCAGCGATGCGAGCTTCGTCTTCGGGGACATTTGTGCCCCCTGTATCGTGTGCTCCGGTATTTGCGGCCGGATCGAGGTCACGGTTCTGGGACCGGTCCCGGAGCAGCGACGCCGATTCGGCCCCTACGTCGGGTGCGTCCACCCCAGCGCGCGCGCGCTCGCCTTTGCGCCCCACGTGGGGCGCAACCGAATCGACCGCGTCGGCCGCGTCGGTTCTCGCGGGTGCGGAGGCCTTCCTCCGCACTGAGGGGGGGGAAAAGGGGCGCAAGGCGCGCAAGGCAACCAACGCCAAATTGGCCGCGGCTAGCCAGTGCGCCGCCCTCGTAGAAGACATCACGGCCCTCGGCCCCGGGGAACTGCGCCTAGCGGCGAGCGCCCAGGTCGCCGAGATCCTTCAGATCGCCCAGACGTCGGGCAATCTGAAGGGTGGCTACGTGCGTCGGCTGAAGGATGCCGCGAACAGAGTGTCGGACATTGTCGACACGCTGGTCACGCGGAATCCGGAAACCGAGGCGTGGAAGCTCGGCAACGAGAATGCGCGTTTGCGCATGGAAGTGAACTCTTTGCGGGAGGAGAATCTCTCCTATCGCAAGGAGTTCGAAGAAATGCGCAAGGCCCTCAAGGCCTCCGCTCCGGCCGTGGAGCCGGCGCCCGCCGTCGTGGCGGCGCCGCCCCCCGTGCCCGTCAAGCGGAAGGCACGGGCGGTCGCGGTGGAGGTGGCGGCGATTTCGGAATCGCCCGCCGCGCCCGTCGCGACTAAAAAATCGCGTCCGACCCCCGCCGCGGTGGCGGGGTCGACACCGGTTCCCGCCGACGGGGCGGAGCCGGCCGCGGCGCCCGCCGACGGGGCGGCGCCGCCGTCCGTCCCACTCGGGCGCGGCGGCGTTGAGTACGATGCGTTCGTGCGCGTCGTGCTCGATGCCGTGGCGCCACTCATCAACGCGAGGTTCGCCGCCATAGAGGACAGGCTGGGCCCCGCGCCGACCCTCCGTCCACCGCTTGCGGCCGACGGAGGCAGGGCGCCGGCACCCAGGCCGACTCCCCGCGCGCTCGCGAAGCCCACCGGAGGGCCCAAACCGGCCACGGCTGCCGCTGCAGTCCGCCGGGGTCTGGGGGAAGCAAGTACCCCGGTCCCGATGGAGGTAGTGGCGGCCCCGGCCGCCGGGGTGGCAGACTCCCCACTGCCACCGACCCCCCCCGCGAGGAAAAAACACAGGGGGGGCGTGAAGCGAACGCTCCGAAAGCGGAGGAGGGCGGCCCGCGCCGCCGCCGCTGCCTCGGCGGCCTTCGCTTCGGCGCCCGCCCCGATCGTTTCGGCCTCTGGGCGGCAAATGGCCCCCGCGTCCGCGCCATCGGTGGCGCCCGTCCCGCGCGCCCGACGTGCCGCCCCGTATGTGGCGCCGTCGCCGGCGCCCGTGGCGCGCGCCCCTCACGCCGCCCCGTACGTCGCGCCGCCGCCGACGCCCGTGGCCCCCGCCCCCGCCCCCGTTCCCGAGGGGGGGGCGTGGTCCACGGTCGTGGGGCGGAAAAAGGGTAAGGGGGCGAGGGCCAACGGGCCCCCTCCCCCCCCCCAGGTGCAAGCTGCTGCCCCACCGACGGGGTGGAGGCAGCAACCGCGGAAGCAGGCCGCGAGGCCTGCCGTCGTTCTCCGCGAGCCGAAGTCGGCCGCAGTCATTATTAGACTGCTGCCGGCAGCGGCCGCGAAGGGTGTCGGCTATCGTGAGGTCTTCGCAAAGGCCTCGACGGTGGTCGACATCACCGCCATGGGCCTCCGCGAGGGGCTGAAGGTGGTGCGGACCGCCAGGGACGCGCGTCTCCTCGAGTTCCAGCCGGGACCCGAGAGCGCGGCCAAGGCGGACCGCGTCGCCGAAGCCCTGCGCGGGGCCCTAGAAGGGATGGCTGAGGTCGTCCGCCCCGTAAAGCGTGGGGAGCTTTACGTCTCAGGGCTGGACGACTCAGTCACGGTCGATGGGCTGCGTGACGCGATCGCGCGCGCGGGCAACTGCCGGCGCGACGACGTGCTCACGAAGCACATCGGTGCAGGACCGGGCGGATTGGGCGCATCGTACGTGCTGTGCCCCGTCGCTGCCGCCAAGACCATCGTCGGGTTGGGCTACCTTCTGGTCGGCTTCACCTCGGCGAGGGTCGAAGCACTGGAAGCCAGACCGATACGTTGTTACAGATGTTTCAACGTCGGTCACGGCACCCAAACTTGTCCGGACACGTGCCCGGACCGGACTAACTTGTGTCTCCGCTGCGGTAAAAGCGGACACAAGATGCCGGACTGCACGGCACGGAAACCCCACTGCGCGGCGTGCGCGGCGGGGGGACTGAACGCGGCCCACCCCACGTTGGCGAGGTTCTGCCAACCTCCCTACGTGAGGGGCCAATTCGTCCACTCACGGGCGAGACCACGTACCGGCAAATCGGGAGTACAGACAATGGACACCTCCAATGCCTAGTACACCCGTAACGACGTTCTTTCAAGCTAACGTAAACCACTCCCCCACCGCTCAGGACTTGTGCCTGCAGGCGATGGCGGAGTGGCAAGCGAATTTAGCCGTAATAAGTGAACCTTATTACGTCCCTCCTTCAGGGAACTGGGTGGGCGATCTCGATGACATGGTAGCGGTGGTGGCCAGAGCCGGGTCCGGCACACCGCTTACATGTCTCGAAAGAGGAAAGGGCTATGCTGTGGCGGAGAGCGGGAGTATCGTCGTCATAGGCGTTTACTTTTCGCGCAACCGCCCCCTGGCGGAGTTCGAGCTTCACTTGGACGCCGTCGGGGCCGCCGTACGCAGACTGTCGCCCAAAACGATCTTCGTGATGGGCGACTTTAATGCAAAGCACCTCTCCTGGGGAAACGTACTCACGGACCCTAGGGGTCGGGCGGTCGAGGATTGGGCTCTTCAAGCCGGCCTGACCATACTGAACCAGGGGTCGGTCCAGACCTGCGTGCGCGCGCGGGGTGGATCGATCATCGACCTGTCATTCGTCACTCATGCGGCCGCCCGCAGAGTGACCGGATGGAGGGTGCTGGAGGAGGTGGAGTCGCTCTCTGATCATCGGTACATCAGATTTGAGCTCACGACCCCCTCCTCCGGTCCGAGCCCTGTTCACCGTCGCCCCCCTCTCCTCCCGCGTTGGGCCCTTACCAAGCTCGATCCGGAGCAGGCCGAGGAGCGGGCACTCTCGGAAAGCTGGGCCTACCCAGCCGACTTCGCGAATCTGGATACGCAGGCAGAGCACATGCGCAAGACCCTGACGAGGGTTTGCGACGCTGCGATGCCACGCGTCTCCAAGCGGCAGCCTCCGTGCAAGCAATCGGTCCACTGGTGGACCGAGGAGCTGGGCGAGATGCGAAAGGCAGTTCGCATCATCAGCCACAGGCTCAAACGCTGCAGGGCGCGCCGTCCTCCGGACTTCGTCGCGGAAAATGGACTCGTGGGCGAGTTTAGAGAGGCCAGAAAGGCCCTTTCGATTGCAATATTGCGATCGAAAGCCCGGGCTCGGGCCGAGCTCCTCGAGACGCTCGATCGGGACCCTTGGGGGCGCCCGTACCGTGGGGCCCGCAACAAGTTGCGGCCTTGCACATCCACGGTCACGGAAACGCTCGAACCCGAGGTGCTCCGGTCGGTTATCGATGGGCTCTTCCCGGATCCGGGGAACTTCACTCCCCCCAGTATGGGTCCACCCATTCCCGACACCCCCACGGACGAGGAGCCTCACTCCATCTCCGAGGGGGAGCTAGACGTCGCCCTGGACCGGCTCCGGGGCAGGAAGACGGCACCGGGACCCGACGGGGTTCCAGGTCGACTCCTCTTCCTGGCTGCAAAACACCTACGCAGCCAGCTGCGGGACCTCTTCGAAGCCTGTATTCGCGCAGGTAGGTTCCCGTCGCAATGGAAAGAGGGTCGTTTGTGCCTACTTCCAAAGGGAGGTCGGCCTCCCAACGATCCGTCCGCCTACAGGCCCATAGTGCTGCTGAACGAGGTCGCCAAGGTCTTCGAGAAGATCTTGGCGGAGCGGCTTGTGAAGCATCTAGACACTGTGGAGCCGGGGCTATCAGATACGCAGTTCGGGTTTCGGCGGAGGCGCTCCACGATGGACGCCTTCGAGACGCTGCGAACGTTGACGGACGAAGCCGTCCAAGCGAAGGACGTCGTTCTTGCAGTGTCGCTAGACATAGCGAACGCCTTTAACAGCCTCCCTCATGAGACGATCAGGGAGGGGCTCCGCGCGCACGGAGTCCCCCCGTACCTCACGAGGCTGTTGGGCGAGTACCTGCGAGATCGGCACATCCTTTGGGAGGGCGGTGAGTCCGCCAACCACGTGTTAGGTCGGCGACGTGTCGCGTGCGGCGTTCCACAGGGATCGGTCCTCGGGCCTATCCTTTGGAACGTAGGCTATGACTGGATCCTTCGGGTGACGGTCCGGCCCGGAGTAGGGCTGATCTGCTTTGCGGACGACACCCTACTCACGGCACGCGCCGCGTCTTTTGCGGAATCCGTGGACGTCGCCAACGACGGGTTGGCGATCGTCGTAGATCGAATAGCTAGGCTGGGCTTGAGGGTCTCCCCCGCGAAAACGGAGGCCGTCATGTTCCATAGGAAATTCCGGAATCCTCCCCCGGACTTGTCCGTTACAGTTCAGGGGGTGGCGATCAGAGTAGGGCCCACGATGAAATATCTTGGGCTAGTTTTAGACGGGAAATGGCTGTTCAAAGCGCACTTTGAGCAGCTAGTTCCCAAACTTGTGAATTCCGCGGGCGCACTCTCCAGGCTTCTTCCTAACGTGGGGGGGCCGGGGGGTGCGACGCGGAAGCTTTATTCCGGCATCCTGAGGAGTATGGCACTCTACGGTGCGCCCGTCTGGTCCGATTCGCTTCACCGCCACAACCGAACCCTGCTGCACCGCGCGCAGCGGGTTCTGGCCGTGAGGACCATACGGGGGTACCGCACAGTGTCGTGGTTGGCGGCGACTCTCTTGGCAGGCGAGCTGCCCTGGCCTCTCCAGGCAGACGTCCTGTCCAGGGTTCGTCGCGCCCGGCAGGATGCCCTAGCTAGAGGACTGACCTTCTGTCAAGTCGAATTAGAGACGGTCAGGAAGCGGGAAACTCATTCCTGCCTCGTCGCCTGGTCTCGTGACCTCGAACACCCTGTGGCCGGCGGCTATACGGTGGATGCAATCAGGCCGCAGCTGGAGAGATGGGTGACCCGCACCAGCGGAACCCTGACCTTCAGGACGACTCAGATACTGACCGGACACGGTTGTTTCGACCAGTATCTGTTTCGCATTGTGGGCTGCTTGCCTTCCCCGGACTGCCGCCAATGCGGCGCACCCGATACGGCGTTACACACGCTTGTTGAGTGCGCTGCATGGACGCCTCAGCGTTTCGAGCTCGAGACACACGTAGGAGCCGTACGATCGCTTGGCAACTTGGTAACGGCCATGTTGCACAGCGACGACCGCTGGGAGTCTGCGGTCTCTTTCTGTGAGGCTGTAATGTCTCTAAAAGAGGCCGCAGAAAGGGACAGGGAGCGAAGCCCTTCAGCGCGTGCCGCTAATGTCACCCGAGGCCGCCGGCCTTCAGCTGGCACTCGACGAGGCAGGTACGCGCGTTACTTCCCTCCCTGAGTTAGGTTCCGGTACGAGGGGCCCCTTGCTACTAGGCAACGCAAGGGATTCAGCCCCCGTTTCGAAGTGGGGTGTGTTCTCCCAGGGCACACTCCAGGCACTTTATTGCGCTGGATCGACTGTTGCGTAACTATGTTCTATATCTCAGTCTTTCCTTCACAACAAAGCGCAGGGTCGACGGGAGGAGAGGTTTTTTAGTGGGTATTGAGGTTGTTCGCTCGTGTAACATCGCTCGGAGTCTCCACACTCCTCTGTGTAATCCATCGCGGGCGGAGCGCAAATAAAGCATACTATTGCTAGCGTTATCGCCCCCGATGGATGCGTGCCGTTTCCTAGTGACGGCCCAGAGAGTGCGTAAATCGGTTAGCATTTTCCCTCGCCTCAAAAAAAAAAAAAAAAAAAAAAAAAAAAAAAAAAAAGACTTGGTTAGGTTCAGTTCCGGCCAGGCATTGGTGCGAGGCGGTCGCAGATGCCCTGTTCTCCTGGATTTTGCAGTTTTTGTCGCGCCTTTTCTTTCCAAAAAGGCGATAAATTGCGAATATAGTTGTGTAGTGTCAGTGTACAGTGATATCTAGTTCGATTCCGGCGCGAATCGCAGTTTTTTGGCTCGGGTGAGTGATTTACTCTCTTCGCTTGCTTTCGCGCGCTTTGGCGCATATTGCGCAACATTTAACGACTTATTTTGTACATTAAGTACACCCGCGCGCGTCGCTGGTTTCGCACGGGGAGCGGGCATCCAGCAATGGATGCCCAGGACCCAAAACCACCCCCTGGGCTTTCAGGTGCGCCTTGTAAGAGAGGCCACCTGGAGGCCAAGGACGGTTGGCAGGCTGCGGAGATCGGCGAGACGCGTAGGAAGAAGGTCCCGTTAGCATCGTTCGCCCGGCGCAGCAAATCTGCCGCCGGGCCACGTCCAGGCTGCCCGGCTGCTGCCGTTATCACGGCGGCACCTGAGGCGCCTGTCTTGTTAGGCAGGGCGGCGTCCGTGGTGGATCTCACCGTGGATGCCCCCGCTCGTAGGACTAACGTTATGGGGCCACCGGAAGGTCCCGTGACGCGTAGGCCCCCATCCAGCCGTGCGGCAAGTAGGGCCGCACACCTGGATATAGCTAGGAGCTCGTCGCTCGGGTCGCACTCGGCTATCTACCTGGCCGTGAGCGACGCGAGCGACATAGACGTAGGTGCCTTCGGGACGCCGTCGACCTCTGCATGGGCCTCACCTGTGCAGGGGAGCGACGGGCACGAAGGCGGCTTTCGTACGCCGCTGTCAGGTAGCACTCCAGAGTCTCTGGATAGTGCGCTTGACGGTGCCGTTCGCGCGTTCGATTATTCCCGCCCTGCTTCGCCTGCCTGTGGACAAATCGTCTACACGGCGGCCGGAACAGCGACGGTGGGGGGCGGTCGCCCCACGACGACGGTGGCCTATAGCGCGCAGGCCTCACTTGCGCCTCTGCCACTGGCTTGCGACCTAGCGGTTCGCAACGTCGGGGACGGCCGTCCCACGACCCCGGTCGTCGCGCGAGCTTCACTCGCGCTATCGACCGAGGTCGCGAATAGGGAGTTTGTAGGCGCGGCAGCGGCGACCCCTTCGTCTTCCTTCCCTACTGGGATGGGAGTCGCTGTCGCGGCGTCGGCGCCTGCGTGTGCAGCGACTGCGGAGACGGCGGCGACGGCGGCGGCGTCAACGTCTTCGTCTTCGGCGACTGCAACTTCGTCCGCGTTCGCGTCCACAGGTTCGTCGTCTTCGGCGGCGGGTCCAGCGATGCGAGCTTCGTCTTCGGGGACATTTGTGCCCCCTGTATCGTGTGCTCCGGTATTTGCGGCCGGATCGAGGTCACGGTTCTGGGACCGGTCCCGGAGCAGCGACGCCGATTCGGCCCCTACGTCGGGTGCGTCCACCCCAGCGCGCGCGCGCTCGCCTTTGCGCCCCACGTGGGGCGCAACCGAATCGACCGCGTCGGCCGCGTCGGTTCTCGCGGGTGCGGAGGCCTTCCTCCGCACTGAGGGGGGGGAAAAGGGGCGCAAGGCGCGCAAGGCAACCAACGCCAAATTGGCCGCGGCTAGCCAGTGCGCCGCCCTCGTAGAAGACATCACGGCCCTCGGCCCCGGGGAACTGCGCCTAGCGGCGAGCGCCCAGGTCGCCGAGATCCTTCAGATCGCCCAGACGTCGGGCAATCTGAAGGGTGGCTACGTGCGTCGGCTGAAGGATGCCGCGAACAGAGTGTCGGACATTGTCGACACGCTGGTCACGCGGAATCCGGAAACCGAGGCGTGGAAGCTCGGCAACGAGAATGCGCGTTTGCGCATGGAAGTGAACTCTTTGCGGGAGGAGAATCTCTCCTATCGCAAGGAGTTCGAAGAAATGCGCAAGGCCCTCAAGGCCTCCGCTCCGGCCGTGGAGCCGGCGCCCGCCGTCGTGGCGGCGCCGCCCCCCGTGCCCGTCAAGCGGAAGGCACGGGCGGTCGCGGTGGAGGTGGCGGCGATTTCGGAATCGCCCGCCGCGCCCGTCGCGACTAAAAAATCGCGTCCGACCCCCGCCGCGGTGGCGGGGTCGACACCGGTTCCCGCCGACGGGGCGGAGCCGGCCGCGGCGCCCGCCGACGGGGCGGCGCCGCCGTCCGTCCCACTCGGGCGCGGCGGCGTTGAGTACGATGCGTTCGTGCGCGTCGTGCTCGATGCCGTGGCGCCACTCATCAACGCGAGGTTCGCCGCCATAGAGGACAGGCTGGGCCCCGCGCCGACCCTCCGTCCACCGCTTGCGGCCGACGGAGGCAGGGCGCCGGCACCCAGGCCGACTCCCCGCGCGCTCGCGAAGCCCACCGGAGGGCCCAAACCGGCCACGGCTGCCGCTGCAGTCCGCCGGGGTCTGGGGGAAGCAAGTACCCCGGTCCCGATGGAGGTAGTGGCGGCCCCGGCCGCCGGGGTGGCAGACTCCCCACTGCCACCGACCCCCCCCGCGAGGAAAAAACACAGGGGGGGCGTGAAGCGAACGCTCCGAAAGCGGAGGAGGGCGGCCCGCGCCGCCGCCGCTGCCTCGGCGGCCTTCGCTTCGGCGCCCGCCCCGATCGTTTCGGCCTCTGGGCGGCAAATGGCCCCCGCGTCCGCGCCATCGGTGGCGCCCGTCCCGCGCGCCCGACGTGCCGCCCCGTATGTGGCGCCGTCGCCGGCGCCCGTGGCGCGCGCCCCTCACGCCGCCCCGTACGTCGCGCCGCCGCCGACGCCCGTGGCCCCCGCCCCCGCCCCCGTTCCCGAGGGGGGGGCGTGGTCCACGGTCGTGGGGCGGAAAAAGGGTAAGGGGGCGAGGGCCAACGGGCCCCCTCCCCCCCCCCAGGTGCAAGCTGCTGCCCCACCGACGGGGTGGAGGCAGCAACCGCGGAAGCAGGCCGCGAGGCCTGCCGTCGTTCTCCGCGAGCCGAAGTCGGCCGCAGTCATTATTAGACTGCTGCCGGCAGCGGCCGCGAAGGGTGTCGGCTATCGTGAGGTCTTCGCAAAGGCCTCGACGGTGGTCGACATCACCGCCATGGGCCTCCGCGAGGGGCTGAAGGTGGTGCGGACCGCCAGGGACGCGCGTCTCCTCGAGTTCCAGCCGGGACCCGAGAGCGCGGCCAAGGCGGACCGCGTCGCCGAAGCCCTGCGCGGGGCCCTAGAAGGGATGGCTGAGGTCGTCCGCCCCGTAAAGCGTGGGGAGCTTTACGTCTCAGGGCTGGACGACTCAGTCACGGTCGATGGGCTGCGTGACGCGATCGCGCGCGCGGGCAACTGCCGGCGCGACGACGTGCTCACGAAGCACATCGGTGCAGGACCGGGCGGATTGGGCGCATCGTACGTGCTGTGCCCCGTCGCTGCCGCCAAGACCATCGTCGGGTTGGGCTACCTTCTGGTCGGCTTCACCTCGGCGAGGGTCGAAGCACTGGAAGCCAGACCGATACGTTGTTACAGATGTTTCAACGTCGGTCACGGCACCCAAACTTGTCCGGACACGTGCCCGGACCGGACTAACTTGTGTCTCCGCTGCGGTAAAAGCGGACACAAGATGCCGGACTGCACGGCACGGAAACCCCACTGCGCGGCGTGCGCGGCGGGGGGACTGAACGCGGCCCACCCCACGTTGGCGAGGTTCTGCCAACCTCCCTACGTGAGGGGCCAATTCGTCCACTCACGGGCGAGACCACGTACCGGCAAATCGGGAGTACAGACAATGGACACCTCCAATGCCTAGTACACCCGTAACGACGTTCTTTCAAGCTAACGTAAACCACTCCCCCACCGCTCAGGACTTGTGCCTGCAGGCGATGGCGGAGTGGCAAGCGAATTTAGCCGTAATAAGTGAACCTTATTACGTCCCTCCTTCAGGGAACTGGGTGGGCGATCTCGATGACATGGTAGCGGTGGTGGCCAGAGCCGGGTCCGGCACACCGCTTACATGTCTCGAAAGAGGAAAGGGCTATGCTGTGGCGGAGAGCGGGAGTATCGTCGTCATAGGCGTTTACTTTTCGCGCAACCGCCCCCTGGCGGAGTTCGAGCTTCACTTGGACGCCGTCGGGGCCGCCGTACGCAGACTGTCGCCCAAAACGATCTTCGTGATGGGCGACTTTAATGCAAAGCACCTCTCCTGGGGAAACGTACTCACGGACCCTAGGGGTCGGGCGGTCGAGGATTGGGCTCTTCAAGCCGGCCTGACCATACTGAACCAGGGGTCGGTCCAGACCTGCGTGCGCGCGCGGGGTGGATCGATCATCGACCTGTCATTCGTCACTCATGCGGCCGCCCGCAGAGTGACCGGATGGAGGGTGCTGGAGGAGGTGGAGTCGCTCTCTGATCATCGGTACATCAGATTTGAGCTCACGACCCCCTCCTCCGGTCCGAGCCCTGTTCACCGTCGCCCCCCTCTCCTCCCGCGTTGGGCCCTTACCAAGCTCGATCCGGAGCAGGCCGAGGAGCGGGCACTCTCGGAAAGCTGGGCCTACCCAGCCGACTTCGCGAATCTGGATACGCAGGCAGAGCACATGCGCAAGACCCTGACGAGGGTTTGCGACGCTGCGATGCCACGCGTCTCCAAGCGGCAGCCTCCGTGCAAGCAATCGGTCCACTGGTGGACCGAGGAGCTGGGCGAGATGCGAAAGGCAGTTCGCATCATCAGCCACAGGCTCAAACGCTGCAGGGCGCGCCGTCCTCCGGACTTCGTCGCGGAAAATGGACTCGTGGGCGAGTTTAGAGAGGCCAGAAAGGCCCTTTCGATTGCAATATTGCGATCGAAAGCCCGGGCTCGGGCCGAGCTCCTCGAGACGCTCGATCGGGACCCTTGGGGGCGCCCGTACCGTGGGGCCCGCAACAAGTTGCGGCCTTGCACATCCACGGTCACGGAAACGCTCGAACCCGAGGTGCTCCGGTCGGTTATCGATGGGCTCTTCCCGGATCCGGGGAACTTCACTCCCCCCAGTATGGGTCCACCCATTCCCGACACCCCCACGGACGAGGAGCCTCACTCCATCTCCGAGGGGGAGCTAGACGTCGCCCTGGACCGGCTCCGGGGCAGGAAGACGGCACCGGGACCCGACGGGGTTCCAGGTCGACTCCTCTTCCTGGCTGCAAAACACCTACGCAGCCAGCTGCGGGACCTCTTCGAAGCCTGTATTCGCGCAGGTAGGTTCCCGTCGCAATGGAAAGAGGGTCGTTTGTGCCTACTTCCAAAGGGAGGTCGGCCTCCCAACGATCCGTCCGCCTACAGGCCCATAGTGCTGCTGAACGAGGTCGCCAAGGTCTTCGAGAAGATCTTGGCGGAGCGGCTTGTGAAGCATCTAGACACTGTGGAGCCGGGGCTATCAGATACGCAGTTCGGGTTTCGGCGGAGGCGCTCCACGATGGACGCCTTCGAGACGCTGCGAACGTTGACGGACGAAGCCGTCCAAGCGAAGGACGTCGTTCTTGCAGTGTCGCTAGACATAGCGAACGCCTTTAACAGCCTCCCTCATGAGACGATCAGGGAGGGGCTCCGCGCGCACGGAGTCCCCCCGTACCTCACGAGGCTGTTGGGCGAGTACCTGCGAGATCGGCACATCCTTTGGGAGGGCGGTGAGTCCGCCAACCACGTGTTAGGTCGGCGACGTGTCGCGTGCGGCGTTCCACAGGGATCGGTCCTCGGGCCTATCCTTTGGAACGTAGGCTATGACTGGATCCTTCGGGTGACGGTCCGGCCCGGAGTAGGGCTGATCTGCTTTGCGGACGACACCCTACTCACGGCACGCGCCGCGTCTTTTGCGGAATCCGTGGACGTCGCCAACGACGGGTTGGCGATCGTCGTAGATCGAATAGCTAGGCTGGGCTTGAGGGTCTCCCCCGCGAAAACGGAGGCCGTCATGTTCCATAGGAAATTCCGGAATCCTCCCCCGGACTTGTCCGTTACAGTTCAGGGGGTGGCGATCAGAGTAGGGCCCACGATGAAATATCTTGGGCTAGTTTTAGACGGGAAATGGCTGTTCAAAGCGCACTTTGAGCAGCTAGTTCCCAAACTTGTGAATTCCGCGGGCGCACTCTCCAGGCTTCTTCCTAACGTGGGGGGGCCGGGGGGTGCGACGCGGAAGCTTTATTCCGGCATCCTGAGGAGTATGGCACTCTACGGTGCGCCCGTCTGGTCCGATTCGCTTCACCGCCACAACCGAACCCTGCTGCACCGCGCGCAGCGGGTTCTGGCCGTGAGGACCATACGGGGGTACCGCACAGTGTCGTGGTTGGCGGCGACTCTCTTGGCAGGCGAGCTGCCCTGGCCTCTCCAGGCAGACGTCCTGTCCAGGGTTCGTCGCGCCCGGCAGGATGCCCTAGCTAGAGGACTGACCTTCTGTCAAGTCGAATTAGAGACGGTCAGGAAGCGGGAAACTCATTCCTGCCTCGTCGCCTGGTCTCGTGACCTCGAACACCCTGTGGCCGGCGGCTATACGGTGGATGCAATCAGGCCGCAGCTGGAGAGATGGGTGACCCGCACCAGCGGAACCCTGACCTTCAGGACGACTCAGATACTGACCGGACACGGTTGTTTCGACCAGTATCTGTTTCGCATTGTGGGCTGCTTGCCTTCCCCGGACTGCCGCCAATGCGGCGCACCCGATACGGCGTTACACACGCTTGTTGAGTGCGCTGCATGGACGCCTCAGCGTTTCGAGCTCGAGACACACGTAGGAGCCGTACGATCGCTTGGCAACTTGGTAACGGCCATGTTGCACAGCGACGACCGCTGGGAGTCTGCGGTCTCTTTCTGTGAGGCTGTAATGTCTCTAAAAGAGGCCGCAGAAAGGGACAGGGAGCGAAGCCCTTCAGCGCGTGCCGCTAATGTCACCCGAGGCCGCCGGCCTTCAGCTGGCACTCGACGAGGCAGGTACGCGCGTTACTTCCCTCCCTGAGTTAGGTTCCGGTACGAGGGGCCCCTTGCTACTAGGCAACGCAAGGGATTCAGCCCCCGTTTCGAAGTGGGGTGTGTTCTCCCAGGGCACACTCCAGGCACTTTATTGCGCTGGATCGACTGTTGCGTAACTATGTTCTATATCTCAGTCTTTCCTTCACAACAAAGCGCAGGGTCGACGGGAGGAGAGGTTTTTTAGTGGGTATTGAGGTTGTTCGCTCGTGTAACATCGCTCGGAGTCTCCACACTCCTCTGTGTAATCCATCGCGGGCGGAGCGCAAATAAAGCATACTATTGCTAGCGTTATCGCCCCCGATGGATGCGTGCCGTTTCCTAGTGACGGCCCAGAGAGTGCGTAAATCGGTTAGCATTTTCCCTCGCCTCAAAAAAAAAAAAAAAAAAAAAAAAAAAAAAAAAAAAAAAAAAAAAAAAAAAAAAAAAAAAAAAAAAAGACTTGGTTAGGTTCAGTTCCGGCCAGGCATTGGTGCGAGGCGGTCGCAGATGCCCTGTTCTCCTGGATTTTGCAGTTTTTTGTCGCGCCTTTTCTTTCCAAAAAGGCGATAAATTGCGAATATAGTTGTGTAGTGTCAGTGTACAGTGATATCTAGTTCGATTCCGGCGCGAATCGCAGTTTTTTGGCTCGGGTGAGTGTTTTACTCTCTTCGCTTGCTTTCGCGCGCTTTGGCGCATATTGCGCAACATTTAACGGTTTATTTTGTACATTAAGTACACCCGCGCGCGTCGCTGGTTTCGCACGGGGAGCGGGCATCCAGCAATGGATGCCCAGGACCCAAAACCACCCCCTGGGCTTTCAGGTGCGCCTTGTAAGAGAGGCCACCTGGAGGCCAAGGACGGTTGGCAGGCTGCGGAGATCGGCGAGACGCGTAGGAAGAAGGTCCCGTCAGCATCGCTCGCCCGGCGCAGCAAATCTGCCGCCGGGCCACGTCCAGGCTGCCCGGCTGCTGCCGTTATCACGGCGGCACCTGAGGCGCCTGTCTTGTTAGGCAGGGCGGCGTCCGTGGTGGATCTCACCGTGGATGCCCCCGCTCGTAGGACTAACGTTATGGGGCCACCGGAAGGTCCCGTGACGCGTAGGCCCCCATCCAGCCGTGCGGCAAGTAGGGCCGCACACCTGGATATAGCTAGGAGCTCGTCGCTCGGGTCGCACTCGGCTATCTACCTGGCCGTGAGCGACGCGAGCGACATAGACGTAGGTGCCTTCGGGACGCCGTCGACCTCTGCATGGGCCTCACCTGTGCAGGGGAGCGACGGGCACGAAGGCGGCTTTCGTACGCCGCTGTCAGGTAGCACTCCAGAGTCTCTGGATAGTGCGCTTGACGGTGCCGTTCGCGCGTTCGATTATTCCCGCCCTGCTTCGCCTGCCTGTGGACAAATTGTCTACACGGCGGCCGGAACAGCGACGGTGGGGGGCGGTCGCCCCACGACGACGGTGGCCTATAGCGCGCAGGCCTCACCTGCGCCTCTGCCACTGGCTTGCGACCTAGCGGTTCGCAACGTCGGGGACGGCCGTCCCACGACCCCGGTCGTCGCGCGAGCTTCACTCGCGCTACCGACCGAGGTCGCGAATAGGGAGTTTGTAGGCGCGGCAGCGGCGACCCCTTCGCCTTCCTTCCCTACTGGGATGGGAGTCGCTGTCGCGGCGTCGGCGCCTGCGTGTGCAGCGACTGCGGGGACGGCGGCGACGGCGGCGGCGTCAACGTCTTCGTCTTCGGCGACTGCAACTTCGTCCGCGTTCGCGTCCACAGGTTCGTCGTCTTCGGCGGCGGGTCCAGCGATGCGAGCTTCGTCTTCGGGGACATTTGTGCCCCCCGTATCGTGCGCACCGGTATTCGCAGCCGGATCGAGGTCACGGTTCTGGGACCGGTCCCGGAGCAGCGACGCCGATTCGGCCCCTACGTCGGGTGCGTCCACCCCAGCGCGTGCGCGCTCGCCTTTGCGCCCCACGTGGGGCGCAACCGAATCGACCGCGTCGGCCGCGTCGGTTCTCGCGGGTGCGGAGGCCTTCCTCCGCACTGAGGGGGGGGAAAAGGGGCGCAAGGCGCGCAAGGCAACCAACGCCAAATTGGCCGCGGCTAGCCAGTGCGCCGCCCTCGTAGAAGACATCACGGCCCTCGGCCCCGGGGAACTGCGCCTAGCGGCGAGCGCCCAGGTCGCCGAGATCCTTCAGATCGCCCAGACGTCGGGCAATCTGAAGGGTGGCTACGTGCGTCGGCTGAAGGATGCCGCGAACAGAGTGTCGGACATTGTCGACACGCTGGTCACGCGGAATCCGGAAACCGAGGCGTGGAAGCTCGGCAACGAGAATGCGCGTTTGCGCATGGAAGTAAACTCTTTGCGGGAGGAAAATCTCTCCTATCGCAAAGAGTTTGAAGAAATGCGCAAGGCCCTTAAGGCCTCCGCTCCGGCCGTGGAGCCGGCGCCTGCCGTCGTGGCGGCGCCGCCCCCCGTGCCCGTCAAGCGGAAGGCACGGGCGGTCGCGGTGGAGGTGGCGGCGATTTCGGAATCGCCCGCCGCGCCCGTCGCGACTAAAAAATCGCGTCCGACCCCCGCCGCGGTGGCGGGGTCGATACCGGTTCCCGCCGACGGGGCGGAGCCGGCCGCGGCGCCCGCCGACGGGGCGGCGCCGCCGTCCGTCCCACTCGGGCGCGGCGGCGTTGAGTACGATGCGTTCGTGCGCGTCGTGCTCGATGCCGTGGCGCCACTTATCAACGCGAGGTTCGCCGCCATAGAGGACAGGCTGGGCCCCGCGCCGACCCTCCGTCCACCGCTTGCGGCCGACGGAGGCAAGGCGCCGGCGCCCAGGCCGACTCCCCGCGCGTCCGTCGCGAAGCCCACCGGAGGGCCCAAACCGGCCACGGCTGCCGCTGCAGTCCGCCGGGGTCTGGGGGAAGCAAGTACCCCGGTCCCGATGGAGGTAGTGGCGGCCCCGGCCGCCGGGGTGGCAGACTCCCCACTGCCACCGACCCCCCCCGCGAGGAAAAAACACAGGGGGGGCGTGAAGCGAACGCTCCGAAAGCGGAGAAAGGCGGCCCGCGCCGCCGCCGCTGCCTCGGCGGCCTTCGCTTCGGCGCCCGCCCCAATCGTTTCGGCCTCAGGGCGGCAAATGGCCCCCGCGTCTGCGCCATCGGTGGCGCCCGTCCCGCGCGCCCGACGTGCCGCCCCGTATGTGGCGCCGTCGCCGGCGCCCGTGGCGCGCGCCCCTCACGCCGCCCCGTACGTCGCGCCGCCGCCGACGCCCGTGGCCCCCGCCCCCGCCCCCGTTCCCGAGGGGGGGGCGTGGTCCACGGTCGTGGGGCGGAAAAAGGGTAAGGGGGCGAGGGCCAACGGGCCCCCTCCCCCCCCCCAGGCGCAAGCTGCTGCCCCACCGACGGGGTGGAGGCAGCAACCGCGGAAGCAGGCCGCGAGGCCTGCCGTCGTTCTCCGCGAGCCGAAGTCGGCCGCAGTCATTATTAGACTGCTGCCGGCAGCGGCCGCGAAGGGTGTCGGCTATCGCGAGGTCTTCGCAAAGGCCTCGACGGTGGTCGACATCACCGCCATGGGCCTCCGCGAGGGGCTGAAGGTGGTGCGGACCGCCAGGGACGCGCGTCTCCTCGAGTTCCAGCCGGGACCCGAGAGCGCGGCCAAGGCGGACCGTGTCGCCGAAGCCCTGCGCGGGGCCCTAGAAGGGATGGCTGAGGTCGTCCGCCCCGTAAAGCGTGGGGAGCTTTACGTCTCAGGGCTGGACGACTCAGTCACGGTCGATGGGCTTCGTGACGCGATCACGCGCGCGGGCAACTGCCGGCGCGACGACGTGCTCACGAAGCACATCGGTGCAGGACCGGGCGGATTGGGCGCATCATACGTGCTGTGCCCCGTCGCTGCCGCCAAGACCATCGTCGGGTTGGGCTACCTTCTGGTCGGCTTCACCTCGGCGAAGGTCGAAGCACTGGAAGCCAGACCGATACGTTGTTACAGATGTTTCAACGTCGGTCACGGCACCCAAACTTGTCCGGACACGTGCCCGGACCGGACTAGCTTGTGTCTCCGCTGCGGTAAAAGCGGACACAAGATGCCGGACTGCACGGCACGGAAACCCCACTGCGCGGCGTGCGCGGCGGGGGGACTGAACGCGGCCCACCCCACGTTGGCGAGGTTCTGCCAACCTCCCTACGTGAGGGGCCAATTCGTCCACTCGCGGGCGAGACCACGTACCGGCAAATCGGGAGTACAGACAATGGACACCTCCAATGCCTAGTACACCCGTAACGACGTTCTTTCAAGCTAACGTAAACCACTCCCCCACCGCTCAGGACTTGTGCCTGCAGGCGATGGCGGAGTGGCAAGCGAATTTAGCCGTAATAAGTGAACCTTATTACGTCCCTCCTTCAGGGAACTGGGTGGGCGATCTCGATGACATGGTAGCGGTGGTGGCCAGAGCCGGGTCCGGCACACCGCTTACATGTCTCGAAAGAGGAAAGGGCTATGCTGTGGCGGAGAGCGGGAGTATCGTCGTCATAGGCGTTTACTTTTCGCGCAACCGCCCCCTGGCGGAGTTCGAGCTTCACTTGGACGCCGTCGGGGCCGCCGTACGCAGACTGTCGCCCAAAACGATCTTCGTGATGGGCGACTTTAATGCAAAGCACCTCTCCTGGGGAAACGTACTCACGGACCCTAGGGGTCGGGCGGTCGAGGATTGGGCTCTTCAAGCCGGCCTGACCATACTGAACCAGGGGTCGGTCCAGACCTGCGTGCGCGCGCGGGGTGGATCGATCATCGACCTGTCATTCGTCACTCATGCGGCCGCCCGCAGAGTGACCGGATGGAGGGTGCTGGAGGAGGTGGAGTCGCTCTCTGATCATCGGTACATCAGATTTGAGCTCACGACCCCCTCCTCCGGTCCGAGCCCTGTTCACCGTCGCCCCCCTCTCCTCCCGCGTTGGGCCCTTACCAAGCTCGATCCGGAGCAGGCCGAGGAGCGGGCACTCTCGGAAAGCTGGGCCTACCCAGCCGACTTCGCGAATCTGGATACGCAGGCAGAGCACATGCGCAAGACCCTGACGAGGGTTTGCGACGCTGCGATGCCACGCGTCTCCAAGCGGCAGCCTCCGTGCAAGCAATCGGTTCACTGGTGGACCGAGGAGCTGGGCGAGATGCGAAAGGCAGTTCGCATCATCAGCCACAGGCTCAAACGCTGCAGGGCGCGCCGTCCTCCGGACTTCGTCGCGGAAAATGGACTCGTGGGCGAGTTTAGAGAGGCCAGAAAGGCCCTTTCGATTGCAATATTGCGATCGAAAGCCCGGGCTCGGGCCGAGCTCCTCGAGACGCTCGATCGGGACCCTTGGGGGCGCCCGTACCGTGGGGCCCGCAACAAGTTGCGGCCTTGCACATCCACGGTCACGGAAACGCTCGAACCCGAGGTGCTCCGGTCGGTTATCGATGGGCTCTTCCCGGATCCGGGGAACTTCACTCCCCCCAGTATGGGTCCACCCATTCCCGACACCCCCACGGACGAGGAGCCTCACTCCATCTCCGAGGGGGAGCTAGACGTCGCCCTGGACCGGCTCCGGGGCAGGAAGACGGCACCGGGACCCGACGGGGTTCCAGGTCGACTCCTCTTCCTGGCTGCAAAACACCTACGCAGCCAGCTGCGGGACCTCTTCGAAGCCTGTATTCGCGCAGGTAGGTTCCCGTCGCAATGGAAAGAGGGTCGTTTGTGCCTACTTCCAAAGGGAGGTCGGCCTCCCAACGATCCGTCCGCCTACAGGCCCATAGTGCTGCTGAACGAGGTCGCCAAGGTCTTCGAGAAGATCTTGGCGGAGCGGCTTGTGAAGCATCTAGACACTGTGGAGCCGGGGCTATCAGATACGCAGTTCGGGTTTCGGCGGAGGCGCTCCACGATGGACGCCTTCGAGACGCTGCGAACGTTGACGGACGAAGCCGTCCAAGCGAAGGACGTCGTTCTTGCAGTGTCGCTAGACATAGCGAACGCCTTTAACAGCCTCCCTCATGAGACGATCAGGGAGGGGCTCCGCGCGCACGGAGTCCCCCCGCACCTCACGAGGCTGTTGGGCGAGTACCTGCGAGATCGGCACATCCTTTGGGAGGGCGGTGAGTCCGCCAACCACGTGTTAGGTCGGCGACGTGTCGCGTGCGGCGTTCCACAGGGATCGGTCCTCGGGCCTATCCTTTGGAACGTAGGCTATGACTGGATCCTTCGGGTGACGGTCCGGCCCGGAGTAGGGCTGATCTGCTTTGCGGACGACACCCTACTCACGGCACGCGCCGCGTCTTTTGCGGAATCCGTGGACGTTGCCAACGACGGGTTGGCGATCGTCGTAGATCGAATAGCTAGGCTGGGCTTGAGGGTCTCCCCCGCGAAAACGGAGGCCGTCATGTTCCATAGGAAATTCCGGAATCCTCCCCCGGACTTGTCCGTTACAGTTCAGGGGGTGGCGATCAGAGTAGGGCCCACGATGAAATATCTTGGGCTAGTTTTAGACGGGAAATGGCTGTTCAAAGCGCACTTTGAGCAGCTAGTTCCCAAACTTCTGAATTCCGCGGGCGCACTCTCCAGGCTTCTTCCTAACGTGGGGGGGCCGGGGGGTGCGACGCGGAAGCTTTATTCCGGCATCCTGAGGAGTATGGCACTCTACGGTGCGCCCGTCTGGTCCGATGCGCTTCACCGCCACAACCGAACCCTGCTGCACCGCGCGCAGCGGGTTCTGGCCGTGAGGACCATACGGGGGTACCGCACAGTGTCGTGGTCGGCGGCGACTCTCTTGGCAGGCGAGCTGCCCTGGCCTCTCCAGGCAGACGTCCTGTCCAGAGTTCGTCGCGCCCAGCAGGATGCCCTAGCTAGAGGACTGACCTTCTGTCAAGTCGAATTAGAGACGGTCAGGAAGCGGGAAACCCATTCCTGCCTCGTCGCCTGGTCTCGTGACCTCGAACACCCTGTGGCCGGCGGCTATACGGTGGATGCAATCAGGCCGCAGCTGGAGAGATGGGTGACCCGCACCAGCGGAACCCTGACCTTCAGGACGACTCAGATACTGACCGGACACGGTTGTTTCGACCAGTATCTGTTTCGCATTGTGGGCTGCTTGCCTTCCCCGGACTGCCGCCAATGCGGCGCACCCGATACGGCGTTACACACGCTTGTTGAGTGCGCTGCATGGACGCCTCAGCGTTTCGAGCTCGAGACACACGTAGGAGCCGTCCGATCGCTTGGCGACTTGGTAACGGCCATGTTGCACAGCGACGACCGCTGGGAGTCTGCGGTTTCTTTCTGTGAGGCTGTAATGTCTCTAAAAGAGGCCGCAGAAAGGGATAGGGAGCGAAGCCCTTCAGCGCGTGCCGCTAATGTCACCCGAGGCCGCCGGCCTTCAGCTGGCACTCGACGAGGCAGGTACGCGCGTTACTTCCCTCCCTGAGTTAGGTTCCGGTACGAGGGGCCCCTTGCTACTAGGCAACGCAAGGGATTCAGCCCCCGTTTCGAAGTGGGGTGTGTTCTCCCAGGGCACACTCCAGGCACTTTATTGCGCTGGATCGACTGTTGCGTAACTATGTTCTATATCTCAGTCTTTCCTTCACAACAAAGCGCAGGGTCGACGGGAGGAGAGGTTTTTTAGTGGGTATTGAGGTTGTTCGCTCGTGTAACATCGCTCGGAGTCGCCACACTCCTCTGTGTAATCCATCGCGGGCGGAGCGCAAATAAAGCATACTATTGCTAGCGTTATCGCCCCCGATGGATGCGTGCCGTTTCCTAGTGACGGCCCAGAGAGTGCGTAAATCGGTTAGCATTTTCCCTCGCCTCAAAAAAAAAAAAAAAAAAAAAAAAAAAAAAAAAAAAAAAAAAAGACTTGGTTAGGTTCAACAGTTCCGGCCAGGCATTGGTGCGAGGCGGTCGCAGATGCCCTGTTCTCCTGGATTTTGCAGTTTTTTGTCGCGCCTTTTCTTTCCAAAAAGGCGATAAATTGCGAATATAGTTGTGTAGTGTCAGTGTACAGTGATATCTAGTTCGATTCCGGCGCGAATCGCAGTTTTTTGGCTCGGGTGAGTGTTTTACTCTCTTCGCTTGCTTTCGCGCGCTTTGGCGCATATTGCGCAACATTTAACGGTTTATTTTGTACATTAAGTACACCCGCGCGCGTCGCTGGTTTCGCACGGGGAGCGGGCATCCAGCAATGGATGCCCAGGACCCAAAACCACCCCCTGGGCTTTCAGGTGCGCCTTGTAAGAGAGGCCACCTGGAGGCCAAGGACGGTTGGCAGGCTGCGGAGATCGGCGAGACGCGTAGGAAGAAGGTCCCGTCAGCATCGCTCGCCCGGCGCAGCAAATCTGCCGCCGGGCCACGTCCAGGCTGCCCGGCTGCTGCCGTTATCACGGCGGCACCTGAGGCGCCTGTCTTGTTAGGCAGGGCGGCGTCCGTGGTGGATCTCACCGTGGATGCCCCCGCTCGTAGGACTAACGTTATGGGGCCACCGGAAGGTCCCGTGACGCGTAGGCCCCCATCCAGCCGTGCGGCAAGTAGGGCCGCACACCTGGATATAGCTAGGAGCTCGTCGCTCGGGTCGCACTCGGCTATCTACCTGGCCGTGAGCGACGCGAGCGACATAGACGTAGGTGCCTTCGGGACGCCGTCGACCTCTGCATGGGCCTCACCTGTGCAGGGGAGCGACGGGCACGAAGGCGGCTTTCGTACGCCGCTGTCAGGTAGCACTCCAGAGTCTCTGGATAGTGCGCTTGACGGTGCCGTTCGCGCGTTCGATTATTCCCGCCCTGCTTCGCCTGCCTGTGGACAAATTGTCTACACGGCGGCCGGAACAGCGACGGTGGGGGGCGGTCGCCCCACGACGACGGTGGCCTATAGCGCGCAGGCCTCACCTGCGCCTCTGCCACTGGCTTGCGACCTAGCGGTTCGCAACGTCGGGGACGGCCGTCCCACGACCCCGGTCGTCGCGCGAGCTTCACTCGCGCTACCGACCGAGGTCGCGAATAGGGAGTTTGTAGGCGCGGCAGCGGCGACCCCTTCGCCTTCCTTCCCTACTGGGATGGGAGTCGCTGTCGCGGCGTCGGCGCCTGCGTGTGCAGCGACTGCGGGGACGGCGGCGACGGCGGCGGCGTCAACGTCTTCGTCTTCGGCGACTGCAACTTCGTCCGCGTTCGCGTCCACAGGTTCGTCGTCTTCGGCGGCGGGTCCAGCGATGCGAGCTTCGTCTTCGGGGACATTTGTGCCCCCCGTATCGTGCGCACCGGTATTCGCAGCCGGATCGAGGTCACGGTTCTGGGACCGGTCCCGGAGCAGCGACGCCGATTCGGCCCCTACGTCGGGTGCGTCCACCCCAGCGCGTGCGCGCTCGCCTTTGCGCCCCACGTGGGGCGCAACCGAATCGACCGCGTCGGCCGCGTCGGTTCTCGCGGGTGCGGAGGCCTTCCTCCGCACTGAGGGGGGGGAAAAGGGGCGCAAGGCGCGCAAGGCAACCAACGCCAAATTGGCCGCGGCTAGCCAGTGCGCCGCCCTCGTAGAAGACATCACGGCCCTCGGCCCCGGGGAACTGCGCCTAGCGGCGAGCGCCCAGGTCGCCGAGATCCTTCAGATCGCCCAGACGTCGGGCAATCTGAAGGGTGGCTACGTGCGTCGGCTGAAGGATGCCGCGAACAGAGTGTCGGACATTGTCGACACGCTGGTCACGCGGAATCCGGAAACCGAGGCGTGGAAGCTCGGCAACGAGAATGCGCGTTTGCGCATGGAAGTAAACTCTTTGCGGGAGGAAAATCTCTCCTATCGCAAAGAGTTTGAAGAAATGCGCAAGGCCCTTAAGGCCTCCGCTCCGGCCGTGGAGCCGGCGCCTGCCGTCGTGGCGGCGCCGCCCCCCGTGCCCGTCAAGCGGAAGGCACGGGCGGTCGCGGTGGAGGTGGCGGCGATTTCGGAATCGCCCGCCGCGCCCGTCGCGACTAAAAAATCGCGTCCGACCCCCGCCGCGGTGGCGGGGTCGATACCGGTTCCCGCCGACGGGGCGGAGCCGGCCGCGGCGCCCGCCGACGGGGCGGCGCCGCCGTCCGTCCCACTCGGGCGCGGCGGCGTTGAGTACGATGCGTTCGTGCGCGTCGTGCTCGATGCCGTGGCGCCACTTATCAACGCGAGGTTCGCCGCCATAGAGGACAGGCTGGGCCCCGCGCCGACCCTCCGTCCACCGCTTGCGGCCGACGGAGGCAAGGCGCCGGCGCCCAGGCCGACTCCCCGCGCGTCCGTCGCGAAGCCCACCGGAGGGCCCAAACCGGCCACGGCTGCCGCTGCAGTCCGCCGGGGTCTGGGGGAAGCAAGTACCCCGGTCCCGATGGAGGTAGTGGCGGCCCCGGCCGCCGGGGTGGCAGACTCCCCACTGCCACCGACCCCCCCCGCGAGGAAAAAACACAGGGGGGGCGTGAAGCGAACGCTCCGAAAGCGGAGAAAGGCGGCCCGCGCCGCCGCCGCTGCCTCGGCGGCCTTCGCTTCGGCGCCCGCCCCAATCGTTTCGGCCTCAGGGCGGCAAATGGCCCCCGCGTCTGCGCCATCGGTGGCGCCCGTCCCGCGCGCCCGACGTGCCGCCCCGTATGTGGCGCCGTCGCCGGCGCCCGTGGCGCGCGCCCCTCACGCCGCCCCGTACGTCGCGCCGCCGCCGACGCCCGTGGCCCCCGCCCCCGCCCCCGTTCCCGAGGGGGGGGCGTGGTCCACGGTCGTGGGGCGGAAAAAGGGTAAGGGGGCGAGGGCCAACGGGCCCCCTCCCCCCCCCCAGGCGCAAGCTGCTGCCCCACCGACGGGGTGGAGGCAGCAACCGCGGAAGCAGGCCGCGAGGCCTGCCGTCGTTCTCCGCGAGCCGAAGTCGGCCGCAGTCATTATTAGACTGCTGCCGGCAGCGGCCGCGAAGGGTGTCGGCTATCGCGAGGTCTTCGCAAAGGCCTCGACGGTGGTCGACATCACCGCCATGGGCCTCCGCGAGGGGCTGAAGGTGGTGCGGACCGCCAGGGACGCGCGTCTCCTCGAGTTCCAGCCGGGACCCGAGAGCGCGGCCAAGGCGGACCGTGTCGCCGAAGCCCTGCGCGGGGCCCTAGAAGGGATGGCTGAGGTCGTCCGCCCCGTAAAGCGTGGGGAGCTTTACGTCTCAGGGCTGGACGACTCAGTCACGGTCGATGGGCTTCGTGACGCGATCGCGCGCGCGGGCAACTGCCGGCGCGACGACGTGCTCACGAAGCACATCGGTGCAGGACCGGGCGGATTGGGCGCATCATACGTGCTGTGCCCCGTCGCTGCCGCCAAGACCATCGTCGGGTTGGGCTACCTTCTGGTCGGCTTCACCTCGGCGAAGGTCGAAGCACTGGAAGCCAGACCGATACGTTGTTACAGATGTTTCAACGTCGGTCACGGCACCCAAACTTGTCCGGACACGTGCCCGGACCGGACTAGCTTGTGTCTCCGCTGCGGTAAAAGCGGACACAAGATGCCGGACTGCACGGCACGGAAACCCCACTGCGCGGCGTGCGCGGCGGGGGGACTGAACGCGGCCCACCCCACGTTGGCGAGGTTCTGCCAACCTCCCTACGTGAGGGGCCAATTCGTCCACTCGCGGGCGAGACCACGTACCGGCAAATCGGGAGTACAGACAATGGACACCTCCAATGCCTAGTACACCCGTAACGACGTTCTTTCAAGCTAACGTAAACCACTCCCCCACCGCTCAGGACTTGTGCCTGCAGGCGATGGCGGAGTGGCAAGCGAATTTAGCCGTAATAAGTGAACCTTATTACGTCCCTCCTTCAGGGAACTGGGTGGGCGATCTCGATGACATGGTAGCGGTGGTGGCCAGAGCCGGGTCCGGCACACCGCTTACATGTCTCGAAAGAGGAAAGGGCTATGCTGTGGCGGAGAGCGGGAGTATCGTCGTCATAGGCGTTTACTTTTCGCGCAACCGCCCCCTGGCGGAGTTCGAGCTTCACTTGGACGCCGTCGGGGCCGCCGTACGCAGACTGTCGCCCAAAACGATCTTCGTGATGGGCGACTTTAATGCAAAGCACCTCTCCTGGGGAAACGTACTCACGGACCCTAGGGGTCGGGCGGTCGAGGATTGGGCTCTTCAAGCCGGCCTGACCATACTGAACCAGGGGTCGGTCCAGACCTGCGTGCGCGCGCGGGGTGGATCGATCATCGACCTGTCATTCGTCACTCATGCGGCCGCCCGCAGAGTGACCGGATGGAGGGTGCTGGAGGAGGTGGAGTCGCTCTCTGATCATCGGTACATCAGATTTGAGCTCACGACCCCCTCCTCCGGTCCGAGCCCTGTTCACCGTCGCCCCCCTCTCCTCCCGCGTTGGGCCCTTACCAAGCTCGATCCGGAGCAGGCCGAGGAGCGGGCACTCTCGGAAAGCTGGGCCTACCCAGCCGACTTCGCGAATCTGGATACGCAGGCAGAGCACATGCGCAAGACCCTGACGAGGGTTTGCGACGCTGCGATGCCACGCGTCTCCAAGCGGCAGCCTCCGTGCAAGCAATCGGTTCACTGGTGGACCGAGGAGCTGGGCGAGATGCGAAAGGCAGTTCGCATCATCAGCCACAGGCTCAAACGCTGCAGGGCGCGCCGTCCTCCGGACTTCGTCGCGGAAAATGGACTCGTGGGCGAGTTTAGAGAGGCCAGAAAGGCCCTTTCGATTGCAATATTGCGATCGAAAGCCCGGGCTCGGGCCGAGCTCCTCGAGACGCTCGATCGGGACCCTTGGGGGCGCCCGTACCGTGGGGCCCGCAACAAGTTGCGGCCTTGCACATCCACGGTCACGGAAACGCTCGAACCCGAGGTGCTCCGGTCGGTTATCGATGGGCTCTTCCCGGATCCGGGGAACTTCACTCCCCCCAGTATGGGTCCACCCATTCCCGACACCCCCACGGACGAGGAGCCTCACTCCATCTCCGAGGGGGAGCTAGACGTCGCCCTGGACCGGCTCCGGGGCAGGAAGACGGCACCGGGACCCGACGGGGTTCCAGGTCGACTCCTCTTCCTGGCTGCAAAACACCTACGCAGCCAGCTGCGGGACCTCTTCGAAGCCTGTATTCGCGCAGGTAGGTTCCCGTCGCAATGGAAAGAGGGTCGTTTGTGCCTACTTCCAAAGGGAGGTCGGCCTCCCAACGATCCGTCCGCCTACAGGCCCATAGTGCTGCTGAACGAGGTCGCCAAGGTCTTCGAGAAGATCTTGGCGGAGCGGCTTGTGAAGCATCTAGACACTGTGGAGCCGGGGCTATCAGATACGCAGTTCGGGTTTCGGCGGAGGCGCTCCACGATGGACGCCTTCGAGACGCTGCGAACGTTGACGGACGAAGCCGTCCAAGCGAAGGACGTCGTTCTTGCAGTGTCGCTAGACATAGCGAACGCCTTTAACAGCCTCCCTCATGAGACGATCAGGGAGGGGCTCCGCGCGCACGGAGTCCCCCCGCACCTCACGAGGCTGTTGGGCGAGTACCTGCGAGATCGGCACATCCTTTGGGAGGGCGGTGAGTCCGCCAACCACGTGTTAGGTCGGCGACGTGTCGCGTGCGGCGTTCCACAGGGATCGGTCCTCGGGCCTATCCTTTGGAACGTAGGCTATGACTGGATCCTTCGGGTGACGGTCCGGCCCGGAGTAGGGCTGATCTGCTTTGCGGACGACACCCTACTCACGGCACGCGCCGCGTCTTTTGCGGAATCCGTGGACGTTGCCAACGACGGGTTGGCGATCGTCGTAGATCGAATAGCTAGGCTGGGCTTGAGGGTCTCCCCCGCGAAAACGGAGGCCGTCATGTTCCATAGGAAATTCCGGAATCCTCCCCCGGACTTGTCCGTTACAGTTCAGGGGGTGGCGATCAGAGTAGGGCCCACGATGAAATATCTTGGGCTAGTTTTAGACGGGAAATGGCTGTTCAAAGCGCACTTTGAGCAGCTAGTTCCCAAACTTCTGAATTCCGCGGGCGCACTCTCCAGGCTTCTTCCTAACGTGGGGGGGCCGGGGGGTGCGACGCGGAAGCTTTATTCCGGCATCCTGAGGAGTATGGCACTCTACGGTGCGCCCGTCTGGTCCGATGCGCTTCACCGCCACAACCGAACCCTGCTGCACCGCGCGCAGCGGGTTCTGGCCGTGAGGACCATACGGGGGTACCGCACAGTGTCGTGGTCGGCGGCGACTCTCTTGGCAGGCGAGCTGCCCTGGCCTCTCCAGGCAGACGTCCTGTCCAGAGTTCGTCGCGCCCAGCAGGATGCCCTAGCTAGAGGACTGACCTTCTGTCAAGTCGAATTAGAGACGGTCAGGAAGCGGGAAACCCATTCCTGCCTCGTCGCCTGGTCTCGTGACCTCGAACACCCTGTGGCCGGCGGCTATACGGTGGATGCAATCAGGCCGCAGCTGGAGAGATGGGTGACCCGCACCAGCGGAACCCTGACCTTCAGGACGACTCAGATACTGACCGGACACGGTTGTTTCGACCAGTATCTGTTTCGCATTGTGGGCTGCTTGCCTTCCCCGGACTGCCGCCAATGCGGCGCACCCGATACGGCGTTACACACGCTTGTTGAGTGCGCTGCATGGACGCCTCAGCGTTTCGAGCTCGAGACACACGTAGGAGCCGTCCGATCGCTTGGCGACTTGGTAACGGCCATGTTGCACAGCGACGACCGCTGGGAGTCTGCGGTTTCTTTCTGTGAGGCTGTAATGTCTCTAAAAGAGGCCGCAGAAAGGGATAGGGAGCGAAGCCCTTCAGCGCGTGCCGCTAATGTCACCCGAGGCCGCCGGCCTTCAGCTGGCACTCGACGAGGCAGGTACGCGCGTTACTTCCCTCCCTGAGTTAGGTTCCGGTACGAGGGGCCCCTTGCTACTAGGCAACGCAAGGGATTCAGCCCCCGTTTCGAAGTGGGGTGTGTTCTCCCAGGGCACACTCCAGGCACTTTATTGCGCTGGATCGACTGTTGCGTAACTATGTTCTATATCTCAGTCTTTCCTTCACAACAAAGCGCAGGGTCGACGGGAGGAGAGGTTTTTTAGTGGGTATTGAGGTTGTTCGCTCGTGTAACATCGCTCGGAGTCGCCACACTCCTCTGTGTAATCCATCGCGGGCGGAGCGCAAATAAAGCATACTATTGCTAGCGTTATCGCCCCCGATGGATGCGTGCCGTTTCCTAGTGACGGCCCAGAGAGTGCGTAAATCGGTTAGCATTTTCCCTCGCCTCAAAAAAAAAAAAAAAAAAAAAAAAAAAAAAAAAAAAAAAAAAAAAAAAGACTTGGTTAGGTTCAGTTCCGGCCAGGCATTGGTGCGAGGCAGTCGCAGATGCCCTGTTCTCCTGGATTTTGCAGTTTTTGTCGCGCCTTTTCTTTCCAAAAAGGCGATAAATTGCGAATATAGTTGTGTAGTGTCAGTGTACAGTGATATCTAGCTCGATTCCGGCGCGAATCGCAGTTTTTTGGCTCGGGTGAGTGTTTTACTCTCTTCGCTTGCTTTCGCGCGCTTTAGCGCATATTGCGCAACATTTAACGGTTTATTTTGTACATTAAGTACACCCGCGCGCGTCGCTGGTTTCGCACAGGGAACGGGCATCCAGCAATGGATGCCCAGGACCCAAAACCACCCCCTGGGCTTTCAGGTGCGCCTTGCAAGAGAGGCCACCTGGAGGCCAAGGACGGTTGGCAGGCTGCGGAGATCGGCGAGACGCGTAGGAAGAAGGTCCCGTCAGCATCGTTCGCCCGGCGCAGCAAATCTGCCGCCGGGCCACGTCCAGGCTGCCCGGCTGCTGCCGTTATCACGGCGGCACCTGAGGCGCCTGTCTTGTTAGGCAGGGCGGCGTCCGTGGTGGACCTCACCGTGGATGCCCCCGCTCGTAGGACTAACGTTATGGGGCCACCGGAAGGTCCCGTGACGCGTAGGCCCCCATCCAGCCGTGCGGCAAGTAGGGCCGCACACCTGGATATAGCTAGGAGCTCGTCGCTCGGGTCGCACTCGGCTATCTACCTGGCCGTGAGCGACGCGAGCGACATAGACGTAGGTGCCTTCGGGACGCCGTCGACCTCTGCATGGGCCTCACCTGTGCAGGGGAGCGACGGGCACGAAGGCGGCTTTCGTACGCCGCTGTCAGGTAGCACTCCAGAGTCTCTGGATAGTGCGCTTGACGGTGCCGTTCGCGCGTTCGACTATTCCCGCCCTGCTTCGCCTGCCTGTGGACAAATCGTCTACACGGCGGCCGGAACAGCGACGGTGGGGGGTGGTCGCCCCACGACGACGGTGGCCTATAGCGCGCAGGCCTCACCTGCGCCTCTGCCACTGGCTTGCGACCTAGCGGTTCGCAACGTCGGGGACGGCCGTCCCACGACCCCGGTCGTCGCGCGAGCTTCACTCGCGCTATCGACCGAGGTCGCGAATAGGGAGTTTGTAGGCGCGGCAGCGGCGACCCCTTCGTCTTCCTTCCCTACTGGGATGGGAGTCGCTGTCGCGAAGTCGGTGCCTGCGTGTGCAACGGTTGCGGCGGTGACGGCGACGGCGGCGGCGTCCACGTCCTCGTCTTCGGCGGCTGCAACTTCGTCCGCGTTCGCGTCCACAGGTTCGTCGTCTTCGGCGGTGGATCCAGTGATGCGAGCTTCGTCTTCGGGGACGTTTGTGCCCCCTGTTTCGTGTGCTCCGGTATTTGCGGCCGGATCGAGGTCACGGTTCTGGGACCGGTCCCGGAGCAGCGACGCCGATTCGACCCCTACGTCGGGTGCGTCCACCCCAGCGCGCGCGCGCTCGCCTTTGCGCCCCGCGTGGGGCGCAACCGAATCGACCGCGTCGGCCGCGTCGGTTCTCGCGGGTGCGGAGGCCTTCCTCCGCACTGAGGGGGGGGAAAAGGGGCGCAAGGCGCGCAAGGCAACCAACGCCAAATTGGCCGCGGCTAGCCAGTGCGCCGCCCTCGTAGAAGACATCACGGCCCTCGGCCCCGGGGAACTGCGCCTAGCGGCGAGCGCCCAGGTCGCCGAGATCCTTCAGATCGCCCAGACGTCGGGCAATCTGAAGGGTGGCTACGTGCGTCGGCTGAAGGATGCCGCGAACAGAGTGTCGGACATTGTCGACACGCTGGTCACGCGGAATCCGGAAACCGAGGCGTGGAAGCTCGGCAACGAGAATGTGCGTTTGCGCATGGAAGTAAACTCTTTGCGGGAGGAAAATCTCTCCTATCGCAAAGAGTTTGAAGAAATGCGCAAGGCCCTTAAGGCCTCCGCTCCGGCCGTGGAGCCGGCGCCTGCCGTCGTGGCGGCGCCGCCCCCCGTGCCTGTCAAGCGGAAGGCACGGGCGGTCGCGGTGGAGGTGGCGGCGATTTCGGAATCGCCCGCCGCGCCCGTCGCGACTAAAAAATCGCGTCCGACCCCCGCCGCGGTGGCGGGGTCGATACCGGTTCCCGCCGACGGGGCGGAGCCGGCCGCGGCGCCCGCCGACGGGGCGGCGCCGCCGTCCGTCCCACTCGGGCGCGGCGGCGTTGAGTACGATGCGTTCGTGCGCGTCGTGCTCGATGCCGTGGCGCCACTTATCAACGCGAGGTTCGCCGCCATAGAGGACAGGCTGGGCCCCGCGCCGACCCTCCGTCCACCACTTGCGGCCGACGGAGGCAAGGCGCCGGTGCCCAGGCCGACTCCCCGCGCGTCCGTCGCGAAGCCCACCGGAGGGCCCAAACCGGCCACGGCTGCCGCTGCAGTCCGCCGGGGTCTGGGGGAAGCAAGTACCCCGGTCCCGATGGAGGTAGTGGCGGCCCCGGCCGCCGGGGTGGCAGACTCCCCACTGCCACCGACCCCCCCCGCGAGGAAAAAACACAGGGGGGGCGTGAAACGAACGCTCCGAAAGCGGAGAAAGGCGGCCCGCGCCGCCGCCGCTGCCTCGGCGGCCTTCGCTTCGGCGCCCGCCCCAATAATTTCGGCCTCTGGGCGACAAATGGCCCCCGCGTCCGCGCCATCAGTGGCGCCCGTCCCGCGCGCCCGTCGTGCCACCCCGTGTGTGGCACCGTCGCCGGCGCCCGTGGCGTGCGCCCGCCGCGTCGCCCCGTACGTCGCGCCGCCGCCGGCGCCCGTGGCCCCCGCCCCCGCCCCCGTTCCCGAGGGGGGGGCGTGGTCCACGGTCGTAGGGCGGAAAAAGGGTAAGGGGGCGAGGGCAAATGAGCCCCCTCCCCCCCCCCAGGCGCAAGCTGCTGCCCCACCGACGGGGTGGAGGCAGCAACCGCGGAAGCAGGCCGCGAGGCCTGCCGTCGTTCTCCGCGAGCCGAAGTCGGCCGCAGTCATTATTAGACTGCTGCCGGCAGCGGCCGCGAAGGGTGTCGGCTATCGCGAGGTCTTCGCAAAGGCCTCGACGGTGGTCGACATCACCGCCATGGGCCTCCGCGAGGGGCTGAAGGTGGTGCGGACCGCCAGGGACGCGCGTCTCCTCGAGTTCCAGCCGGGACCCGAGAGCGCGGCCAAGGCGGACCGCGTCGCCGAAGCCCTGCGCGGGGCCCTAGAAGGGATGGCTGAGGTCGTCCGCCCCGTAAAGCGTGGGGAGCTTTACGTCTCAGGGCTGGACGACTCAGTCACGGTCGATGGGCTTCGTGACGCGATCGCGCGCGCAGGTAACTGCCGGCGCGACGACGTGCTCACGAAGCACATCGGTGCAGGACCGGGCGGATTGGGCGCATCATACGTGCTGTGCCCCGTCGCTGCCGCCAAGACCATCGTCGGGTTGGGCTACCTGCTGGTCGGCTTCACCTCGGCGAAGGTCGAAGCACTGGAAGCCAGACCGATACGTTGTTACAGATGTTTCAACGTCGGTCATGGCACCCAAACTTGTCCGGACACGTGCCCGGACCGGACTAACTTGTGTCTCCGCTGCGGTAAAAGCGGACACAAGATGCCGGACTGCACGGCACGGAAACCCCACTGCGCGGCGTGCGCGGCGGGGGGACTGAACGCGGCCCACCCCACGTTGGCGAGGTTCTGCCAACCTCCCTACGTGAGGGGCCAATTCGTCCACTCGCGGGCGAGACCACGTACCGGCAAATCGGGAGTACAGACAATGGACACCTCCAATGCCTAGTACACCCGTAACGACGTTCTTTCAAGCTAACGTAAACCACTCCCCCACCGCTCAGGACTTGTGCCTGCAGGCGATGGCGGAGTGGCAAGCGAATTTAGCCGTAATAAGTGAACCTTATTACGTCCCTCCTTCAGGGAACTGGGTGGGCGATCTCGATGACATGGTAGCGGTGGTGGCCAGAGCCGGGTCCGGCACACCGCTTACATGTCTCGAAAGAGGAAAGGGCTATGCTGTGGCGGAGAGCGGGAGCATCGTCGTCATAGGCGTTTACTTCTCGCCCAACCGCCCCCTGGCGGAGTTCGAGCTTCACTTGGACGCCATCGGGGCTGCCGTACGCAGACTGTCGCCTAAAACGATTTTCGTGATGGGCGACTTTAATGCAAAGCACCTTTCCTGGGGAAACGTTTTCACGAACCCTAGGGGTCGGGCGGTCAAGGATTGGGCTCTTCAAGCCGGCCTGACCATACTGAACCAGGGGTCGGTCCAGACCTGCGTGCGCGCGCGGGGTGGATCGATCATCGACCTGTCATTCGCCACTCATGCGGCCGTCCGCAGAGTGACCGGATGGAGGGTGCTGGAGGAGGTGGAGTCGCTCTCTGATCATCGGTACATCAGATTTGAGCTCACGACCCCCTCCTCCGGTCCGAGCCCTGTTCACCGTCGCCCCCCTCTCCTCCCGCGTTGGGCCCTTACCAAGCTCGAGCCGGAGCAGGCCGAGGAGCGGGCACTCTCGGAAAGCTGGGCCTACCCAGCCGACTTCGCGAATCTGGATACGCAGGCAGAGCACATGCGCAAGACCCTGACGAGGGTTTGCGACGCTGCGATGCCACGCGTCTCCAAGCGGCAGCCTCCGTGCAAGCAATCGGTCCACTGGTGGACCGAGGAGCTGGGCGAGATGCGAAAGGCAGTTCGCATCATCAGCCACAGGCTCAAACGCTGCAGGGCGCGCCGTCCTCCGGACTTCGTCGCGGAAAATGGACTCGTGGGCGAGTTTAGAGAGGCCAGAAAGGCCCTTTCGATTGCAATATTGCGATCGAAAGCCCGGGCTCGGGCCGAGCTCCTCGAGACGCTCGATCGGGACCCTTGGGGGCGCCCGTACCGTGGGGCCCGCAACAAGTTGCGGCCTTGCACATCCACGGTCACGGAAACGCTCGAACCCGAGGTGCTCCGGTCGGTTATCGATGGGCTCTTCCCGGATCCGGGGAACTTCACTCCCCCCAGTATGGGTCCACCCATTCCCGACACCCCCACGGACGAGGAGCCTCACTCCATCTCCGAGGGGGAGCTAGACGTCGCCCTGGACCGGCTCCGGGGCAGGAAGACGGCACCGGGACCCGACGGGGTTCCAGGTCGACTCCTCTTCCTGGCTGCAAAACACCTACGCAGCCAGCTGCGGGACCTCTTCGAAGCCTGTATTCGCGCAGGTAGGTTCCCGTCGCAATGGAAAGAGGGTCGTTTGTGCCTACTTCCAAAGGGAGGTCGGCCTCCCAACGATCCGTCCGCCTACAGGCCCATAGTGCTGCTGAACGAGGTCGCCAAGGTCTTCGAGAAGATCTTGGCGGAGCGGCTTGTGAAGCATCTAGACACTGTGGAGCCGGGGCTATCAGATACGCAGTTCGGGTTTCGGCGGAGGCGCTCCACGATGGACGCCTTCGAGACGCTGCGAACGTTGACGGACGAAGCCGTCCAAGCAAAGGACGTCGTTCTTGCAGTGTCGCTAGACATAGCGAACGCCTTTAACAGCCTCCCTCATGAGACGATCAGGGAAGGGCTCCGCGCGCACGGAGTCCCCCCGTACCTCACGAGGCTGTTGGGCGAATACCTGCGAGATCGGCACATCCTTTGGGAGGGTGGTGAGTCCGCCAACCACGTGCTAGGTCGGCGACGTGTCGCGTGCGGCGTTCCACAGGGATCGGTCCTCGGGCCTATCCTTTGGAACGTAGGCTATGACTGGATCCTTCGGGTGACGGTCCGGCCCGGAGTAGGGCTGATCTGCTTTGCGGACGACACCCTACTCACGGCACGCGCCGCGTCTTTTGCGGAATCCGTGGACGTCGCCAACGACGGGTTGGCGATCGTCGTAGATCGAATAGCTAGGCTGGGCTTGAAGGTCTCCCCCGCGAAAACGGAGGCCGTCATGTTCCATAGGAAATTCCGGAATCCACCCCCGGACTTGTCCGTTACAGTTCAGGGGGTGGCGATCAGAGTAGGGCCCACGATGAAATATCTTGGGCTAGTTTTAGACGGGAAATGGCTGTTCAAAGCGCACTTTGAGCAGCTAGTTCCCAAACTTGTGAATTCCGCGGGCGCACTCTCCAGGCTTCTTCCTAACGTGGGGGGGCCGGGGGGTGCGACGCGGAAGCTTTATTCCGGCATCCTGAGGAGTATGGCACTCTACGGTGCGCCCGTCTGGTCCGATGCGCTTCACCGCCACAACCGAACCCTGCTGCACCGCGCGCAGCGGGTTCTGGCCGTGAGGACCATACGGGGGTACCGCACAGTGTCGTGGTTGGCGGCGACCGTCTTGGCAGGCGAGCTGCCCTGGCCTCTCCAGGCAGACGTCCTGTCCAGAGTTCGTCGCGCCCAGCAGGATGCCCTAGCTAGAGGACTGACCTTCTGTCAAGTCGAATTAGAGACGGTCAGGAAGCGGGAAACTCATTCCTGCCTCGTCGCCTGGTCTCGTGACCTCGAACACCCTGTGGCCGGCGGCTATACGGTGGATGCAATCAGGCCGCAGCTGGAGAGATGGGTGACCCGCACCAGCGGAACCCTGACCTTCAGGACGACTCAGATACTGACCGGACACGGTTGTTTCGACCAGTATCTGTTTCGCATTGTGGGCTGCTTGCCTTCCCCGGACTGCCGCCAATGCGGCGCACCCGATACGGCGTTACACACGCTTGTTGAGTGCGCTGCATGGACGCCTCAGCGTTTCGAGCTCGAGACACACGTAGGAGCCGTCCGATCGCTTGGCGACTTGGTAACGGCCATGTTGCACAGCGACGACCGCTGGGAGTCTGCGGTTTCTTTCTGTGAGGCTGTAATGTCTCTAAAAGAGGCCGCAGAAAGGGATAGGGAGCGAAGCCCTTCAGCGCGTGCCGCTAATGTCACCCGAGGCCGCCGGCCTTCAGCTGGCACTCGACGAGGCAGGTACGCGCATTACTTCCCTCCCTGAGTTAGGTTCCGGTACGAGGGGCCCCTTGCTACTAGGCAACGCAAGGGATTCAGCCCCCGTTTCGAAGTGGGGTGTGTTCTCCCAGGGCACACTCCAGGCACTTTATTGCGCTGGATCGACTGTTGCGTAACTATGTTCTATATCTCAGTCTTTCCTTCACAACAAAGCGCAGGGTCGACGGGAGGAGAGGTTTTTTAGTGGGTATTGAGGTTGTTCGCTCGTGTAACATCGCTCGGAGTCGCCACACTCCTCTGTGTAATCCATCGCGGGCGGAGCGCAAATAAAGCATACTATTGCTAGCGTTATCGCCCCCGATGGATGCGTGCCGTTTCCTAGTGACGGCCCAGAGAGTGCGTAAATCGGTTAGCATTTTCCCTCGCCTCAAAAAAAAAAAAAAAAAAAAAAAAAAAAAAAAAAAAAAAAAAAAAAAGACTTGGTTAGGTTCATCAGTTCCGGCCAGGCATTGGTGCGAGGCAGTCGCAGATGCCCTGTTCTCCTGGATTTTGCAGTTTTTGTCGCGCCTTTTCTTTCCAAAAAGGCGATAAATTGCGAATATAGTTGTGTAGTGTCAGTGTACAGTGATATCTAGCTCGATTCCGGCGCGAATCGCAGTTTTTTGGCTCGGGTGAGTGTTTTACTCTCTTCGCTTGCTTTCGCGCGCTTTAGCGCATATTGCGCAACATTTAACGGTTTATTTTGTACATTAAGTACACCCGCGCGCGTCGCTGGTTTCGCACAGGGAACGGGCATCCAGCAATGGATGCCCAGGACCCAAAACCACCCCCTGGGCTTTCAGGTGCGCCTTGCAAGAGAGGCCACCTGGAGGCCAAGGACGGTTGGCAGGCTGCGGAGATCGGCGAGACGCGTAGGAAGAAGGTCCCGTCAGCATCGTTCGCCCGGCGCAGCAAATCTGCCGCCGGGCCACGTCCAGGCTGCCCGGCTGCTGCCGTTATCACGGCGGCACCTGAGGCGCCTGTCTTGTTAGGCAGGGCGGCGTCCGTGGTGGACCTCACCGTGGATGCCCCCGCTCGTAGGACTAACGTTATGGGGCCACCGGAAGGTCCCGTGACGCGTAGGCCCCCATCCAGCCGTGCGGCAAGTAGGGCCGCACACCTGGATATAGCTAGGAGCTCGTCGCTCGGGTCGCACTCGGCTATCTACCTGGCCGTGAGCGACGCGAGCGACATAGACGTAGGTGCCTTCGGGACGCCGTCGACCTCTGCATGGGCCTCACCTGTGCAGGGGAGCGACGGGCACGAAGGCGGCTTTCGTACGCCGCTGTCAGGTAGCACTCCAGAGTCTCTGGATAGTGCGCTTGACGGTGCCGTTCGCGCGTTCGACTATTCCCGCCCTGCTTCGCCTGCCTGTGGACAAATCGTCTACACGGCGGCCGGAACAGCGACGGTGGGGGGTGGTCGCCCCACGACGACGGTGGCCTATAGCGCGCAGGCCTCACCTGCGCCTCTGCCACTGGCTTGCGACCTAGCGGTTCGCAACGTCGGGGACGGCCGTCCCACGACCCCGGTCGTCGCGCGAGCTTCACTCGCGCTATCGACCGAGGTCGCGAATAGGGAGTTTGTAGGCGCGGCAGCGGCGACCCCTTCGTCTTCCTTCCCTACTGGGATGGGAGTCGCTGTCGCGAAGTCGGTGCCTGCGTGTGCAACGGTTGCGGCGGTGACGGCGACGGCGGCGGCGTCCACGTCCTCGTCTTCGGCGGCTGCAACTTCGTCCGCGTTCGCGTCCACAGGTTCGTCGTCTTCGGCGGTGGATCCAGTGATGCGAGCTTCGTCTTCGGGGACGTTTGTGCCCCCTGTTTCGTGTGCTCCGGTATTTGCGGCCGGATCGAGGTCACGGTTCTGGGACCGGTCCCGGAGCAGCGACGCCGATTCGACCCCTACGTCGGGTGCGTCCACCCCAGCGCGCGCGCGCTCGCCTTTGCGCCCCGCGTGGGGCGCAACCGAATCGACCGCGTCGGCCGCGTCGGTTCTCGCGGGTGCGGAGGCCTTCCTCCGCACTGAGGGGGGGGAAAAGGGGCGCAAGGCGCGCAAGGCAACCAACGCCAAATTGGCCGCGGCTAGCCAGTGCGCCGCCCTCGTAGAAGACATCACGGCCCTCGGCCCCGGGGAACTGCGCCTAGCGGCGAGCGCCCAGGTCGCCGAGATCCTTCAGATCGCCCAGACGTCGGGCAATCTGAAGGGTGGCTACGTGCGTCGGCTGAAGGATGCCGCGAACAGAGTGTCGGACATTGTCGACACGCTGGTCACGCGGAATCCGGAAACCGAGGCGTGGAAGCTCGGCAACGAGAATGTGCGTTTGCGCATGGAAGTAAACTCTTTGCGGGAGGAAAATCTCTCCTATCGCAAAGAGTTTGAAGAAATGCGCAAGGCCCTTAAGGCCTCCGCTCCGGCCGTGGAGCCGGCGCCTGCCGTCGTGGCGGCGCCGCCCCCCGTGCCTGTCAAGCGGAAGGCACGGGCGGTCGCGGTGGAGGTGGCGGCGATTTCGGAATCGCCCGCCGCGCCCGTCGCGACTAAAAAATCGCGTCCGACCCCCGCCGCGGTGGCGGGGTCGATACCGGTTCCCGCCGACGGGGCGGAGCCGGCCGCGGCGCCCGCCGACGGGGCGGCGCCGCCGTCCGTCCCACTCGGGCGCGGCGGCGTTGAGTACGATGCGTTCGTGCGCGTCGTGCTCGATGCCGTGGCGCCACTTATCAACGCGAGGTTCGCCGCCATAGAGGACAGGCTGGGCCCCGCGCCGACCCTCCGTCCACCACTTGCGGCCGACGGAGGCAAGGCGCCGGTGCCCAGGCCGACTCCCCGCGCGTCCGTCGCGAAGCCCACCGGAGGGCCCAAACCGGCCACGGCTGCCGCTGCAGTCCGCCGGGGTCTGGGGGAAGCAAGTACCCCGGTCCCGATGGAGGTAGTGGCGGCCCCGGCCGCCGGGGTGGCAGACTCCCCACTGCCACCGACCCCCCCCGCGAGGAAAAAACACAGGGGGGGCGTGAAACGAACGCTCCGAAAGCGGAGAAAGGCGGCCCGCGCCGCCGCCGCTGCCTCGGCGGCCTTCGCTTCGGCGCCCGCCCCAATAATTTCGGCCTCTGGGCGACAAATGGCCCCCGCGTCCGCGCCATCAGTGGCGCCCGTCCCGCGCGCCCGTCGTGCCACCCCGTGTGTGGCACCGTCGCCGGCGCCCGTGGCGTGCGCCCGCCGCGTCGCCCCGTACGTCGCGCCGCCGCCGGCGCCCGTGGCCCCCGCCCCCGCCCCCGTTCCCGAGGGGGGGGCGTGGTCCACGGTCGTAGGGCGGAAAAAGGGTAAGGGGGCGAGGGCAAATGAGCCCCCTCCCCCCCCCCAGGCGCAAGCTGCTGCCCCACCGACGGGGTGGAGGCAGCAACCGCGGAAGCAGGCCGCGAGGCCTGCCGTCGTTCTCCGCGAGCCGAAGTCGGCCGCAGTCATTATTAGACTGCTGCCGGCAGCGGCCGCGAAGGGTGTCGGCTATCGCGAGGTCTTCGCAAAGGCCTCGACGGTGGTCGACATCACCGCCATGGGCCTCCGCGAGGGGCTGAAGGTGGTGCGGACCGCCAGGGACGCGCGTCTCCTCGAGTTCCAGCCGGGACCCGAGAGCGCGGCCAAGGCGGACCGCGTCGCCGAAGCCCTGCGCGGGGCCCTAGAAGGGATGGCTGAGGTCGTCCGCCCCGTAAAGCGTGGGGAGCTTTACGTCTCAGGGCTGGACGACTCAGTCACGGTCGATGGGCTTCGTGACGCGATCGCGCGCGCAGGTAACTGCCGGCGCGACGACGTGCTCACGAAGCACATCGGTGCAGGACCGGGCGGATTGGGCGCATCATACGTGCTGTGCCCCGTCGCTGCCGCCAAGACCATCGTCGGGTTGGGCTACCTGCTGGTCGGCTTCACCTCGGCGAAGGTCGAAGCACTGGAAGCCAGACCGATACGTTGTTACAGATGTTTCAACGTCGGTCATGGCACCCAAACTTGTCCGGACACGTGCCCGGACCGGACTAACTTGTGTCTCCGCTGCGGTAAAAGCGGACACAAGATGCCGGACTGCACGGCACGGAAACCCCACTGCGCGGCGTGCGCGGCGGGGGGACTGAACGCGGCCCACCCCACGTTGGCGAGGTTCTGCCAACCTCCCTACGTGAGGGGCCAATTCGTCCACTCGCGGGCGAGACCACGTACCGGCAAATCGGGAGTACAGACAATGGACACCTCCAATGCCTAGTACACCCGTAACGACGTTCTTTCAAGCTAACGTAAACCACTCCCCCACCGCTCAGGACTTGTGCCTGCAGGCGATGGCGGAGTGGCAAGCGAATTTAGCCGTAATAAGTGAACCTTATTACGTCCCTCCTTCAGGGAACTGGGTGGGCGATCTCGATGACATGGTAGCGGTGGTGGCCAGAGCCGGGTCCGGCACACCGCTTACATGTCTCGAAAGAGGAAAGGGCTATGCTGTGGCGGAGAGCGGGAGCATCGTCGTCATAGGCGTTTACTTCTCGCCCAACCGCCCCCTGGCGGAGTTCGAGCTTCACTTGGACGCCATCGGGGCTGCCGTACGCAGACTGTCGCCTAAAACGATTTTCGTGATGGGCGACTTTAATGCAAAGCACCTTTCCTGGGGAAACGTTTTCACGAACCCTAGGGGTCGGGCGGTCAAGGATTGGGCTCTTCAAGCCGGCCTGACCATACTGAACCAGGGGTCGGTCCAGACCTGCGTGCGCGCGCGGGGTGGATCGATCATCGACCTGTCATTCGCCACTCATGCGGCCGTCCGCAGAGTGACCGGATGGAGGGTGCTGGAGGAGGTGGAGTCGCTCTCTGATCATCGGTACATCAGATTTGAGCTCACGACCCCCTCCTCCGGTCCGAGCCCTGTTCACCGTCGCCCCCCTCTCCTCCCGCGTTGGGCCCTTACCAAGCTCGAGCCGGAGCAGGCCGAGGAGCGGGCACTCTCGGAAAGCTGGGCCTACCCAGCCGACTTCGCGAATCTGGATACGCAGGCAGAGCACATGCGCAAGACCCTGACGAGGGTTTGCGACGCTGCGATGCCACGCGTCTCCAAGCGGCAGCCTCCGTGCAAGCAATCGGTCCACTGGTGGACCGAGGAGCTGGGCGAGATGCGAAAGGCAGTTCGCATCATCAGCCACAGGCTCAAACGCTGCAGGGCGCGCCGTCCTCCGGACTTCGTCGCGGAAAATGGACTCGTGGGCGAGTTTAGAGAGGCCAGAAAGGCCCTTTCGATTGCAATATTGCGATCGAAAGCCCGGGCTCGGGCCGAGCTCCTCGAGACGCTCGATCGGGACCCTTGGGGGCGCCCGTACCGTGGGGCCCGCAACAAGTTGCGGCCTTGCACATCCACGGTCACGGAAACGCTCGAACCCGAGGTGCTCCGGTCGGTTATCGATGGGCTCTTCCCGGATCCGGGGAACTTCACTCCCCCCAGTATGGGTCCACCCATTCCCGACACCCCCACGGACGAGGAGCCTCACTCCATCTCCGAGGGGGAGCTAGACGTCGCCCTGGACCGGCTCCGGGGCAGGAAGACGGCACCGGGACCCGACGGGGTTCCAGGTCGACTCCTCTTCCTGGCTGCAAAACACCTACGCAGCCAGCTGCGGGACCTCTTCGAAGCCTGTATTCGCGCAGGTAGGTTCCCGTCGCAATGGAAAGAGGGTCGTTTGTGCCTACTTCCAAAGGGAGGTCGGCCTCCCAACGATCCGTCCGCCTACAGGCCCATAGTGCTGCTGAACGAGGTCGCCAAGGTCTTCGAGAAGATCTTGGCGGAGCGGCTTGTGAAGCATCTAGACACTGTGGAGCCGGGGCTATCAGATACGCAGTTCGGGTTTCGGCGGAGGCGCTCCACGATGGACGCCTTCGAGACGCTGCGAACGTTGACGGACGAAGCCGTCCAAGCAAAGGACGTCGTTCTTGCAGTGTCGCTAGACATAGCGAACGCCTTTAACAGCCTCCCTCATGAGACGATCAGGGAAGGGCTCCGCGCGCACGGAGTCCCCCCGTACCTCACGAGGCTGTTGGGCGAATACCTGCGAGATCGGCACATCCTTTGGGAGGGTGGTGAGTCCGCCAACCACGTGCTAGGTCGGCGACGTGTCGCGTGCGGCGTTCCACAGGGATCGGTCCTCGGGCCTATCCTTTGGAACGTAGGCTATGACTGGATCCTTCGGGTGACGGTCCGGCCCGGAGTAGGGCTGATCTGCTTTGCGGACGACACCCTACTCACGGCACGCGCCGCGTCTTTTGCGGAATCCGTGGACGTCGCCAACGACGGGTTGGCGATCGTCGTAGATCGAATAGCTAGGCTGGGCTTGAAGGTCTCCCCCGCGAAAACGGAGGCCGTCATGTTCCATAGGAAATTCCGGAATCCACCCCCGGACTTGTCCGTTACAGTTCAGGGGGTGGCGATCAGAGTAGGGCCCACGATGAAATATCTTGGGCTAGTTTTAGACGGGAAATGGCTGTTCAAAGCGCACTTTGAGCAGCTAGTTCCCAAACTTGTGAATTCCGCGGGCGCACTCTCCAGGCTTCTTCCTAACGTGGGGGGGCCGGGGGGTGCGACGCGGAAGCTTTATTCCGGCATCCTGAGGAGTATGGCACTCTACGGTGCGCCCGTCTGGTCCGATGCGCTTCACCGCCACAACCGAACCCTGCTGCACCGCGCGCAGCGGGTTCTGGCCGTGAGGACCATACGGGGGTACCGCACAGTGTCGTGGTTGGCGGCGACCGTCTTGGCAGGCGAGCTGCCCTGGCCTCTCCAGGCAGACGTCCTGTCCAGAGTTCGTCGCGCCCAGCAGGATGCCCTAGCTAGAGGACTGACCTTCTGTCAAGTCGAATTAGAGACGGTCAGGAAGCGGGAAACTCATTCCTGCCTCGTCGCCTGGTCTCGTGACCTCGAACACCCTGTGGCCGGCGGCTATACGGTGGATGCAATCAGGCCGCAGCTGGAGAGATGGGTGACCCGCACCAGCGGAACCCTGACCTTCAGGACGACTCAGATACTGACCGGACACGGTTGTTTCGACCAGTATCTGTTTCGCATTGTGGGCTGCTTGCCTTCCCCGGACTGCCGCCAATGCGGCGCACCCGATACGGCGTTACACACGCTTGTTGAGTGCGCTGCATGGACGCCTCAGCGTTTCGAGCTCGAGACACACGTAGGAGCCGTCCGATCGCTTGGCGACTTGGTAACGGCCATGTTGCACAGCGACGACCGCTGGGAGTCTGCGGTTTCTTTCTGTGAGGCTGTAATGTCTCTAAAAGAGGCCGCAGAAAGGGATAGGGAGCGAAGCCCTTCAGCGCGTGCCGCTAATGTCACCCGAGGCCGCCGGCCTTCAGCTGGCACTCGACGAGGCAGGTACGCGCATTACTTCCCTCCCTGAGTTAGGTTCCGGTACGAGGGGCCCCTTGCTACTAGGCAACGCAAGGGATTCAGCCCCCGTTTCGAAGTGGGGTGTGTTCTCCCAGGGCACACTCCAGGCACTTTATTGCGCTGGATCGACTGTTGCGTAACTATGTTCTATATCTCAGTCTTTCCTTCACAACAAAGCGCAGGGTCGACGGGAGGAGAGGTTTTTTAGTGGGTATTGAGGTTGTTCGCTCGTGTAACATCGCTCGGAGTCGCCACACTCCTCTGTGTAATCCATCGCGGGCGGAGCGCAAATAAAGCATACTATTGCTAGCGTTATCGCCCCCGATGGATGCGTGCCGTTTCCTAGTGACGGCCCAGAGAGTGCGTAAATCGGTTAGCATTTTCCCTCGCCTCAAAAAAAAAAAAAAAAAAAAAAAAAAAAAAAAAAAAAAAGACTTGGTTAGGTTCAGTTCCGGCCAGGCATTGATGCGAGGCGGTCGCAGATGCCCTGTTCTCCTGGATTTTGCAGTTTTTGTCGTGCCTTTTCTTTCCAAAAAGGCGATAAATTGCGAATATAGTTGTGTAGTGTCAGTGTACAGTGATATCTAGTTCGATTCCGGCGCGAATCGCAGTTTTTTGGCTCGGGTGAGTGATTTACTCTCTTCGCTTGCTTTCGCGCGCTTTGGCGCATATTGCGCAACATTTAACGACTTATTTTGTACATTAAGTACACCCGCGCGCGTCGCTGGTTTCGCACGGGGAGCGGGCATCCAGCAATGGATGCCCAGGACCCAAAACCACCCCCTGGGCTTTCAGGTGCGCCTTGTAAGAGAGGCCACCTGGAGGCCAAGGACGGTTGGCAGGCTGCGGAGATCGGCGAGACGCGTAGGAAGAAGGTCCCGTTAGCATCGTTCGCCCGGCGCAGCAAATCTGCCGCCGGGCCACGTCCAGGCTGCCCGGCTGCTGCCGTTATCACGGCGGCACCTGAGGCGCCTGTCTTGTTAGGCAGGGCGGCGTCCGTGGTGGATCTCACCGTGGATGCCCCCGCTCGTAGGACTAACGTTATGGGGCCACCGGAAGGTCCCGTGACGCGTAGGCCCCCATCCAGCCGTGCGGCAAGTAGGGCCGCACACCTGGATATAGCTAGGAGCTCGTCGCTCGGGTCGCACTCGGCTATCTACCTGGCCGTGAGCGACGCGAGCGACATAGACGTAGGTGCCTTCGGGACGCCGTCGACCTCTGCATGGGCCTCACCTGTGCAGGGGAGCGACGGGCACGAAGGCGGCTTTCGTACGCCGCTGTCAGGTAGCACTCCAGAGTCTCTGGATAGTGCGCTTGACGGTGCCGTTCGCGCGTTCGATTATTCCCGCCCTGCTTCGCCTGCCTGTGGACAAATCGTCTACACGGTGGCCGGAACAGCGACGGTGGGGGGCGGTCGCCCCACGACGACGGTGGCCTATAGCGCGCAGGCCTCACTTGCGCCTCTGCCACTGGCTTGCGACCTAGCGGTTCGCAACGTCGGGGACGGCCGTCCCACGACCCCGGTCGTCGCGCGAGCTTCACTCGCGCTATCGACCGAGGTCGCGAATAGGGAGTTTGTAGGCGCGGCAGCGGCGACCCCTTCGTCTTCCTTCCCTACTGGGATGGGAGTCGCTGTCGCGGCGTCGGCGCCTGCGTGTGCAGCGACTGCGGAGACGGCGGCGACGGCGGCGGCGTCAACGTCTTCGTCTTCGGCGACTGCAACTTCGTCCGCGTTCGCGTCCACAGGTTCGTCGTCTTCGGCGGCGGGTCCAGCGATGCGAGCTTCGTCTTCGGGGACATTTGTGCCCCCTGTATCGTGTGCTCCGGTATTTGCGGCCGGATCGAGGTCACGGTTCTGGGACCGGTCCCGGAGCAGCGACGCCGATTCGGCCCCTACGTCGGGTGCGTCCACCCCAGCGCGCGCGCGCTCGCCTTTGCGCCCCACGTGGGGCGCAACCGAATCGACCGCGTCGGCCGCGTCGGTTCTCGCGGGTGCGGAGGCCTTCCTCCGCACTGAGGGGGGGGAAAAGGGGCGCAAGGCGCGCAAGGCAACCAACGCCAAATTGGCCGCGGCTAGCCAGTGCGCCGCCCTCGTAGAAGACATCACGGCCCTCGGCCCCGGGGAACTGCGCCTAGCGGCGAGCGCCCAGGTCGCCGAGATCCTTCAGATCGCCCAGACGTCGGGCAATCTGAAGGGTGGCTACGTGCGTCGGCTGAAGGATGCCGCGAACAGAGTGTCGGACATTGTCGACACGCTGGTCACGCGGAATCCGGAAACCGAGGCGTGGAAGCTCGGCAACGAGAATGCGCGTTTGCGCATGGAAGTGAACTCTTTGCGGGAGGAGAATCTCTCCTATCGCAAGGAGTTCGAAGAAATGCGCAAGGCCCTCAAGGCCTCCGCTCCGGCCGTGGAGCCGGCGCCCGCCGTCGTGGCGGCGCCGCCCCCCGTGCCCGTCAAGCGGAAGGCACGGGCGGTCGCGGTGGAGGTGGCGGCGATTTCGGAATCGCCCGCCGCGCCCGTCGCGACTAAAAAATCGCGTCCGACCCCCGCCGCGGTGGCGGGGTCGACACCGGTTCCCGCCGACGGGGCGGAGCCGGCCGCGGCGCCCGCCGACGGGGCGGCGCCGCCGTCCGTCCCACTCGGGCGCGGCGGCGTTGAGTACGATGCGTTCGTGCGCGTCGTGCTCGATGCCGTGGCGCCACTCATCAACGCGAGGTTCGCCGCCATAGAGGACAGGCTGGGCCCCGCGCCGACCCTCCGTCCACCGCTTGCGGCCGACGGAGGCAGGGCGCCGGCACCCAGGCCGACTCCCCGCGCGCTCGCGAAGCCCACCGGAGGGCCCAAACCGGCCACGGCTGCCGCTGCAGTCCGCCGGGGTCTGGGGGAAGCAAGTACCCCGGTCCCGATGGAGGTAGTGGCGGCCCCGGCCGCCGGGGTGGCAGACTCCCCACTGCCACCGACCCCCCCCGCGAGGAAAAAACACAGGGGGGGCGTGAAGCGAACGCTCCGAAAGCGGAGGAGGGCGGCCCGCGCCGCCGCCGCTGCCTCGGCGGCCTTCGCCTCGGCGCCCGCCCCGATCGTTTCGGCCTCTGGGCGGCAAATGGCCCCCGCGTCCGCGCCATCGGTGGCGCCCGTCCCGCGCGCCCGACGTGCCGCCCCGTATGTGGCGCCGTCGCCGGCGCCCGTGGCGCGCGCCCCTCACGCCGCCCCGTACGTCGCGCCGCCGCCGACGCCCGTGGCCCCCGCCCCCGCCCCCGTTCCCGAGGGGGGGGCGTGGTCCACGGTCGTGGGACGGAAAAAGGGTAAGGGGGCGAGGGCCAACGGGCCCCCTCCCCCCCCCCAGGTGCAAGCTGCTGCCCCACCGACGGGGTGGAGGCAGCAACCGCGGAAGCAGGCCGCGAGGCCTGCCGTCGTTCTCCGCGAGCCGAAGTCGGCCGCAGTCATTATTAGACTGCTGCCGGCAGCGGCCGCGAAGGGTGTCGGCTATCGTGAGGTCTTCGCAAAGGCCTCGACGGTGGTCGACATCACCGCCATGGGCCTCCGCGAGGGGCTGAAGGTGGTGCGGACCGCCAGGGACGCGCGTCTCCTCGAGTTCCAGCCGGGACCCGAGAGCGCGGCCAAGGCGGACCGCGTCGCCGAAGCCCTGCGCGGGGCCCTAGAAGGGATGGCTGAGGTCGTCCGCCCCGTAAAGCGTGGGGAGCTTTACGTCTCAGGGCTGGACGACTCAGTCACGGTCGATGGGCTGCGTGACGCGATCGCGCGCGCGGGCAACTGCCGGCGCGACGACGTGCTCACGAAGCACATCGGTGCAGGACCGGGCGGATTGGGCGCATCGTACGTGCTGTGCCCCGTCGCTGCCGCCAAGACCATCGTCGGGTTGGGCTACCTTCTGGTCGGCTTCACCTCGGCGAGGGTCGAAGCACTGGAAGCCAGACCGATACGTTGTTACAGATGTTTCAACGTCGGTCACGGCACCCAAACTTGTCCGGACACGTGCCCGGACCGGACTAACTTGTGTCTCCGCTGCGGTAAAAGCGGACACAAGATGCCGGACTGCACGGCACGGAAACCCCACTGCGCGGCGTGCGCGGCGGGGGGACTGAACGCGGCCCACCCCACGTTGGCGAGGTTCTGCCAACCTCCCTACGTGAGGGGCCAATTCGTCCACTCACGGGCGAGACCACGTACCGGCAAATCGGGAGTACAGACAATGGACACCTCCAATGCCTAGTACACCCGTAACGACGTTCTTTCAAGCTAACGTAAACCACTCCCCCACCGCTCAGGACTTGTGCCTGCAGGCGATGGCGGAGTGGCAAGCGAATTTAGCCGTAATAAGTGAACCTTATTACGTCCCTCCTTCAGGGAACTGGGTGGGCGATCTCGATGACATGGTAGCGGTGGTGGCCAGAGCCGGGTCCGGCACACCGCTTACATGTCTCGAAAGAGGAAAGGGCTATGCTGTGGCGGAGAGCGGGAGTATCGTCGTCATAGGCGTTTACTTTTCGCGCAACCGCCCCCTGGCGGAGTTCGAGCTTCACTTGGACGCCGTCGGGGCCGCCGTACGCAGACTGTCGCCCAAAACGATCTTCGTGATGGGCGACTTTAATGCAAAGCACCTCTCCTGGGGAAACGTACTCACGGACCCTAGGGGTCGGGCGGTCGAGGATTGGGCTCTTCAAGCCGGCCTGACCATACTGAACCAGGGGTCGGTCCAGACCTGCGTGCGCGCGCGGGGTGGATCGATCATCGACCTGTCATTCGTCACTCATGCGGCCGCCCGCAGAGTGACCGGATGGAGGGTGCTGGAGGAGGTGGAGTCGCTCTCTGATCATCGGTACATCAGATTTGAGCTCACGACCCCCTCCTCCGGTCCGAGCCCTGTTCACCGTCGCCCCCCTCTCCTCCCGCGTTGGGCCCTTACCAAGCTCGATCCGGAGCAGGCCGAGGAGCGGGCACTCTCGGAAAGCTGGGCCTACCCAGCCGACTTCGCGAATCTGGATACGCAGGCAGAGCACATGCGCAAGACCCTGACGAGGGTTTGCGACGCTGCGATGCCACGCGTCTCCAAGCGGCAGCCTCCGTGCAAGCAATCGGTCCACTGGTGGACCGAGGAGCTGGGCGAGATGCGAAAGGCAGTTCGCATCATCAGCCACAGGCTCAAACGCTGCAGGGCGCGCCGTCCTCCGGACTTCGTCGCGGAAAATGGACTCGTGGGCGAGTTTAGAGAGGCCAGAAAGGCCCTTTCGATTGCAATATTGCGATCGAAAGCCCGGGCTCGGGCCGAGCTCCTCGAGACGCTCGATCGGGACCCTTGGGGGCGCCCGTACCGTGGGGCCCGCAACAAGTTGCGGCCTTGCACATCCACGGTCACGGAAACGCTCGAACCCGAGGTGCTCCGGTCGGTTATCGATGGGCTCTTCCCGGATCCGGGGAACTTCACTCCCCCCAGTATGGGTCCACCCATTCCCGACACCCCCACGGACGAGGAGCCTCACTCCATCTCCGAGGGGGAGCTAGACGTCGCCCTGGACCGGCTCCGGGGCAGGAAGACGGCACCGGGACCCGACGGGGTTCCAGGTCGACTCCTCTTCCTGGCTGCAAAACACCTACGCAGCCAGCTGCGGGACCTCTTCGAAGCCTGTATTCGCGCAGGTAGGTTCCCGTCGCAATGGAAAGAGGGTCGTTTGTGCCTACTTCCAAAGGGAGGTCGGCCTCCCAACGATCCGTCCGCCTACAGGCCCATAGTGCTGCTGAACGAGGTCGCCAAGGTCTTCGAGAAGATCTTGGCGGAGCGGCTTGTGAAGCATCTAGACACTGTGGAGCCGGGGCTATCAGATACGCAGTTCGGGTTTCGGCGGAGGCGCTCCACGATGGACGCCTTCGAGACGCTGCGAACGTTGACGGACGAAGCCGTCCAAGCGAAGGACGTCGTTCTTGCAGTGTCGCTAGACATAGCGAACGCCTTTAACAGCCTCCCTCATGAGACGATCAGGGAGGGGCTCCACGCGCACGGAGTCCCCCCGTACCTCACGAGGCTGTTGGGCGAGTACCTGCGAGATCGGCACATCCTTTGGGAGGGCGGTGAGTCCGCCAACCACGTGTTAGGTCGGCGACGTGTCGCGTGCGGCGTTCCACAGGGATCGGTCCTCGGGCCTATCCTTTGGAACGTAGGCTATGACTGGATCCTTCGGGTGACGGTCCGGCCCGGAGTAGGGCTGATCTGCTTTGCGGACGACACCCTACTCACGGCACGCGCCGCGTCTTTTGCGGAATCCGTGGACGTCGCCAACGACGGGTTGGCGATCGTCGTAGATCGAATAGCTAGGCTGGGCTTGAGGGTCTCCCCCGCGAAAACGGAGGCCGTCATGTTCCATAGGAAATTCCGGAATCCTCCCCCGGACTTGTCCGTTACAGTTCAGGGGGTGGCGATCAGAGTAGGGCCCACGATGAAATATCTTGGGCTAGTTTTAGACGGGAAATGGCTGTTCAAAGCGCACTTTGAGCAGCTAGTTCCCAAACTTGTGAATTCCGCGGGCGCACTCTCCAGGCTTCTTCCTAACGTGGGGGGGCCGGGGGGTGCGACGCGGAAGCTTTATTCTGGCATCCTGAGGAGTATGGCACTCTACGGTGCGCCCGTCTGGTCCGATTCGCTTCACCGCCACAACCGAACCCTGCTGCACCGCGCGCAGCGGGTTCTGGCCGTGAGGACCATACGGGGGTACCGCACAGTGTCGTGGTTGGCGGCGACTCTCTTGGCAGGCGAGCTGCCCTGGCCTCTCCAGGCAGACGTCCTGTCCAGGGTTCGTCGCGCCCGGCAGGATGCCCTAGCTAGAGGACTGACCTTCTGTCAAGTCGAATTAGAGACGGTCAGGAAGCGGGAAACTCATTCCTGCCTCGTCGCCTGGTCTCGTGACCTCGAACACCCTGTGGCCGGCGGCTATACGGTGGATGCAATCAGGCCGCAGCTGGAGAGATGGGTGACCCGCACCAGCGGAACCCTGACCTTCAGGACGACTCAGATACTGACCGGACACGGTTGTTTCGACCAGTATCTGTTTCGCATTGTGGGCTGCTTGCCTTCCCCGGACTGCCGCCAATGCGGCGCACCCGATACGGCGTTACACACGCTTGTTGAGTGCGCTGCATGGACGCCTCAGCGTTTCGAGCTCGAGACACACGTAGGAGCCGTACGATCGCTTGGCGACTTGGTAACGGCCATGTTGCACAGCGACGACCGCTGGGAGTCTGCGGTCTCTTTCTGTGAGGCTGTAATGTCTCTAAAAGAGGCCGCAGAAAGGGATAGGGAGCGAAGCCCTTCAGCGCGTGCCGCTAATGTCACCCGAGGCCGCCGGCCTTCAGCTGGCACTCGACGAGGCAGGTACGCGCGTTACTTCCCTCCCTGAGTTAGGTTCCGGTACGAGGGGCCCCTTGCTACTAGGCAACGCAAGGGATTCAGCCCCCGTTTCGAAGTGGGGTGTGTTCTCCCAGGGCACACTCCAGGCACTTTATTGCGCTGGATCGACTGTTGCGTAACTATGTTCTATATCTCAGTCTTTCCTTCACAACAAAGCGCAGGGTCGACGGGAGGAGAGGTTTTTTAGTGGGTATTGAGGTTGTTCGCTCGTGTAACATCGCTCGGAGTCTCCACACTCCTCTGTGTAATCCATCGCGGGCGGAGCGCAAATAAAGCATACTATTGCTAGCGTTATCGCCCCCGATGGATGCGTGCCGTTTCCTAGTGACGGCCCAGAGAGTGCGTAAATCGGTTAGCATTTTCCCTCGCCTCAAAAAAAAAAAAAAAAAAAAAAAAAAAAAAAAAAAAAAAGACTTGGTTAGGTTCAGTTCCGGCCAGGCATTGATGCGAGGCGGTCGCAGATGCCCTGTTCTCCTGGATTTTGCAGTTTTTGTCGTGCCTTTTCTTTCCAAAAAGGCGATAAATTGCGAATATAGTTGTGTAGTGTCAGTGTACAGTGATATCTAGTTCGATTCCGGCGCGAATCGCAGTTTTTTGGCTCGGGTGAGTGATTTACTCTCTTCGCTTGCTTTCGCGCGCTTTGGCGCATATTGCGCAACATTTAACGACTTATTTTGTACATTAAGTACACCCGCGCGCGTCGCTGGTTTCGCACGGGGAGCGGGCATCCAGCAATGGATGCCCAGGACCCAAAACCACCCCCTGGGCTTTCAGGTGCGCCTTGTAAGAGAGGCCACCTGGAGGCCAAGGACGGTTGGCAGGCTGCGGAGATCGGCGAGACGCGTAGGAAGAAGGTCCCGTTAGCATCGTTCGCCCGGCGCAGCAAATCTGCCGCCGGGCCACGTCCAGGCTGCCCGGCTGCTGCCGTTATCACGGCGGCACCTGAGGCGCCTGTCTTGTTAGGCAGGGCGGCGTCCGTGGTGGATCTCACCGTGGATGCCCCCGCTCGTAGGACTAACGTTATGGGGCCACCGGAAGGTCCCGTGACGCGTAGGCCCCCATCCAGCCGTGCGGCAAGTAGGGCCGCACACCTGGATATAGCTAGGAGCTCGTCGCTCGGGTCGCACTCGGCTATCTACCTGGCCGTGAGCGACGCGAGCGACATAGACGTAGGTGCCTTCGGGACGCCGTCGACCTCTGCATGGGCCTCACCTGTGCAGGGGAGCGACGGGCACGAAGGCGGCTTTCGTACGCCGCTGTCAGGTAGCACTCCAGAGTCTCTGGATAGTGCGCTTGACGGTGCCGTTCGCGCGTTCGATTATTCCCGCCCTGCTTCGCCTGCCTGTGGACAAATCGTCTACACGGTGGCCGGAACAGCGACGGTGGGGGGCGGTCGCCCCACGACGACGGTGGCCTATAGCGCGCAGGCCTCACTTGCGCCTCTGCCACTGGCTTGCGACCTAGCGGTTCGCAACGTCGGGGACGGCCGTCCCACGACCCCGGTCGTCGCGCGAGCTTCACTCGCGCTATCGACCGAGGTCGCGAATAGGGAGTTTGTAGGCGCGGCAGCGGCGACCCCTTCGTCTTCCTTCCCTACTGGGATGGGAGTCGCTGTCGCGGCGTCGGCGCCTGCGTGTGCAGCGACTGCGGAGACGGCGGCGACGGCGGCGGCGTCAACGTCTTCGTCTTCGGCGACTGCAACTTCGTCCGCGTTCGCGTCCACAGGTTCGTCGTCTTCGGCGGCGGGTCCAGCGATGCGAGCTTCGTCTTCGGGGACATTTGTGCCCCCTGTATCGTGTGCTCCGGTATTTGCGGCCGGATCGAGGTCACGGTTCTGGGACCGGTCCCGGAGCAGCGACGCCGATTCGGCCCCTACGTCGGGTGCGTCCACCCCAGCGCGCGCGCGCTCGCCTTTGCGCCCCACGTGGGGCGCAACCGAATCGACCGCGTCGGCCGCGTCGGTTCTCGCGGGTGCGGAGGCCTTCCTCCGCACTGAGGGGGGGGAAAAGGGGCGCAAGGCGCGCAAGGCAACCAACGCCAAATTGGCCGCGGCTAGCCAGTGCGCCGCCCTCGTAGAAGACATCACGGCCCTCGGCCCCGGGGAACTGCGCCTAGCGGCGAGCGCCCAGGTCGCCGAGATCCTTCAGATCGCCCAGACGTCGGGCAATCTGAAGGGTGGCTACGTGCGTCGGCTGAAGGATGCCGCGAACAGAGTGTCGGACATTGTCGACACGCTGGTCACGCGGAATCCGGAAACCGAGGCGTGGAAGCTCGGCAACGAGAATGCGCGTTTGCGCATGGAAGTGAACTCTTTGCGGGAGGAGAATCTCTCCTATCGCAAGGAGTTCGAAGAAATGCGCAAGGCCCTCAAGGCCTCCGCTCCGGCCGTGGAGCCGGCGCCCGCCGTCGTGGCGGCGCCGCCCCCCGTGCCCGTCAAGCGGAAGGCACGGGCGGTCGCGGTGGAGGTGGCGGCGATTTCGGAATCGCCCGCCGCGCCCGTCGCGACTAAAAAATCGCGTCCGACCCCCGCCGCGGTGGCGGGGTCGACACCGGTTCCCGCCGTCGGGGCGGAGCCGGCCGCGGCGCCCGCCGACGGGGCGGCGCCGCCGTCCGTCCCACTCGGGCGCGGCGGCGTTGAGTACGATGCGTTCGTGCGCGTCGTGCTCGATGCCGTGGCGCCACTCATCAACGCGAGGTTCGCCGCCATAGAGGACAGGCTGGGCCCCGCGCCGACCCTCCGTCCACCACTTGCGGCCGACGGAGGCAGGGCGCCGGCACCCAGGCCGACTCCCCGCGCGCTCGCGAAGCCCACCGGAGGGCCCAAACCGGCCACGGCTGCCGCTGCAGTCCGCCGGGGTCTGGGGGAAGCAAGTACCCCGGTCCCGATGGAGGTAGTGGCGGCCCCGGCCGCCGGGGTGGCAGACTCCCCACTGCCACCGACCCCCCCCGCGAGGAAAAAACACAGGGGGGGCGTGAAGCGAACGCTCCGAAAGCGGAGGAGGGCGGCCCGCGCCGCCGCCGCTGCCTCGGCGGCCTTCGCTTCGGCGCCCGCCCCGATCGTTTCGGCCTCTGGGCGGCAAATGGCCCCCGCGTCCGCGCCATCGGTGGCGCCCGTCCCGCGCGCCCGACGTGCCGCCCCGTATGTGGCGCCGTCGCCGGCGCCCGTGGCGCGCGCCCCTCACGCCGCCCCGTACGTCGCGCCGCCGCCTACGCCCGTGGCCCCCGCCCCCGCCCCCGTTCCCGAGGGGGGGGCGTGGTCCACGGTCGTGGGGCGGAAAAAGGGTAAGGGGGCGAGGGCCAACGGGCCCCCTCCCCCCCCCCAGGTGCAAGCTGCTGCCCCACCGACGGGGTGGAGGCAGCAACCGCGGAAGCAGGCCGCGAGGCCTGCCGTCGTTCTCCGCGAGCCGAAGTCGGCCGCAGTCATTATTAGACTGCTGCCGGCAGCGGCCGCGAAGGGTGTCGGCTACCGCGAGGTCTTCGCAAAGGCCTCGACGGTGGTCGACATCACCGCCATGGGCCTCCGCGAGGGGCTGAAGGTGGTGCGGACCGCCAGGGACGCGCGTCTCCTCGAGTTCCAGCCGGGACCCGAGAGCGCGGCCAAGGCGGACCGCGTCGCCGAAGCCCTGCGCGGGGCCCTAGAAGGGATGGCTGAGGTCGTCCGCCCCGTAAAGCGTGGGGAGCTTTACGTCTCAGGGCTGGACGACTCAGTCACGGTCGATGGGCTGCGTGACGCGATCGCGCGCGCGGGCAACTGCCGGCGCGACGACGTGCTCACGAAGCACATCGGTGCAGGACCGGGCGGATTGGGCGCATCGTACGTGCTGTGCCCCGTCGCTGCCGCCAAGACCATCGTCGGGTTGGGCTACCTTCTGGTCGGCTTCACCTCGGCGAAGGTCGAAGCACTGGAAGCCAGACCGATACGTTGTTACAGATGTTTCAACGTCGGTCACGGCACCCAAACTTGTCCGGACACGTGCCCGGACCGGACTAACTTGTGTCTCCGCTGCGGTAAAAGCGGACACAAGATGCCGGACTGCACGGCACGGAAACCCCACTGCGCGGCGTGCGCGGCGGGGGGACTGAACGCGGCCCACCCCACGTTGGCGAGGTTCTGCCAACCTCCCTACGTTAGGGGCCAATTCGTCCACTCACGGGCGAGACCACGTACCGGCAAATCGGGAGTACAGACAATGGACACCTCCAATGCCTAGTACACCCGTAACGACGTTCTTTCAAGCTAACGTAAACCACTCCCCCACCGCTCAGGACTTGTGCCTGCAGGCGATGGCGGAGTGGCAAGCGAATTTAGCCGTAATAAGTGAACCTTATTACGTCCCTCCTTCAGGGAACTGGGTGGGCGATCTCGATGACATGGTAGCGGTGGTGGCCAGAGCCGGGTCCGGCACACCGCTTACATGTCTCGAAAGAGGAAAGGGCTATGCTGTGGCGGAGAGCGGGAGTATCGTCGTCATAGGCGTTTACTTTTCGCGCAACCGCCCCCTGGCGGAGTTCGAGCTTCACTTGGACGCCGTCGGGGCCGCCGTACGCAGACTGTCGCCCAAAACGATCTTCGTGATGGGCGACTTTAATGCAAAGCACCTCTCCTGGGGAAACGTACTCACGGACCCTAGGGGTCGGGCGGTCGAGGATTGGGCTCTTCAAGCCGGCCTGACCATACTGAACCAGGGGTCGGTCCAGACCTGCGTGCGCGCGCGGGGTGGATCGATCATCGACCTGTCATTCGCCACTCATGCGGCCGTCCGCAGAGTGACCGGATGGAGGGTGCTGGAGGAGGTGGAGTCGCTCTCTGATCATCGGTACATCAGATTTGAGCTCACGACCCCCTCCTCCGGTCCGAGCCCTGTTCACCGTCGCCCCCCTCTCCTCCCGCGTTGGGCCCTTACCAAGCTCGAGCCGGAGCAGGCCGAGGAGCGGGCACTCTCGGAAAGCTGGGCCTACCCAGCCGACTTCGCGAATCTGGATACGCAGGCAGAGCACATGCGCAAGACCCTGACGAGGGTTTGCGACGCTGCGATGCCACGCGTCTCCAAGCGGCAGCCTCCGTGCAAGCAATCGGTCCACTGGTGGACCGAGGAGCTGGGCGAGATGCGAAAGGCAGTTCGCATCATCAGCCACAGGCTCAAACGCTGCAGGGCGCGCCGTCCTCCGGACTTCGTCGCGGAAAATGGACTCGTGGGCGAGTTTAGAGAGGCCAGAAAGGCCCTTTCGATTGCAATATTGCGATCGAAAGCCCGGGCTCGGGCCGAGCTCCTCGAGACGCTCGATCGGGACCCTTGGGGGCGCCCGTACCGTGGGGCCCGCAACAAGTTGCGGCCTTGCACATCCACGGTCACGGAAACGCTCGAACCCGAGGTGCTCCGGTCGGTTATCGATGGGCTCTTCCCGGATCCGGGGAACTTCACTCCCCCCAGTATGGGTCCACCCATTCCCGACACCCCCACGGACGAGGAGCCTCACTCCATCTCCGAGGGGGAGCTAGACGTCGCCCTGGACCGGCTCCGGGGCAGGAAGACGGCACCGGGACCCGACGGGGTTCCAGGTCGACTCCTCTTCCTGGCTGCAAAACACCTACGCAGCCAGCTGCGGGACCTCTTCGAAGCCTGTATTCGCGCAGGTAGGTTCCCGTCGCAATGGAAAGAGGGTCGTTTGTGCCTACTTCCAAAGGGAGGTCGGCCTCCCAACGATCCGTCCGCCTACAGGCCCATAGTGCTGCTGAACGAGGTCGCCAAGGTCTTCGAGAAGATCTTGGCGGAGCGGCTTGTGAAGCATCTAGACACTGTGGAGCCGGGGCTATCAGATACGCAGTTCGGGTTTCGGCGGAGGCGCTCCACGATGGACGCCTTCGAGACGCTGCGAACGTTGACGGACGAAGCCGTCCAAGCGAAGGACGTCGTTCTTGCAGTGTCGCTAGACATAGCGAACGCCTTTAACAGCCTCCCTCATGAGACGATCAGGGAGGGGCTCCGCGCGCACGGAGTCCCCCCGTACCTCACGAGGCTGTTGGGCGAGTACCTGCGAGATCGGCACGTCCTTTGGGAGGGCGGTGAGTCCGCCAACCACGTGTTAGGTCGGCGACGTGTCGCGTGCGGCGTTCCACAGGGATCGGTCCTCGGGCCTATCCTTTGGAACGTAGGCTATGACTGGATCCTTCGGGTGACGGTCCGGCCCGGAGTAGGGCTGATCTGCTTTGCGGACGACACCCTACTCACGGCACGCGCCGCGTCTTTTGCGGAATCCGTGGACGTTGCCAACGACGGGTTGGCGATCGTCGTAGATCGAATAGCTAGGCTGGGCTTGAGGGTCTCCCCCGCGAAAACGGAGGCCGTCATGTTCCATAGGAAATTCCGGAATCCTCCCCCGGACTTGTCCGTTACAGTTCAGGGGGTGGCGATCAGAGTAGGGCCCACGATGAAATATCTTGGGCTAGTTTTAGACGGGAAATGGCTGTTCAAAGCGCACTTTGAGCAGCTAGTTCCCAAACTTGTGAATTCCGCGGGCGCACTCTCCAGGCTTCTTCCTAACGTGGGGGGGCCGGGGGGTGCGACGCGGAAGCTTTATTCCGGCATCCTGAGGAGTATGGCACTCTACGGTGCGCCCGTCTGGTCCGATTCGCTTCACCGCCACAACCGAACCCTGCTGCACCGCGCGCAGCGGGTTCTGGCCGTGAGGACCATACGGGGGTACCGCACAGTGTCGTGGTTGGCGGCGACTCTCTTGGCAGGCGAGCTGCCCTGGCCTCTCCAGGCAGACGTCCTGTCCAGGGTTCGTCGCGCCCGGCAGGATGCCCTAGCTAGAGGACTGACCTTCTGTCAAGTCGAATTAGAGACGGTCAGGAAGCGGGAAACTCATTCCTGCCTCGTCGCCTGGTCTCGTGACCTCGAACACCCTGTGGCCGGCGGCTATACGGTGGATGCAATCAGGCCGCAGCTGGAGAGATGGGTGACCCGCACCAGCGGAACCCTGACCTTCAGGACGACTCAGATACTGACCGGACACGGTTGTTTCGACCAGTATCTGTTTCGCATTGTGGGCTGCTTGCCTTCCCCGGACTGCCGCCAATGCGGCGCACCCGATACGGCGTTACACACGCTTGTTGAGTGCGCTGCATGGACGCCTCAGCGTTTCGAGCTCGAGACACACGTAGGAGCCGTCCGATCGCTTGGCGACTTGGTAACGGCCATGTTGCACAGCGACGACCGCTGGGAGTCTGCGGTCTCTTTCTGTGAGGCGGTTATGTCTCTAAAAGAGGCCGCAGAAAGGGATAGGGAGCGAAGCCCTTCAGCGCGTGCCGCTAATGTCACCCGAGGCCGCCGGCCTTCAGCTGGCACTCGACGAGGCAGGTACGCGCGTTACTTCCCTCCCTGAGTTAGGTTCCGGTACGAGGGGCCCCTTGCTACTAGGCAACGCAAGGGATTCAGCCCCCGTTTCGAAGTGGGGTGTGTTCTCCCAGGGCACACTCCAGGCACTTTATTGCGCTGGATCGACTGTTGCGTAACTATGTTCTATATCTCAGTCTTTCCTTCACAACAAAGCGCAGGGTCGACGGGAGGAGAGGTTTTTTAGTGGGTATTGAGGTTGTTCGCTCGTGTAACATCGCTCGGAGTCGCCACACTCCTCTGTGTAATCCATCGCGGGCGGAGCGCAAATAAAGCATACTATTGCTAGCGTTATCGCCCCCGATGGATGCGTGCCGTTTCCTAGTGACGGCCCAGAGAGTGCGTAAATCGGTTAGCATTTTCCCTCGCCTCAAAAAAAAAAAAAAAAAAAAAAAAAAAAAGACTTGGTTAGGTTCAGTTCCGGCCAGGCATTGGTGCGAGGCGGTCGCAAATGCCCTGTTCTCCTGGATTTTGCAGTTTTTGTCGCGCCTTTTCTTTCCAAAAAGGCGATAAATTGCGAATATAGTTGTGTAGTGACAGTGTACAGTGATATCTAGTTCGATTCCGGCGCGAATCGCAGTTTTTTGGCTCGGGTGAGTGATTTACTCTCTTCGCTTGCTTTCGCGCGCTTTGGCGCATATTGCGCAACATTTAACGACTTATTTTGTACATTAAGTACACCCGCGCGCGTCGCTGGTTTCGCACGGGGAGCGGGCATCCAGCAATGGATGCCCAGGACCCAAAACCACCCCCTGGGCTTTCAGGTGCGCCTTGTAAGAGAGGCCACCTGGAGGCCAAGGACGGTTGGCAGGCTGCGGAGATCGGCGAGACGCGTAGGAAGAAGGTCCCGTCAGCATCGTTCGCCCGGCGCAGCAAATCTGCCGCCGGGCCACGTCCAGGCTGCCCGGCTGCTGCCGTTATCACGGCGGCACCTGAGGCGCCTGTCTTGTTAGGCAGGGCGGCGTCCGTGGTGGATCTCACCGTGGATGCCCCCGCTCGTAGGACTAACGTTATGGGGCCACCGGAAGGTCCCGTGACGCGTAGGCCCCCATCCAGCCGTGCGGCAAGTAGGGCCGCACACCTGGATATAGCTAGGAGCTCGTCGCTCGGGTCGCACTCGGCTATTTACCTGGCCGTGAGCGACGCGAGCGACATAGACGTAGGTGCCTTCGGGACGCCGTCGACCTCTGCATGGGCCTCACCTGTGCAGGGGAGCGGCGGGCACGAAGGCGGCTTTAGTACGCCGCTGTCAGGTAGCACTCCAGAGTCTCTGGATAGTGCGCTTGACGGTGCCGTTCGCGCGTTCGATTATTCCCGCCCTGCTTCGCCTGCCTGTGGACAAATCGTCTACACGGCGGCCGGAACAGCGACGGTGGGGGGCGGTCGCCCCACGACGACGGTGGCCTATAGCGCGCAGGCCTCACCTGCGCCTCTGCCACTGGCTTGCGACCTAGCGGTTCGCAACGTCGGGGACGGCCGTCCCACGACCCCGGTCGTCGCGCGAGCTTCACTCGCGCTATCGACCGAGGTCGCGAATAGGGAGTTTGTAGGCGCGGCAGCGGCGACCCCTTCGTCTTCCTTCCCTACTGGGATGGGAGTCGCTGTCGCGGCGTCGGCGCCTGCGTGTGCAGCGACTGCGGAGACGGCGGCGACGGCGGCGGCGTCAACGTCTTCGTCTTCGGCGACTGCAACTTCGTCCGCGTTCGCGTCCACAGGTTCGTCGTCTTCGGCGGCGGGTCCAGCGATGCGAGCTTCGTCTTCGGGGACATTTGTGCCCCCTGTATCGTGTGCTCCGGTATTTGCGGCCGGATCGAGGTCACGGTTCTGGGACCGGTCCCGGAGCAGCGACGCCGATTCGGCCCCTACGTCGGGTGCGTCCACCCCAGCGCGCGCGCGCTCGCCTTTGCGCCCCACGTGGGGCGCAACCGAATCGACCGCGTCGGCCGCGTCGGTTCTCGCGGGTGCGGAGGCCTTCCTCCGCACTGAGGGGGGGGAAAAGGGGCGCAAGGCGCGCAAGGCAACCAACGCCAAATTGGCCGCGGCTAGCCAGTGCGCCGCCCTCGTAGAAGACATCACGGCCCTCGGCCCCGGGGAACTGCGCCTAGCGGCGAGCGCCCAGGTCGCCGAGATCCTTCAGATCGCCCAGACGTCGGGCAATCTGAAGGGTGGCTACGTGCGTCGGCTGAAGGATGCCGCGAACAGAGTGTCGGACATTGTCGACACGCTGGTCACGCGGAATCCGGAAACCGAGGCGTGGAAGCTCGGCAACGAGAATGCGCGTTTGCGCATGGAAGTGAGCTCTTTGCGGGAGGAGAATCTCTCCTATCGCAAGGAGTTCGAAGAAATGCGCAAGGCCCTCAAGGCCTCCGCTCCGGCCGTGGAGCCGGCGCCCGCCGTCGTGGCGGCGCCGCCCCCCGTGCCCGTCAAGCGGAAGGCACGGGCGGTCGCGGTGGAGGTGGCGGCGATTTCGGAATCGCCCGCCGCGCCCGTCGCGACTAAAAAATCGCGTCCGACCCCCGCCGCGGTGGCGGGGTCGACACCGGTTCCCGCCGACGGGGCGGAGCCGGCCGCGGCGCCCGCCGACGGGGCGGCGCCGCCGTCCGTCCCACTCGGGCGCGGCGGCGTTGAGTACGATGCGTTCGTGCGCGTCGTGCTCGATGCCGTGGCGCCACTCATCAACGCGAGGTTCGCCGCCATAGAGGACAGGCTGGGCCCCGCGCCGACCCTCCGTCCACCACTTGCGGCCGACGGAGGCAGGGCGCCGGCACCCAGGCCGACTCCCCGCGCGCTCGCGAAGCCCACCGGAGGGCCCAAACCGGCCACGGCTGCCGCTGCAGTCCGCCGGGGTCTGGGGGAAGCAAGTACCCCGGTCCCGATGGAGGTAGTGGCGGCCCCGGCCGCCGGGGTGGCAGACTCCCCACTGCCACCGACCCCCCCCGCGAGGAAAAAACACAGGGGGGGCGTGAAGCGAACGCTCCGAAAGCGGAGGAGGGCGGCCCGCGCCGCCGCCGCTGCCTCGGCGGCCTTCGCTTCGGCGCCCGCCCCGATCGTTTCGGCCTCTGGGCGGCAAATGGCCCCCGCGTCCGCGCCATCGGTGGCGCCCGTCCCGCGCGCCCGACGTGCCGCCCCGTATGTGGCGCCGTCGCCGGCGCCCGTGGCGCGCGCCCCTCACGCCGCCCCGTACGTCGCGCCGCCGCCGACGCCCGTGGCCCCCGCCCCCGCCCCCGTTCCCGAGGGGGGGGCGTGGTCCACGGTCGTGGGGCGGAAAAAGGGTAAGGGGGCGAGGGCCAACGGGCCCCCTCCCCCCCCCCAGGTGCAAGCTGCTGCCCCACCGACGGGGTGGAGGCAGCAACCGCGGAAGCAGGCCGCGAGGCCTGCCGTCGTTCTCCGCGAGCCGAAGTCGGCCGCAGTCATTATTAGACTGCTGCCGGCAGCGGCCGCGAAGGGTGTCGGCTACCGCGAGGTCTTCGCAAAGGCCTCGACGGTGGTCGACATCACCGCCATGGGCCTCCGCGAGGGGCTGAAGGTGGTGCGGACCGCCAGGGACGCGCGTCTCCTCGAGTTCCAGCCGGGACCCGAGAGCGCGGCCAAGGCGGACCGCGTCGCCGAAGCCCTGCGCGGGGCCCTAGAAGGGATGGCTGAGGTCGTCCGCCCCGTAAAGCGTGGGGAGCTTTACGTCTCAGGGCTGGACGACTCAGTCACGGTCGATGGGCTGCGTGACGCGATCGCGCGCGCGGGCAACTGCCGGCGCGACGACGTGCTCACGAAGCACATCGGTGCAGGACCGGGCGGATTGGGCGCATCGTACGTGCTGTGCCCCGTCGCTGCCGCCAAGACCATCGTCGGGTTGGGCTACCTTCTGGTCGGCTTCACCTCGGCGAAGGTCGAAGCACTGGAAGCCAGACCGATACGTTGCTACAGATGTTTCAACGTCGGTCACGGCACCCAAACTTGTCCGGACACGTGCCCGGACCGGACTAGCTTGTGTCTCCGCTGCGGTAAAAGCGGACACAAGATGCCGGACTGCACGGCACGGAAACCCCACTGCGCGGCGTGCGCGGCGGGGGGACTGAACGCGGCCCACCCCACGTTGGCGAGGTTCTGCCAACCTCCCTACGTTAGGGGACAATTCGTCCACTCACGGGCGAGACCACGTACCGGCAAATCGGGAGTACAGACAATGGACACCTCCAATGCCTAGTACACCCGTAACGACGTTCTTTCAAGCTAACGTAAACCACTCCCCCACCGCTCAGGACTTGTGCCTGCAGGCGATGGCGGAGTGGCAAGCGAATTTAGCCGTAATAAGTGAACCTTATTACGTCCCTCCTTCAGGGAACTGGGTGGGCGATCTCGATGACATGGTAGCGGTGGTGGCCAGAGCCGGGTCCGGCACACCGCTTACATGTCTCGAAAGAGGAAAGGGCTATGCTGTGGCGGAGAGCGGGAGTATCGTCGTCATAGGCGTTTACTTTTCGCGCAACCGCCCCCTGGCGGAGTTCGAGCTTCACTTGGACGCCGTCGGGGCCGCCGTACGCAGACTGTCGCCCAAAACGATCTTCGTGATGGGCGACTTTAATGCAAAGCACCTCTCCTGGGGAAACATACTCACGGACCCTAGGGGTCGGGCGGTCGAGGATTGGGCTCTTCAAGCCGGCCTGACCATACTGAACCAGGGGTCGGTCCAGACCTGCGTGCGCGCGCGGGGTGGATCGATCATCGACCTGTCATTCGCCACTCATGCGGCCGTCCGCAGAGTGACCGGATGGAGGGTGCTGGAGGAGGTGGAGTCGCTCTCTGATCATCGGTACATCAGATTTGAGCTCACGACCCCCTCCTCCGGTCCGAGCCCTGTTCACCGTCGCCCCCCTCTCCTCCCGCGTTGGGCCCTTACCAAGCTCGAGCCGGAGCAGGCCGAGGAGCGGGCACTCTCGGAAAGCTGGGCCTACCCAGCCGACTTCGCGAATCTGGATACGCAGGCAGAGCACATGCGCAAGACCCTGACGAGGGTTTGCGACGCTGCGATGCCACGCGTCTCCAAGCGGCAGCCTCCGTGCAAGCAATCGGTCCACTGGTGGACCGAGGAGCTGGGCGAGATGCGAAAGGCAGTTCGCATCATCAGCCACAGGCTCAAACGCTGCAGGGCGCGCCGTCCTCCGGACTTCGTCGCGGAAAATGGACTCGTGGGCGAGTTTAGAGAGGCCAGAAAGGCCCTTTCGATTGCAATATTGCGATCGAAAGCCCGGGCTCGGGCCGAGCTCCTCGAGACGCTCGATCGGGACCCTTGGGGGCGCCCGTACCGTGGGGCCCGCAACAAGTTGCGGCCTTGCACATCCACGGTCACGGAAACGCTCGAACCCGAGGTGCTCCGGTCGGTTATCGATGGGCTCTTCCCGGATCCGGGGAACTTCACTCCCCCCAGTATGGGTCCACCCATTCCCGACACCCCCACGGACGAGGAGCCTCACTCCATCTCCGAGGGGGAGCTAGACGTCGCCCTGGACCGGCTCCGGGGCAGGAAGACGGCACCGGGACCCGACGGGGTTCCAGGTCGACTCCTCTTCCTGGCTGCAAAACACCTACGCAGCCAGCTGCGGGACCTCTTCGAAGCCTGTATTCGCGCAGGTAGGTTCCCGTCGCAATGGAAAGAGGGTCGTTTGTGCCTACTTCCAAAGGGAGGTCGGCCTCCCAACGATCCGTCCGCCTACAGGCCCATAGTGCTGCTGAACGAGGTCGCCAAGGTCTTCGAGAAGATCTTGGCGGAGCGGCTTGTGAAGCATCTAGACACTGTGGAGCCGGGGCTATCAGATACGCAGTTCGGGTTTCGGCGGAGGCGCTCCACGATGGACGCCTTCGAGACGCTGCGAACGTTGACGGACGAAGCCGTCCAAGCGAAGGACGTCGTTCTTGCAGTGTCGCTAGACATAGCGAACGCCTTTAACAGCCTCCCTCATGAGACGATCAGGGAGGGGCTCCGCGCGCACGGAGTCCCCCCGTACCTCACGAGGCTGTTGGGCGAGTACCTGCGAGATCGGCACATCCTTTGGGAGGGCGGTGAGTCCGCCAACCACGTGTTAGGTCGGCGACGTGTCGCGTGCGGCGTTCCACAGGGATCGGTCCTCGGGCCTATCCTTTGGAACGTAGGCTATGACTGGATCCTTCGGGTGACGGTCCGGCCCGGAGTAGGGCTGATCTGCTTTGCGGACGACACCCTACTCACGGCACGCGCCGCGTCTTTTGCGGAATCCGTGGACGTTGCCAACGACGGGTTGGCGATCGTCGTAGATCGAATAGCTAGGCTGGGCTTGAGGGTCTCCCCCGCGAAAACGGAGGCCGTCATGTTCCATAGGAAATTCCGGAATCCTCCCCCGGACTTGTCCGTTACAGTTCAGGGGGTGGCGATCAGAGTAGGGCCCACGATGAAATATCTTGGGCTAGTTTTAGACGGGAAATGGCTGTTCAAAGCGCACTTTGAGCAGCTAGTTCCCAAACTTGTGAATTCCGCGGGCGCACTCTCCAGGCTTCTCCCTAACGTGGGGGGGCCGGGGGGTGCGACGCGGAAGCTTTATTCCGGCATCCTGAGGAGTATGGCACTCTACGGTGCGCCCGTCTGGTCCGATTCGCTTCACCGCCACAACCGAACCCTGCTGCATCGCGCGCAGCGGGTTCTGGCCGTGAGGACCATACGGGGGTACCGCACAGTGTCGTGGTTGGCGGCGACTCTCTTGGCAGGCGAGCTGCCCTGGCCTCTCCAGGCAGACGTCCTGTCCAGGGTTCGTCGCGCCCGGCAGGATGCCCTAGCTAGAGGACTGACCTTCTGTCAAGTCGAATTAGAGACGGTCAGGAAGCGGGAAACTCATTCCTGCCTCGTCGCCTGGTCTCGTGACCTCGAACACCCTGTGGCCGGCGGCTATACGGTGGATGCAATCAGGCCGCAGCTGGAGAGATGGGTGACCCGCACCAGCGGAACCCTGACCTTCAGGACGACTCAGATACTGACCGGACACGGTTGTTTCGACCAGTATCTGTTTCGCATTGTGGGCTGCTTGCCTTCCCCGGACTGCCGCCAATGCGGCGCACCCGATACGGCGTTACACACGCTTGTTGAGTGCGCTGCATGGACGCCTCAGCGTTTCGAGCTCGAGACACACGTAGGAGCCGTCCGATCGCTTGGCGACTTGGTAACGGCCATGTTGCACAGCGACGACCGCTGGGAATCTGCGGTCTCTTTCTGTGAGGCTGTAATGTCTCTAAAAGAGGCCGCAGAAAGGGATAGGGAGCGAAGCCCTTCAGCGCGTGCCGCTAATGTCACCCGAGGCCGCCGGCCTTCAGCTGGCACTCGACGAGGCAGGTACGCGCGTTACTTCCCTCCCTGAGTTAGGTTCCGGTACGAGGGGCCCCTTGCTACTAGGCAACGCAAGGGATTCAGCCCCCGTTTCGAAGTGGGGTGTGTTCTCCCAGGGCACACTCCAGGCACTTTATTGCGCTGGATCGACTGTTGCGTAACTATGTTCTATATCTCAGTCTTTCCTTCACAACGAAGCGCAGGGTCGACGGGAGGAGAGGTTTTTTAGTGGGTATTGAGGTTGTTCGCTCGTGTAACATCGCTCGGAGTCGCCACACTCCTCTGTGTAATCCATCGCGGGCGGAGCGCAAATAAAGCATACTATTGCTAGCGTTATCGCCCCCGATGGATGCGTGCCGTTTCCTAGTGACGGCCCAGAGAGTGCGTAAATCGGTTAGCATTTTCCCTCGCCTCAAAAAAAAAAAAAAAAAAAAAAAAAAAAAAAAAGACTGGTTAGGTTCAGTTCCGGCCAGGCATTGGTGCGAGGCGGTCGCAGATGCCCTGTTCTCCTGGATTTTGCAGTTTTTGTCGCGCCTTTTCTTTCCAAAAAGGCGATAAATTGCGAATATAGTTGTGTAGTGTCAGTGTACAGTGATATCTAGTTCGATTCCGGCGCGAATCGCAGTTTTTTGGCTCGGGTGAGTGATTTACTCTCTTCGCTTGCTTTCGCGCGCTTTGGCGCATATTGCGCAACATTTAACGACTTATTTTGTACATTAAGTACACCCGCGCGCGTCGCTGGTTTCGCACGGGGAGCGGGCATCCAGCAATGGATGCCCAGGACCCAAAACCACCCCCTGGGCTTTCAGGTGCGCCTTGTAAGAGAGGCCACCTGGAGGCCAAGGACGGTTGGCAGGCTGCGGAGATCGGCGAGACGCGTAGGAAGAAGGTCCCGTTAGCATCGTTCGCCCGGCGCAGCAAATCTGCCGCCGGGCCACGTCCAGGCTGCCCGGCTGCTGCCGTTATCACGGCGGCACCTGAGGCGCCTGTCTTGTTAGGCAGGGCGGCGTCCGTGGTGGATCTCACCGTGGATGCCCCCGCTCGTAGGACTAACGTTATGGGGCCACCGGAAGGTCCCGTGACGCGTAGGCCCCCATCCAGCCGTGCGGCAAGTAGGGCCGCACACCTGGATATAGCTAGGAGCTCGTCGCTCGGGTCGCACTCGGCTATCTACCTGGCCGTGAGCGACGCGAGCGACATAGACGTAGGTGCCTTCGGGACGCCGTCGACCTCTGCATGGGCCTCACCTGTGCAGGGGAGCGACGGGCACGAAGGCGGCTTTCGTACGCCGCTGTCAGGTAGCACTCCAGAGTCTCTGGATAGTGCGCTTGACGGTGCCGTTCGCGCGTTCGATTATTCCCGCCCTGCTTCGCCTGCCTGTGGACAAATCGTCTACACGGCGGCCGGAACAGCGACGGTGGGGGGCGGTCGCCCCACGACGACGGTGGCCTATAGCGCGCAGGCCTCACTTGCGCCTCTGCCACTGGCTTGCGACCTAGCGGTTCGCAACGTCGGGGACGGCCGTCCCACGACCCCGGTCGTCGCGCGAGCTTCACTCGCGCTATCGACCGAGGTCGCGAATAGGGAGTTTGTAGGCGCGGCAGCGGCGACCCCTTCGTCTTCCTTCCCTACTGGGATGGGAGTCGCTGTCGCGGCGTCGGCGCCTGCGTGTGCAGCGACTGCGGAGACGGCGGCGACGGCGGCGGCGTCAACGTCTTCGTCTTCGGCGACTGCAACTTCGTCCGCGTTCGCGTCCACAGGTTCGTCGTCTTCGGCGGCGGGTCCAGCGATGCGAGCTTCGTCTTCGGGGACATTTGTGCCCCCTGTATCGTGTGCTCCGGTATTTGCGGCCGGATCGAGGTCACGGTTCTGGGACCGGTCCCGGAGCAGCGACGCCGATTCGGCCCCTACGTCGGGTGCGTCCACCCCAGCGCGCGCGCGCTCGCCTTTGCGCCCCACGTGGGGCGCAACCGAATCGACCGCGTCGGCCGCGTCGGTTCTCGCGGGTGCGGAGGCCTTCCTCCGCACTGAGGGGGGGGAAAAGGGGCGCAAGGCGCGCAAGGCAACCAACGCCAAATTGGCCGCGGCTAGCCAGTGCGCCGCCCTCGTAGAAGACATCACGGCCCTCGGCCCCGGGGAACTGCGCCTAGCGGCGAGCGCCCAGGTCGCCGAGATCCTTCAGATCGCCCAGACGTCGGGCAATCTGAAGGGTGGCTACGTGCGTCGGCTGAAGGATGCCGCGAACAGAGTGTCGGACATTGTCGACACGCTGGTCACGCGGAATCCGGAAACCGAGGCGTGGAAGCTCGGCAACGAGAATGCGCGTTTGCGCATGGAAGTGAACTCTTTGCGGGAGGAGAATCTCTCCTATCGCAAGGAGTTCGAAGAAATGCGCAAGGCCCTCAAGGCCTCCGCTCCGGCCGTGGAGCCGGCGCCCGCCGTCGTGGCGGCGCCGCCCCCCGTGCCCGTCAAGCGGAAGGCACGGGCGGTCGCGGTGGAGGTGGCGGCGATTTCGGAATCGCCCGCCGCGCCCGTCGCGACTAAAAAATCGCGTCCGACCCCCGCCGCGGTGGCGGGGTCGACACCGGTTCCCGCCGACGGGGCGGAGCCGGCCGCGGCGCCCGCCGACGGGGCGGCGCCGCCGTCCGTCCCACTCGGGCGCGGCGGCGTTGAGTACGATGCGTTCGTGCGCGTCGTGCTCGATGCCGTGGCGCCACTCATCAACGCGAGGTTCGCCGCCATAGAGGACAGGCTGGGCCCCGCGCCGACCCTCCGTCCACCGCTTGCGGCCGACGGAGGCAGGGCGCCGGCACCCAGGCCGACTCCCCGCGCGCTCGCGAAGCCCACCGGAGGGCCCAAACCGGCCACGGCTGCCGCTGCAGTCCGCCGGGGTCTGGGGGAAGCAAGTACCCCGGTCCCGATGGAGGTAGTGGCGGCCCCGGCCGCCGGGGTGGCAGACTCCCCACTGCCACCGACCCCCCCCGCGAGGAAAAAACACAGGGGGGGCGTGAAGCGAACGCTCCGAAAGCGGAGGAGGGCGGCCCGCGCCGCCGCCGCTGCCTCGGCGGCCTTCGCTTCGGCGCCCGCCCCGATCGTTTCGGCCTCTGGGCGGCAAATGGCCCCCGCGTCCGCGCCATCGGTGGCGCCCGTCCCGCGCGCCCGACGTGCCGCCCCGTATGTGGCGCCGTCGCCGGCGCCCGTGGCGCGCGCCCCTCACGCCGCCCCGTACGTCGCGCCGCCGCCGACGCCCGTGGCCCCCGCCCCCGCCCCCGTTCCCGAGGGGGGGGCGTGGTCCACGGTCGTGGGGCGGAAAAAGGGTAAGGGGGCGAGGGCCAACGGGCCCCCTCCCCCCCCCCAGGTGCAAGCTGCTGCCCCACCGACGGGGTGGAGGCAGCAACCGCGGAAGCAGGCCGCGAGGCCTGCCGTCGTTCTCCGCGAGCCGAAGTCGGCCGCAGTCATTATTAGACTGCTGCCGGCAGCGGCCGCGAAGGGTGTCGGCTATCGTGAGGTCTTCGCAAAGGCCTCGACGGTGGTCGACATCACCGCCATGGGCCTCCGCGAGGGGCTGAAGGTGGTGCGGACCGCCAGGGACGCGCGTCTCCTCGAGTTCCAGCCGGGACCCGAGAGCGCGGCCAAGGCGGACCGCGTCGCCGAAGCCCTGCGCGGGGCCCTAGAAGGGATGGCTGAGGTCGTCCGCCCCGTAAAGCGTGGGGAGCTTTACGTCTCAGGGCTGGACGACTCAGTCACGGTCGATGGGCTGCGTGACGCGATCGCGCGCGCGGGCAACTGCCGGCGCGACGACGTGCTCACGAAGCACATCGGTGCAGGACCGGGCGGATTGGGCGCATCGTACGTGCTGTGCCCCGTCGCTGCCGCCAAGACCATCGTCGGGTTGGGCTACCTTCTGGTCGGCTTCACCTCGGCGAGGGTCGAAGCACTGGAAGCCAGACCGATACGTTGTTACAGATGTTTCAACGTCGGTCACGGCACCCAAACTTGTCCGGACACGTGCCCGGACCGGACTAACTTGTGTCTCCGCTGCGGTAAAAGCGGACACAAGATGCCGGACTGCACGGCACGGAAACCCCACTGCGCGGCGTGCGCGGCGGGGGGACTGAACGCGGCCCACCCCACGTTGGCGAGGTTCTGCCAACCTCCCTACGTGAGGGGCCAATTCGTCCACTCACGGGCGAGACCACGTACCGGCAAATCGGGAGTACAGACAATGGACACCTCCAATGCCTAGTACACCCGTAACGACGTTCTTTCAAGCTAACGTAAACCACTCCCCCACCGCTCAGGACTTGTGCCTGCAGGCGATGGCGGAGTGGCAAGCGAATTTAGCCGTAATAAGTGAACCTTATTACGTCCCTCCTTCAGGGAACTGGGTGGGCGATCTCGATGACATGGTAGCGGTGGTGGCCAGAGCCGGGTCCGGCACACCGCTTACATGTCTCGAAAGAGGAAAGGGCTATGCTGTGGCGGAGAGCGGGAGTATCGTCGTCATAGGCGTTTACTTTTCGCGCAACCGCCCCCTGGCGGAGTTCGAGCTTCACTTGGACGCCGTCGGGGCCGCCGTACGCAGACTGTCGCCCAAAACGATCTTCGTGATGGGCGACTTTAATGCAAAGCACCTCTCCTGGGGAAACGTACTCACGGACCCTAGGGGTCGGGCGGTCGAGGATTGGGCTCTTCAAGCCGGCCTGACCATACTGAACCAGGGGTCGGTCCAGACCTGCGTGCGCGCGCGGGGTGGATCGATCATCGACCTGTCATTCGTCACTCATGCGGCCGCCCGCAGAGTGACCGGATGGAGGGTGCTGGAGGAGGTGGAGTCGCTCTCTGATCATCGGTACATCAGATTTGAGCTCACGACCCCCTCCTCCGGTCCGAGCCCTGTTCACCGTCGCCCCCCTCTCCTCCCGCGTTGGGCCCTTACCAAGCTCGATCCGGAGCAGGCCGAGGAGCGGGCACTCTCGGAAAGCTGGGCCTACCCAGCCGACTTCGCGAATCTGGATACGCAGGCAGAGCACATGCGCAAGACCCTGACGAGGGTTTGCGACGCTGCGATGCCACGCGTCTCCAAGCGGCAGCCTTCGTGCAAGCAATCGGTCCACTGGTGGACCGAGGAGCTGGGCGAGATGCGAAAGGCAGTTCGCATCATCAGCCACAGGCTCAAACGCTGCAGGGCGCGCCGTCCTCCGGACTTCGTCGCGGAAAATGGACTCGTGGGCGAGTTTAGAGAGGCCAGAAAGGCCCTTTCGATTGCAATATTGCGATCGAAAGCCCGGGCTCGGGCCGAGCTCCTCGAGACGCTCGATCGGGACCCTTGGGGGCGCCCGTACCGTGGGGCCCGCAACAAGTTGCGGCCTTGCACATCCACGGTCACGGAAACGCTCGAACCCGAGGTGCTCCGGTCGGTTATCGATGGGCTCTTCCCGGATCCGGGGAACTTCACTCCCCCCAGTATGGGTCCACCCATTCCCGACACCCCCACGGACGAGGAGCCTCACTCCATCTCCGAGGGGGAGCTAGACGTCGCCCTGGACCGGCTCCGGGGCAGGAAGACGGCACCGGGACCCGACGGGGTTCCAGGTCGACTCCTCTTCCTGGCTGCAAAACACCTACGCAGCCAGCTGCGGGACCTCTTCGAAGCCTGTATTCGCGCAGGTAGGTTCCCGTCGCAATGGAAAGAGGGTCGTTTGTGCCTACTTCCAAAGGGAGGTCGGCCTCCCAACGATCCGTCCGCCTACAGGCCCATAGTGCTGCTGAACGAGGTCGCCAAGGTCTTCGAGAAGATCTTGGCGGAGCGGCTTGTGAAGCATCTAGACACTGTGGAGCCGGGGCTATCAGATACGCAGTTCGGGTTTCGGCGGAGGCGCTCCACGATGGACGCCTTCGAGACGCTGCGAACGTTGACGGACGAAGCCGTCCAAGCGAAGGACGTCGTTCTTGCAGTGTCGCTAGACATAGCGAACGCCTTTAACAGCCTCCCTCATGAGACGATCAGGGAGGGGCTCCGCGCGCACGGAGTCCCCCCGTACCTCACGAGGCTGTTGGGCGAGTACCTGCGAGATCGGCACATCCTTTGGGAGGGCGGTGAGTCCGCCAACCACGTGTTAGGTCGGCGACGTGTCGCGTGCGGCGTTCCACAGGGATCGGTCCTCGGGCCTATCCTTTGGAACGTAGGCTATGACTGGATCCTTCGGGTGACGGTCCGGCCCGGAGTAGGGCTGATCTGCTTTGCGGACGACACCCTACTCACGGCACGCGCCGCGTCTTTTGCGGAATCCGTGGACGTCGCCAACGACGGGTTGGCGATCGTCGTAGATCGAATAGCTAGGCTGGGCCTGAGGGTCTCCCCCGCGAAAACGGAGGCCGTCATGTTCCATAGGAAATTCCGGAATCCTCCCCCGGACTTGTCCGTTACAGTTCAGGGGGTGGCGATCAGAGTAGGGCCCACGATGAAATATCTTGGGCTAGTTTTAGACGGGAAATGGCTGTTCAAAGCGCACTTTGAGCAGCTAGTTCCCAAACTTGTGAATTCCGCGGGCGCACTCTCCAGGCTTCTTCCTAACGTGGGGGGGCCGGGGGGTGCGACGCGGAAGCTTTATTCCGGCATCCTGAGGAGTATGGCACTCTACGGTGCGCCCGTCTGGTCCGATTCGCTTCACCGCCACAACCGAACCCTGCTGCACCGCGCGCAGCGGGTTCTGGCCGTGAGGACCATACGGGGGTACCGCACAGTGTCGTGGTTGGCGGCGACTCTCTTGGCAGGCGAGCTGCCCTGGCCTCTCCAGGCAGACGTCCTGTCCAGGGTTCGTCGCGCCCGGCAGGATGCCCTAGCTAGAGGACTGACCTTCTGTCAAGTCGAATTAGAGACGGTCAGGAAGCGGGAAACTCATTCCTGCCTCGTCGCCTGGTCTCGTGACCTCGAACACCCTGTGGCCGGCGGCTATACGGTGGATGCAATCAGGCCGCAGCTGGAGAGATGGGTGACCCGCACCAGCGGAACCCTGACCTTCAGGACGACTCAGATACTGACCGGACACGGTTGTTTCGACCAGTATCTGTTTCGCATTGTGGGCTGCTTGCCTTCCCCGGACTGCCGCCAATGCGGCGCACCCGATACGGCGTTACACACGCTTGTTGAGTGCGCTGCATGGACGCCTCAGCGTTTCGAGCTCGAGACACACGTAGGAGCCGTACGATCGCTTGGCGACTTGGTAACGGCCATGTTGCACAGCGACGACCGCTGGGAGTCTGCGGTCTCTTTCTGTGAGGCTGTAATGTCTCTAAAAGAGGCCGCAGAAAGGGACAGGGAGCGAAGCCCTTCAGCGCGTGCCGCTAATGTCACCCGAGGCCGCCGGCCTTCAGCTGGCACTCGACGAGGCAGGTACGCGCGTTACTTCCCTCCCTGAGTTAGGTTCCGGTACGAGGGGCCCCTTGCTACTAGGCAACGCAAGGGATTCAGCCCCCGTTTCGAAGTGGGGTGTGTTCTCCCAGGGCACACTCCAGGCACTTTATTGCGCTGGATCGACTGTTGCGTAACTATGTTCTATATCTCAGTCTTTCCTTCACAACAAAGCGCAGGGTCGACGGGAGGAGAGGTTTTTTAGTGGGTATTGAGGTTGTTCGCTCGTGTAACATCGCTCGGAGTCTCCACACTCCTCTGTGTAATCCATCGCGGGCGGAGCGCAAATAAAGCATACTATTGCTAGCGTTATCGCCCCCGATGGATGCGTGCCGTTTCCTAGTGACGGCCCAGAGAGTGCGTAAATCGGTTAGCATTTTCCCTCGCCTCAAAAAAAAAAAAAAAAAAAAAAAAAAAAGACTGGTTAGGTTCAGTTTCAGTTCCGGCCAGGCATTGGTGCGAGGCGGTCGCAAATGCCCTGTTCTCCTGGATTTTGCAGTTTTTGTCGCGCCTTTTCTTTCCAAAAAGGCGATAAATTGCGAATATAGTTGTGTAGTGACAGTGTACAGTGATATCTAGTTCGATTCCGGCGCGAATCGCAGTTTTTTGGCTCGGGTGAGTGATTTACTCTCTTCGCTTGCTTTCGCGCGCTTTGGCGCATATTGCGCAACATTTAACGACTTATTTTGTACATTAAGTACACCCGCGCGCGTCGCTGGTTTCGCACGGGGAGCGGGCATCCAGCAATGGATGCCCAGGACCCAAAACCACCCCCTGGGCTTTCAGGTGCGCCTTGTAAGAGAGGCCACCTGGAGGCCAAGGACGGTTGGCAGGCTGCGGAGATCGGCGAGACGCGTAGGAAGAAGGTCCCGTCAGCATCGTTCGCCCGGCGCAGCAAATCTGCCGCCGGGCCACGTCCAGGCTGCCCGGCTGCTGCCGTTATCACGGCGGCACCTGAGGCGCCTGTCTTGTTAGGCAGGGCGGCGTCCGTGGTGGATCTCACCGTGGATGCCCCCGCTCGTAGGACTAACGTTATGGGGCCACCGGAAGGTCCCGTGACGCGTAGGCCCCCATCCAGCCGTGCGGCAAGTAGGGCCGCACACCTGGATATAGCTAGGAGCTCGTCGCTCGGGTCGCACTCGGCTATTTACCTGGCCGTGAGCGACGCGAGCGACATAGACGTAGGTGCCTTCGGGACGCCGTCGACCTCTGCATGGGCCTCACCTGTGCAGGGGAGCGGCGGGCACGAAGGCGGCTTTAGTACGCCGCTGTCAGGTAGCACTCCAGAGTCTCTGGATAGTGCGCTTGACGGTGCCGTTCGCGCGTTCGATTATTCCCGCCCTGCTTCGCCTGCCTGTGGACAAATCGTCTACACGGCGGCCGGAACAGCGACGGTGGGGGGCGGTCGCCCCACGACGACGGTGGCCTATAGCGCGCAGGCCTCACCTGCGCCTCTGCCACTGGCTTGCGACCTAGCGGTTCGCAACGTCGGGGACGGCCGTCCCACGACCCCGGTCGTCGCGCGAGCTTCACTCGCGCTATCGACCGAGGTCGCGAATAGGGAGTTTGTAGGCGCGGCAGCGGCGACCCCTTCGTCTTCCTTCCCTACTGGGATGGGAGTCGCTGTCGCGGCGTCGGCGCCTGCGTGTGCAGCGACTGCGGAGACGGCGGCGACGGCGGCGGCGTCAACGTCTTCGTCTTCGGCGACTGCAACTTCGTCCGCGTTCGCGTCCACAGGTTCGTCGTCTTCGGCGGCGGGTCCAGCGATGCGAGCTTCGTCTTCGGGGACATTTGTGCCCCCTGTATCGTGTGCTCCGGTATTTGCGGCCGGATCGAGGTCACGGTTCTGGGACCGGTCCCGGAGCAGCGACGCCGATTCGGCCCCTACGTCGGGTGCGTCCACCCCAGCGCGCGCGCGCTCGCCTTTGCGCCCCACGTGGGGCGCAACCGAATCGACCGCGTCGGCCGCGTCGGTTCTCGCGGGTGCGGAGGCCTTCCTCCGCACTGAGGGGGGGGAAAAGGGGCGCAAGGCGCGCAAGGCAACCAACGCCAAATTGGCCGCGGCTAGCCAGTGCGCCGCCCTCGTAGAAGACATCACGGCCCTCGGCCCCGGGGAACTGCGCCTAGCGGCGAGCGCCCAGGTCGCCGAGATCCTTCAGATCGCCCAGACGTCGGGCAATCTGAAGGGTGGCTACGTGCGTCGGCTGAAGGATGCCGCGAACAGAGTGTCGGACATTGTCGACACGCTGGTCACGCGGAATCCGGAAACCGAGGCGTGGAAGCTCGGCAACGAGAATGCGCGTTTGCGCATGGAAGTGAGCTCTTTGCGGGAGGAGAATCTCTCCTATCGCAAGGAGTTCGAAGAAATGCGCAAGGCCCTCAAGGCCTCCGCTCCGGCCGTGGAGCCGGCGCCCGCCGTCGTGGCGGCGCCGCCCCCCGTGCCCGTCAAGCGGAAGGCACGGGCGGTCGCGGTGGAGGTGGCGGCGATTTCGGAATCGCCCGCCGCGCCCGTCGCGACTAAAAAATCGCGTCCGACCCCCGCCGCGGTGGCGGGGTCGACACCGGTTCCCGCCGACGGGGCGGAGCCGGCCGCGGCGCCCGCCGACGGGGCGGCGCCGCCGTCCGTCCCACTCGGGCGCGGCGGCGTTGAGTACGATGCGTTCGTGCGCGTCGTGCTCGATGCCGTGGCGCCACTCATCAACGCGAGGTTCGCCGCCATAGAGGACAGGCTGGGACCCGCGCCGACCCTCCGTCCACCACTTGCGGCCGACGGAGGCAGGGCGCCGGCACCCAGGCCGACTCCCCGCGCGCTCGCGAAGCCCACCGGTGGGCCCAAACCGGCCACGGCTGCCGCTGCAGTCCGCCGGGGTCTGGGGGAAGCAAGTACCCCGGTCCCGATGGAGGTAGTGGCGGCCCCGGCCGCCGGGGTGGCAGACTCCCCACTGCCACCGACCCCCCCCGCGAGGAAAAAACACAGGGGGGGCGTGAAGCGAACGCTCCGAAAGCGGAGGAGGGCGGCCCGCGCCGCCGCCGCTGCCTCGGCGGCCTTCGCTTCGGCGCCCGCCCCGATCGTTTCGGCCTCTGGGCGGCAAATGGCCCCCGCGTCCGCGCCATCGGTGGCGCCCGTCCCGCGCGCCCGACGTGCCGCCCCGTATGTGGCGCCGTCGCCGGCGCCCGTGGCGCGCGCCCCTCACGCCGCCCCGTACGTCGCGCCGCCGCCGACGCCCGTGGCCCCCGCCCCCGCCCCCGTTCCCGAGGGGGGGGCGTGGTCCACGGTCGTGGGGCGGAAAAAGGGTAAGGGGGCGAGGGCCAACGGGCCCCCTCCCCCCCCCCAGGTGCAAGCTGCTGCCCCACCGACGGGGTGGAGGCAGCAACCGCGGAAGCAGGCCGCGAGGCCTGCCGTCGTTCTCCGCGAGCCGAAGTCGGCCGCAGTCATTATTAGACTGCTGCCGGCAGCGGCCGCGAAGGGTGTCGGCTACCGCGAGGTCTTCGCAAAGGCCTCGACGGTGGTCGACATCACCGCCATGGGCCTCCGCGAGGGGCTGAAGGTGGTGCGGACCGCCAGGGACGCGCGTCTCCTCGAGTTCCAGCCGGGACCCGAGAGCGCGGCCAAGGCGGACCGCGTCGCCGAAGCCCTGCGCGGGGCCCTAGAAGGGATGGCTGAGGTCGTCCGCCCCGTAAAGCGTGGGGAGCTTTACGTCTCAGGGCTGGACGACTCAGTCACGGTCGATGGGCTGCGTGACGCGATCGCGCGCGCGGGCAACTGCCGGCGCGACGACGTGCTCACGAAGCACATCGGTGCAGGACCGGGCGGATTGGGCGCATCGTACGTGCTGTGCCCCGTCGCTGCCGCCAAGACCATCGTCGGGTTGGGCTACCTTCTGGTCGGCTTCACCTCGGCGAAGGTCGAAGCACTGGAAGCCAGACCGATACGTTGCTACAGATGTTTCAACGTCGGTCACGGCACCCAAACTTGTCCGGACACGTGCCCGGACCGGACTAGCTTGTGTCTCCGCTGCGGTAAAAGCGGACACAAGATGCCGGACTGCACGGCACGGAAACCCCACTGCGCGGCGTGCGCGGCGGGGGGACTGAACGCGGCCCACCCCACGTTGGCGAGGTTCTGCCAACCTCCCTACGTTAGGGGACAATTCGTCCACTCACGGGCGAGACCACGTACCGGCAAATCGGGAGTACAGACAATGGACACCTCCAATGCCTAGTACACCCGTAACGACGTTCTTTCAAGCTAACGTAAACCACTCCCCCACCGCTCAGGACTTGTGCCTGCAGGCGATGGCGGAGTGGCAAGCGAATTTAGCCGTAATAAGTGAACCTTATTACGTCCCTCCTTCAGGGAACTGGGTGGGCGATCTCGATGACATGGTAGCGGTGGTGGCCAGAGCCGGGTCCGGCACACCGCTTACATGTCTCGAAAGAGGAAAGGGCTATGCTGTGGCGGAGAGCGGGAGTATCGTCGTCATAGGCGTTTACTTTTCGCGCAACCGCCCCCTGGCGGAGTTCGAGCTTCACTTGGACGCCGTCGGGGCCGCCGTACGCAGACTGTCGCCCAAAACGATCTTCGTGATGGGCGACTTTAATGCAAAGCACCTCTCCTGGGGAAACATACTCACGGACCCTAGGGGTCGGGCGGTCGAGGATTGGGCTCTTCAAGCCGGCCTGACCATACTGAACCAGGGGTCGGTCCAGACCTGCGTGCGCGCGCGGGGTGGATCGATCATCGACCTGTCATTCGCCACTCATGCGGCCGTCCGCAGAGTGACCGGATGGAGGGTGCTGGAGGAGGTGGAGTCGCTCTCTGATCATCGGTACATCAGATTTGAGCTCACGACCCCCTCCTCCGGTCCGAGCCCTGTTCACCGTCGCCCCCCTCTCCTCCCGCGTTGGGCCCTTACCAAGCTCGAGCCGGAGCAGGCCGAGGAGCGGGCACTCTCGGAAAGCTGGGCCTACCCAGCCGACTTCGCGAATCTGGATACGCAGGCAGAGCACATGCGCAAGACCCTGACGAGGGTTTGCGACGCTGCGATGCCACGCGTCTCCAAGCGGCAGCCTCCGTGCAAGCAATCGGTCCACTGGTGGACCGAGGAGCTGGGCGAGATGCGAAAGGCAGTTCGCATCATCAGCCACAGGCTCAAACGCTGCAGGGCGCGCCGTCCTCCGGACTTCGTCGCGGAAAATGGACTCGTGGGCGAGTTTAGAGAGGCCAGAAAGGCCCTTTCGATTGCAATATTGCGATCGAAAGCCCGGGCTCGGGCCGAGCTCCTCGAGACGCTCGATCGGGACCCTTGGGGGCGCCCGTACCGTGGGGCCCGCAACAAGTTGCGGCCTTGCACATCCACGGTCACGGAAACGCTCGAACCCGAGGTGCTCCGGTCGGTTATCGATGGGCTCTTCCCGGATCCGGGGAACTTCACTCCCCCCAGTATGGGTCCACCCATTCCCGACACCCCCACGGACGAGGAGCCTCACTCCATCTCCGAGGGGGAGCTAGACGTCGCCCTGGACCGGCTCCGGGGCAGGAAGACGGCACCGGGACCCGACGGGGTTCCAGGTCGACTCCTCTTCCTGGCTGCAAAACACCTACGCAGCCAGCTGCGGGACCTCTTCGAAGCCTGTATTCGCGCAGGTAGGTTCCCGTCGCAATGGAAAGAGGGTCGTTTGTGCCTACTTCCAAAGGGAGGTCGGCCTCCCAACGATCCGTCCGCCTACAGGCCCATAGTGCTGCTGAACGAGGTCGCCAAGGTCTTCGAGAAGATCTTGGCGGAGCGGCTTGTGAAGCATCTAGACACTGTGGAGCCGGGGCTATCAGATACGCAGTTCGGGTTTCGGCGGAGGCGCTCCACGATGGACGCCTTCGAGACGCTGCGAACGTTGACGGACGAAGCCGTCCAAGCGAAGGACGTCGTTCTTGCAGTGTCGCTAGACATAGCGAACGCCTTTAACAGCCTCCCTCATGAGACGATCAGGGAGGGGCTCCGCGCGCACGGAGTCCCCCCGTACCTCACGAGGCTGTTGGGCGAGTACCTGCGAGATCGGCACATCCTTTGGGAGGGCGGTGAGTCCGCCAACCACGTGTTAGGTCGGCGACGTGTCGCGTGCGGCGTTCCACAGGGATCGGTCCTCGGGCCTATCCTTTGGAACGTAGGCTATGACTGGATCCTTCGGGTGACGGTCCGGCCCGGAGTAGGGCTGATCTGCTTTGCGGACGACACCCTACTCACGGCACGCGCCGCGTCTTTTGCGGAATCCGTGGACGTTGCCAACGACGGGTTGGCGATCGTCGTAGATCGAATAGCTAGGCTGGGCTTGAGGGTCTCCCCCGCGAAAACGGAGGCCGTCATGTTCCATAGGAAATTCCGGAATCCTCCCCCGGACTTGTCCGTTACAGTTCAGGGGGTGGCGATCAGAGTAGGGCCCACGATGAAATATCTTGGGCTAGTTTTAGACGGGAAATGGCTGTTCAAAGCGCACTTTGAGCAGCTAGTTCCCAAACTTGTGAATTCCGCGGGCGCACTCTCCAGGCTTCTCCCTAACGTGGGGGGGCCGGGGGGTGCGACGCGGAAGCTTTATTCCGGCATCCTGAGGAGTATGGCACTCTACGGTGCGCCCGTCTGGTCCGATTCGCTTCACCGCCACAACCGAACCCTGCTGCATCGCGCGCAGCGGGTTCTGGCCGTGAGGACCATACGGGGGTACCGCACAGTGTCGTGGTTGGCGGCGACTCTCTTGGCAGGCGAGCTGCCCTGGCCTCTCCAGGCAGACGTCCTGTCCAGGGTTCGTCGCGCCCGGCAGGATGCCCTAGCTAGAGGACTGACCTTCTGTCAAGTCGAATTAGAGACGGTCAGGAAGCGGGAAACTCATTCCTGCCTCGTCGCCTGGTCTCGTGACCTCGAACACCCTGTGGCCGGCGGCTATACGGTGGATGCAATCAGGCCGCAGCTGGAGAGATGGGTGACCCGCACCAGCGGAACCCTGACCTTCAGGACGACTCAGATACTGACCGGACACGGTTGTTTCGACCAGTATCTGTTTCGCATTGTGGGCTGCTTGCCTTCCCCGGACTGCCGCCAATGCGGCGCACCCGATACGGCGTTACACACGCTTGTTGAGTGCGCTGCATGGACGCCTCAGCGTTTCGAGCTCGAGACACACGTAGGAGCCGTCCGATCGCTTGGCGACTTGGTAACGGCCATGTTGCACAGCGACGACCGCTGGGAATCTGCGGTCTCTTTCTGTGAGGCTGTAATGTCTCTAAAAGAGGCCGCAGAAAGGGATAGGGAGCGAAGCCCTTCAGCGCGTGCCGCTAATGTCACCCGAGGCCGCCGGCCTTCAGCTGGCACTCGACGAGGCAGGTACGCGCGTTACTTCCCTCCCTGAGTTAGGTTCCGGTACGAGGGGCCCCTTGCTACTAGGCAACGCAAGGGATTCAGCCCCCGTTTCGAAGTGGGGTGTGTTCTCCCAGGGCACACTCCAGGCACTTTATTGCGCTGGATCGACTGTTGCGTAACTATGTTCTATATCTCAGTCTTTCCTTCACAACGAAGCGCAGGGTCGACGGGAGGAGAGGTTTTTTAGTGGGTATTGAGGTTGTTCGCTCGTGTAACATCGCTCGGAGTCGCCACACTCCTCTGTGTAATCCATCGCGGGCGGAGCGCAAATAAAGCATACTATTGCTAGCGTTATCGCCCCCGATGGATGCGTGCCGTTTCCTAGTGACGGCCCAGAGAGTGCGTAAATCGGTTAGCATTTTCCCTCGCCTCAAAAAAAAAAAAAAAAAAAAAAAAAAAAGACTGGTTAGGTTCAGTTCCGGCCAGGCATTGGTGCGAGGCGGTCGCAGATGCCCTGTTCTCCTGGATTTTGCAGTTTTTGTCGCGCCTTTTCTTTCCAAAAAGGCGATAAATTGCGAATATAGTTGTGTAGTGTCAGTGTACAGTGATATCTAGTTCGATTCCGGCGCGAATCGCAGTTTTTTGGCTCGGGTGAGTGATTTACTCTCTTCGCTTGCTTTCGCGCGCTTTGGCGCATATTGCGCAACATTTAACGACTTATTTTGTACATTAAGTACACCCGCGCGCGTCGCTGGTTTCGCACGGGGAGCGGGCATCCAGCAATGGATGCCCAGGACCCAAAACCACCCCCTGGGCTTTCAGGTGCGCCTTGTAAGAGAGGCCACCTGGAGGCCAAGGACGGTTGGCAGGCTGCGGAGATCGGCGAGACGCGTAGGAAGAAGGTCCCGTTAGCATCGTTCGCCCGGCGCAGCAAATCTGCCGCCGGGCCACGTCCAGGCTGCCCGGCTGCTGCCGTTATCACGGCGGCACCTGAGGCGCCTGTCTTGTTAGGCAGGGCGGCGTCCGTGGTGGATCTCACCGTGGATGCCCCCGCTCGTAGGACTAACGTTATGGGGCCACCGGAAGGTCCCGTGACGCGTAGGCCCCCATCCAGCCGTGCGGCAAGTAGGGCCGCACACCTGGATATAGCTAGGAGCTCGTCGCTCGGGTCGCACTCGGCTATCTACCTGGCCGTGAGCGACGCGAGCGACATAGACGTAGGTGCCTTCGGGACGCCGTCGACCTCTGCATGGGCCTCACCTGTGCAGGGGAGCGACGGGCACGAAGGCGGCTTTCGTACGCCGCTGTCAGGTAGCACTCCAGAGTCTCTGGATAGTGCGCTTGACGGTGCCGTTCGCGCGTTCGATTATTCCCGCCCTGCTTCGCCTGCCTGTGGACAAATCGTCTACACGGCGGCCGGAACAGCGACGGTGGGGGGCGGTCGCCCCACGACGACGGTGGCCTATAGCGCGCAGGCCTCACTTGCGCCTCTGCCACTGGCTTGCGACCTAGCGGTTCGCAACGTCGGGGACGGCCGTCCCACGACCCCGGTCGTCGCGCGAGCTTCACTCGCGCTATCGACCGAGGTCGCGAATAGGGAGTTTGTAGGCGCGGCAGCGGCGACCCCTTCGTCTTCCTTCCCTACTGGGATGGGAGTCGCTGTCGCGGCGTCGGCGCCTGCGTGTGCAGCGACTGCGGAGACGGCGGCGACGGCGGCGGCGTCAACGTCTTCGTCTTCGGCGACTGCAACTTCGTCCGCGTTCGCGTCCACAGGTTCGTCGTCTTCGGCGGCGGGTCCAGCGATGCGAGCTTCGTCTTCGGGGACATTTGTGCCCCCTGTATCGTGTGCTCCGGTATTTGCGGCCGGATCGAGGTCACGGTTCTGGGACCGGTCCCGGAGCAGCGACGCCGATTCGGCCCCTACGTCGGGTGCGTCCACCCCAGCGCGCGCGCGCTCGCCTTTGCGCCCCACGTGGGGCGCAACCGAATCGACCGCGTCGGCCGCGTCGGTTCTCGCGGGTGCGGAGGCCTTCCTCCGCACTGAGGGGGGGGAAAAGGGGCGCAAGGCGCGCAAGGCAACCAACGCCAAATTGGCCGCGGCTAGCCAGTGCGCCGCCCTCGTAGAAGACATCACGGCCCTCGGCCCCGGGGAACTGCGCCTAGCGGCGAGCGCCCAGGTCGCCGAGATCCTTCAGATCGCCCAGACGTCGGGCAATCTGAAGGGTGGCTACGTGCGTCGGCTGAAGGATGCCGCGAACAGAGTGTCGGACATTGTCGACACGCTGGTCACGCGGAATCCGGAAACCGAGGCGTGGAAGCTCGGCAACGAGAATGCGCGTTTGCGCATGGAAGTGAACTCTTTGCGGGAGGAGAATCTCTCCTATCGCAAGGAGTTCGAAGAAATGCGCAAGGCCCTCAAGGCCTCCGCTCCGGCCGTGGAGCCGGCGCCCGCCGTCGTGGCGGCGCCGCCCCCCGTGCCCGTCAAGCGGAAGGCACGGGCGGTCGCGGTGGAGGTGGCGGCGATTTCGGAATCGCCCGCCGCGCCCGTCGCGACTAAAAAATCGCGTCCGACCCCCGCCGCGGTGGCGGGGTCGACACCGGTTCCCGCCGACGGGGCGGAGCCGGCCGCGGCGCCCGCCGACGGGGCGGCGCCGCCGTCCGTCCCACTCGGGCGCGGCGGCGTTGAGTACGATGCGTTCGTGCGCGTCGTGCTCGATGCCGTGGCGCCACTCATCAACGCGAGGTTCGCCGCCATAGAGGACAGGCTGGGCCCCGCGCCGACCCTCCGTCCACCGCTTGCGGCCGACGGAGGCAGGGCGCCGGCACCCAGGCCGACTCCCCGCGCGCTCGCGAAGCCCACCGGAGGGCCCAAACCGGCCACGGCTGCCGCTGCAGTCCGCCGGGGTCTGGGGGAAGCAAGTACCCCGGTCCCGATGGAGGTAGTGGCGGCCCCGGCCGCCGGGGTGGCAGACTCCCCACTGCCACCGACCCCCCCCGCGAGGAAAAAACACAGGGGGGGCGTGAAGCGAACGCTCCGAAAGCGGAGGAGGGCGGCCCGCGCCGCCGCCGCTGCCTCGGCGGCCTTCGCTTCGGCGCCCGCCCCGATCGTTTCGGCCTCTGGGCGGCAAATGGCCCCCGCGTCCGCGCCATCGGTGGCGCCCGTCCCGCGCGCCCGACGTGCCGCCCCGTATGTGGCGCCGTCGCCGGCGCCCGTGGCGCGCGCCCCTCACGCCGCCCCGTACGTCGCGCCGCCGCCGACGCCCGTGGCCCCCGCCCCCGCCCCCGTTCCCGAGGGGGGGGCGTGGTCCACGGTCGTGGGGCGGAAAAAGGGTAAGGGGGCGAGGGCCAACGGGCCCCCTCCCCCCCCCCAGGTGCAAGCTGCTGCCCCACCGACGGGGTGGAGGCAGCAACCGCGGAAGCAGGCCGCGAGGCCTGCCGTCGTTCTCCGCGAGCCGAAGTCGGCCGCAGTCATTATTAGACTGCTGCCGGCAGCGGCCGCGAAGGGTGTCGGCTATCGTGAGGTCTTCGCAAAGGCCTCGACGGTGGTCGACATCACCGCCATGGGCCTCCGCGAGGGGCTGAAGGTGGTGCGGACCGCCAGGGACGCGCGTCTCCTCGAGTTCCAGCCGGGACCCGAGAGCGCGGCCAAGGCGGACCGCGTCGCCGAAGCCCTGCGCGGGGCCCTAGAAGGGATGGCTGAGGTCGTCCGCCCCGTAAAGCGTGGGGAGCTTTACGTCTCAGGGCTGGACGACTCAGTCACGGTCGATGGGCTGCGTGACGCGATCGCGCGCGCGGGCAACTGCCGGCGCGACGACGTGCTCACGAAGCACATCGGTGCAGGACCGGGCGGATTGGGCGCATCGTACGTGCTGTGCCCCGTCGCTGCCGCCAAGACCATCGTCGGGTTGGGCTACCTTCTGGTCGGCTTCACCTCGGCGAGGGTCGAAGCACTGGAAGCCAGACCGATACGTTGTTACAGATGTTTCAACGTCGGTCACGGCACCCAAACTTGTCCGGACACGTGCCCGGACCGGACTAACTTGTGTCTCCGCTGCGGTAAAAGCGGACACAAGATGCCGGACTGCACGGCACGGAAACCCCACTGCGCGGCGTGCGCGGCGGGGGGACTGAACGCGGCCCACCCCACGTTGGCGAGGTTCTGCCAACCTCCCTACGTGAGGGGCCAATTCGTCCACTCACGGGCGAGACCACGTACCGGCAAATCGGGAGTACAGACAATGGACACCTCCAATGCCTAGTACACCCGTAACGACGTTCTTTCAAGCTAACGTAAACCACTCCCCCACCGCTCAGGACTTGTGCCTGCAGGCGATGGCGGAGTGGCAAGCGAATTTAGCCGTAATAAGTGAACCTTATTACGTCCCTCCTTCAGGGAACTGGGTGGGCGATCTCGATGACATGGTAGCGGTGGTGGCCAGAGCCGGGTCCGGCACACCGCTTACATGTCTCGAAAGAGGAAAGGGCTATGCTGTGGCGGAGAGCGGGAGTATCGTCGTCATAGGCGTTTACTTTTCGCGCAACCGCCCCCTGGCGGAGTTCGAGCTTCACTTGGACGCCGTCGGGGCCGCCGTACGCAGACTGTCGCCCAAAACGATCTTCGTGATGGGCGACTTTAATGCAAAGCACCTCTCCTGGGGAAACGTACTCACGGACCCTAGGGGTCGGGCGGTCGAGGATTGGGCTCTTCAAGCCGGCCTGACCATACTGAACCAGGGGTCGGTCCAGACCTGCGTGCGCGCGCGGGGTGGATCGATCATCGACCTGTCATTCGTCACTCATGCGGCCGCCCGCAGAGTGACCGGATGGAGGGTGCTGGAGGAGGTGGAGTCGCTCTCTGATCATCGGTACATCAGATTTGAGCTCACGACCCCCTCCTCCGGTCCGAGCCCTGTTCACCGTCGCCCCCCTCTCCTCCCGCGTTGGGCCCTTACCAAGCTCGATCCGGAGCAGGCCGAGGAGCGGGCACTCTCGGAAAGCTGGGCCTACCCAGCCGACTTCGCGAATCTGGATACGCAGGCAGAGCACATGCGCAAGACCCTGACGAGGGTTTGCGACGCTGCGATGCCACGCGTCTCCAAGCGGCAGCCTTCGTGCAAGCAATCGGTCCACTGGTGGACCGAGGAGCTGGGCGAGATGCGAAAGGCAGTTCGCATCATCAGCCACAGGCTCAAACGCTGCAGGGCGCGCCGTCCTCCGGACTTCGTCGCGGAAAATGGACTCGTGGGCGAGTTTAGAGAGGCCAGAAAGGCCCTTTCGATTGCAATATTGCGATCGAAAGCCCGGGCTCGGGCCGAGCTCCTCGAGACGCTCGATCGGGACCCTTGGGGGCGCCCGTACCGTGGGGCCCGCAACAAGTTGCGGCCTTGCACATCCACGGTCACGGAAACGCTCGAACCCGAGGTGCTCCGGTCGGTTATCGATGGGCTCTTCCCGGATCCGGGGAACTTCACTCCCCCCAGTATGGGTCCACCCATTCCCGACACCCCCACGGACGAGGAGCCTCACTCCATCTCCGAGGGGGAGCTAGACGTCGCCCTGGACCGGCTCCGGGGCAGGAAGACGGCACCGGGACCCGACGGGGTTCCAGGTCGACTCCTCTTCCTGGCTGCAAAACACCTACGCAGCCAGCTGCGGGACCTCTTCGAAGCCTGTATTCGCGCAGGTAGGTTCCCGTCGCAATGGAAAGAGGGTCGTTTGTGCCTACTTCCAAAGGGAGGTCGGCCTCCCAACGATCCGTCCGCCTACAGGCCCATAGTGCTGCTGAACGAGGTCGCCAAGGTCTTCGAGAAGATCTTGGCGGAGCGGCTTGTGAAGCATCTAGACACTGTGGAGCCGGGGCTATCAGATACGCAGTTCGGGTTTCGGCGGAGGCGCTCCACGATGGACGCCTTCGAGACGCTGCGAACGTTGACGGACGAAGCCGTCCAAGCGAAGGACGTCGTTCTTGCAGTGTCGCTAGACATAGCGAACGCCTTTAACAGCCTCCCTCATGAGACGATCAGGGAGGGGCTCCGCGCGCACGGAGTCCCCCCGTACCTCACGAGGCTGTTGGGCGAGTACCTGCGAGATCGGCACATCCTTTGGGAGGGCGGTGAGTCCGCCAACCACGTGTTAGGTCGGCGACGTGTCGCGTGCGGCGTTCCACAGGGATCGGTCCTCGGGCCTATCCTTTGGAACGTAGGCTATGACTGGATCCTTCGGGTGACGGTCCGGCCCGGAGTAGGGCTGATCTGCTTTGCGGACGACACCCTACTCACGGCACGCGCCGCGTCTTTTGCGGAATCCGTGGACGTCGCCAACGACGGGTTGGCGATCGTCGTAGATCGAATAGCTAGGCTGGGCCTGAGGGTCTCCCCCGCGAAAACGGAGGCCGTCATGTTCCATAGGAAATTCCGGAATCCTCCCCCGGACTTGTCCGTTACAGTTCAGGGGGTGGCGATCAGAGTAGGGCCCACGATGAAATATCTTGGGCTAGTTTTAGACGGGAAATGGCTGTTCAAAGCGCACTTTGAGCAGCTAGTTCCCAAACTTGTGAATTCCGCGGGCGCACTCTCCAGGCTTCTTCCTAACGTGGGGGGGCCGGGGGGTGCGACGCGGAAGCTTTATTCCGGCATCCTGAGGAGTATGGCACTCTACGGTGCGCCCGTCTGGTCCGATTCGCTTCACCGCCACAACCGAACCCTGCTGCACCGCGCGCAGCGGGTTCTGGCCGTGAGGACCATACGGGGGTACCGCACAGTGTCGTGGTTGGCGGCGACTCTCTTGGCAGGCGAGCTGCCCTGGCCTCTCCAGGCAGACGTCCTGTCCAGGGTTCGTCGCGCCCGGCAGGATGCCCTAGCTAGAGGACTGACCTTCTGTCAAGTCGAATTAGAGACGGTCAGGAAGCGGGAAACTCATTCCTGCCTCGTCGCCTGGTCTCGTGACCTCGAACACCCTGTGGCCGGCGGCTATACGGTGGATGCAATCAGGCCGCAGCTGGAGAGATGGGTGACCCGCACCAGCGGAACCCTGACCTTCAGGACGACTCAGATACTGACCGGACACGGTTGTTTCGACCAGTATCTGTTTCGCATTGTGGGCTGCTTGCCTTCCCCGGACTGCCGCCAATGCGGCGCACCCGATACGGCGTTACACACGCTTGTTGAGTGCGCTGCATGGACGCCTCAGCGTTTCGAGCTCGAGACACACGTAGGAGCCGTACGATCGCTTGGCGACTTGGTAACGGCCATGTTGCACAGCGACGACCGCTGGGAGTCTGCGGTCTCTTTCTGTGAGGCTGTAATGTCTCTAAAAGAGGCCGCAGAAAGGGACAGGGAGCGAAGCCCTTCAGCGCGTGCCGCTAATGTCACCCGAGGCCGCCGGCCTTCAGCTGGCACTCGACGAGGCAGGTACGCGCGTTACTTCCCTCCCTGAGTTAGGTTCCGGTACGAGGGGCCCCTTGCTACTAGGCAACGCAAGGGATTCAGCCCCCGTTTCGAAGTGGGGTGTGTTCTCCCAGGGCACACTCCAGGCACTTTATTGCGCTGGATCGACTGTTGCGTAACTATGTTCTATATCTCAGTCTTTCCTTCACAACAAAGCGCAGGGTCGACGGGAGGAGAGGTTTTTTAGTGGGTATTGAGGTTGTTCGCTCGTGTAACATCGCTCGGAGTCTCCACACTCCTCTGTGTAATCCATCGCGGGCGGAGCGCAAATAAAGCATACTATTGCTAGCGTTATCGCCCCCGATGGATGCGTGCCGTTTCCTAGTGACGGCCCAGAGAGTGCGTAAATCGGTTAGCATTTTCCCTCGCCTCAAAAAAAAAAAAAAAAAAAAAAAAGACTGGTTAGGTTCATCAGTTCCGGACGGGCATTCATGCGAGGCAGTCGCTAATGCCTGTGCTCTTCTCGAATTTTGCAGATTTTCGCGCTTTTTCTTTCCGAAAAGGCGATAAATTGCGAATATAGTTGTGTAGTGTCAGTGTACAGTGTTAGTTCGTTCGATTCCGGCGCGAATCGCAGTTTATTGGCTTGGGTGAGTCGATTTACTCTCTGATTGCTTTTCGCGCGCTTCAGCGCATATTGCGTAATATTAACGGTTATTTTGTACATTAAGTACACCCGCGCGCGTCGCTGGTTTCGCACAGGGAACGGGCATCCAGCAATGGATGCCCAGGACCCAAAACCACCCCCTGGGCTTTCAGGTGCGCCTTGCAAGAGAGGCCACCTGGAGGCCAAGGACGGTTGGCAGGCTGCGGAGATCGGCGAGACGCGTAGGAAAAAGGTCCCGTCAGTATCGATCGCCCGGCGCAGCAAATCTGCCGCCGGGCCACGTCCAGGCTGCCCGGCTGCTGCCGTTATCACGGCGGCACCTGAGGCGCCTGTCTTGATAGGCAGGGCGGCGTCCGTGGTGGACCTCACCGTGGATGCCCCCGCTTGTAGGACTAACGTTATGGGGCCACCGGAAGGTCCCGTGACGCGTAGGCCCCCATCCAGCCGTGCGGCACGTAACAGCGCGGCACACCTGGATATAGGTAGGAGTACGCTGCTCGGGTCACACTCGGCTGTTTGCCTGGCCGTGAGTGACGCGAGCACCATAGATGTGAGTGCCTTCGGGACGCCGTCGACCTCTGCATGGGCATCACCTGTGCAGGGGGGCGACGGGTACGAAGATGGCTTTCGCACGCCACTGTCAGGTAGCATTCCAGAGTCTCTGGATAGTGCGCTTGACGGTGTCGTTCGCGCATTCGGTTATTCCCGCCCTGCTTCGCCTGCCTGTGGACAAATCGTCTACACGGCGGCCGGAACAGCGACGGAGGGGGGCGGTCGCCCCACGACGACGGTGGCCTATAGCGCGCAGGCCTCACCTGCGCCTTTGCCACTGGCTTGCGACCTATCGGTTCGCAACGTCGGGGACGGCCGTCCCACGACCCCGGTTGTCGCGCGAGCTTCACTCGCGCTATCAACCGAGGTCGCGAATAGGGAATTTGTAGGCGCGGCAGCGGCGACCCCTTCGTCTTCCTTCCCTACTGGGATGGGAGTCGCTGTCGCGGCGTCGGCGCCTGCGTGTGCAGCGGCTGCGGCGACGGCGGCGACGGCGGCGGCGTCTACGTCCACGTCTTCGTCTTCGGCGGCGGCAACAACTTCGTACGCGTTCGCGTCCACAGGTTCGTCGTCTTCTGCGGCGGGCTCGGCGAAGCGGGCTACGTCTTCGGGGACATTTGTGCCCCCTGTATCGTGTGCTCCGGTATTTGCGGCCGGATCGAGGTCACGGTTCTGGGACCGATCTCAGAGCAGTGGCGCCGATTCGACCGCCACGTCGGGTGCCTCCACCCCAGCGCGCGCGCGCTCGCCTTTGCGCCCCGCGTGGGGCGCAACCGAATCGACCGCGTCGGCCGCGTCGGTTCTCGCGGGTGCGGAGGCCTTCCTCCGCACTGAGGGGGGGGAAAAGGGGCGCAAGGCGCGCAAGGCAACCAACGCCAAATTGGCCGCGGCTAGCCAGTGCGCCGCCCTCGTAGAAGACATCACGGCCCTCGGCCCCGGGGAACTGCGCCTAGCGGCGAGCGCCCAGGTCGCCGAGATCCTTCAGATCGCCCAGACGTCGGGCAATCTGAAGGGTGGCTACGTGCGTCGGCTGAAGGATGCCGCGAACAGAGTGTCGGACATTGTCGACACGCTGGTCACGCGGAATCCGGAAACCGAGGCGTGGAAGCTCGGCAACGAGAATGTGCGTTTGCGCATGGAAGTAAACTCTTTGCGGGAGGAAAATCTCTCCTATCGCAAAGAGTTTGAAGAAATGCGCAAGGCCCTTAAGGCCTCCGCTCCGGCCGTGGAGCCGGCGCCTGCCGTCGTGGCGGCGCCGCCCCCCGTGCCCGTCAAGCGGAAGGCACGGGCGGTCGCGGTGGAGGTGGCGGCGATTTCGGAATCGCCCGCCGCGCCCGTCGCGACTAAAAAATCGCGTCCGACCCCCGCCGCGGTGGCGGGGTCGATACCGGTTCCCGCCGACGGGGCGGAGCCGGCCGCGGCGCCCGCCGACGGGGCGGCGCCGCCGTCCGTCCCACTCGGGCGCGGCGGCGTTGAGTACGATGCGTTCGTGCGCGTCGTGCTCGATGCCGTGGCGCCACTTATCAACGCGAGGTTCGCCGCCATAGAGGACAGGCTGGGCCCCGCGCCGACCCTCCGTCCACCACTTGCGGCCGACGGAGGCAAGGCGCCGGCGCCCAGGCCGACTCCCCGCGCGTCCGTCGCGAAGCCCATCGGAGGGCCCAAACCGGCCACGGCTGCCGCTGCAGTCCGCCGGGGTCTGGGGGAAGCAAGTACCCCGGTCCCGATGGAGGTGGTGGCGGCCCCGGCCGCCGGGGTGGCAGACTCCCCACTGCCACCGACCCCCCCCGCGAGGAAAAAACACAGGGGGGGCGTGAAGCGGACGCTCCGAAAGCGGAGAAAGGCGGCCCGCGCCGCCGCCGCTGCCTCGGCGGCCTTCGCTTCGGCGCCCGCCCCAATAATTTCGGCCTCTGGGCGACAAATGGCCCCCGCGTCCGCGCCATCAGTGGCGCCCGTCCCGCGCGCCCGTCGTGCCACCCCGTGTGTGGCACCGTCGCCGGCGCCCGTGGCGTGCGCCCGCCGCGTCGCCCCGTACGTCGCGCCGCCGCCGGCGCCCGTGGCCCCCGCCCCCGCCCCCGTACCCGAGGGGGGGGCGTGGTCCACGGTCGTAGGGCGGAAAAAGGGTAAGGGGGCGAGGGCCAACGGGCCCCCTCCCCCCCCCCAGGCGCAAGCTGCTGCCCCACCGACGGGGTGGAGGCAGCAACCGCGGAAACAGGCCACGAGGCCTGCCGTCGTTCTCCGCGAGCCGAAGTCGGCCGCAGTCATTATTAGACTGCTGCCGGCAGCGGCCGCGAAGGGTGTCGGCTATCGCGAGGTCTTCGCAAAGGCCTCGACGGTGGTCGACATCACCGCCATGGGCCTCCGCGAGGGGCTGAAAGTGGTGCGGACCGCCAGGGATGCGCGTCTCCTCGAGTTCCAGCCGGGACCCGAGAGCGCGGCCAAGGCGGACGGCGTCGCCGAAGCCCTACGCGGGGCCCTAGAAGGGATGGCTGAGGTCGTCCGCCCCGTAAAGCGTGGGGAGCTTTACGTCTCAGGGCTGGACGACTCAGTCACGGTCGATGGGCTTCGGGACGCGATCGCGCGCGCAGGCAATTGCCGGCGCGACGACGTGCTCACGAAGCACATCGGTGCAGGACCGGGCGGATTGGGCGCATCATACGTGTTGTGCCCCATCGCTGCTGTCAAGACCATCGTCGGGCTGGGCCACCTTCTGGTTGGCTTCACCTCGGCGAAGGTCGAGGTACTGGAAGCCAGACCGATACGTTGCTACAGATGTTTCAACGTCGGTCATGGCACCCAAACCTGTCCGGACACGTGCCCGGATCGGACCAACTTGTGCCTCCGCTGCGGTAAAAGCGGACACAAGATGCCGGACTGCACGGCTCGGAAACCCCACTGCGCGGCGTGCGCGGCGGGGGGACTGAACGCGGCCCACCCCACGCTGGCGAGGTTCTGCCAACCTCCCTTCGTGAGGGGCCATTTCGTCCACTCGCGGGCGAAACCACGTTTCGGCAAATCGGGAGTACAGACAATGGACACCTCCAATGCCTAGTACACCCGTAACGACGTTCTTTCAAGCTAACGTAAACCACTCCCCCACCGCTCAGGACTTGTGCCTGCAGGCGATGGCGGAGTGGCAAGCGAATTTAGCCGTAATAAGTGAACCTTATTACGTCCCTCCTTCAGGGAACTGGGTGGGCGATCTCGATGACATGGTAGCGGTGGTGGCCAGAGCCGGGTCCGGCACACCGCTTACATGTCTCGAAAGAGGAAAGGGCTATGCTGTGGCGGAGAGCGGAAGTATCGTCGTCATAGGCGTTTACTTTTCGCGCAACCGCCCCCTGGCGGAGTTCGAGCTTCACTTGGACGCCGTCGGGGCTGCCGTACGCAGACTGTCGCCCAAAACGATCTTCGTGATGGGCGACTTTAATGCAAAGCACCTCTCCTGGGGAAACGTACTCACGGACGCTAGGGGTCGGGCGGTCGAGGATTGGGCTCTTCAAGCCGGCCTGACCATACTGAACCAGGGGTCGGTCCAGACCTGCGTGCGCGCGCGGGGTGGATCGATCATCGACCTGTCATTCGTCACTCATGCGGCCGCCCGCAGAGTGACCGGATGGAGGGTGCTGGAGGAGGTGGAGTCGCTCTCTGATCATCGGTACATCAGATTTGAGCTCACGACCCCCTCCTCCGGTCCGAGCCCTGTTCACCGTCGCCCCCCTCTCCTCCCGCGTTGGGCCCTTACCAAGCTCGATCCGGAGCAGGCCGAGGAGCGGGCACTCTCGGAAAGCTGGGCCTACCCAGCCGACTTCGCGAATCTGGATACGCAGGCAGAGCACATGCGCAAGACCCTGACGAGGGTTTGCGACGCTGCGATGCCACGCGTCTCCAAGCGGCAGCCTCCGTGCAAGCAATCGGTCCACTGGTGGACCGAGGAGCTGGGCGAGATGCGAAAGGCAGTTCGCATCATCAGCCACAGGCTCAAACGCTGCAGGGCGCGCCGTCCTCCGGACTTCGTCGCGGAAAATGGACTCGTGGGCGAGTTTAGAGAGGCCAGAAAGGCCCTTTCGATTGCAATATTGCGATCGAAAGCCCGGGCTCGGGCCGAGCTCCTCGAGACGCTCGATCGGGACCCTTGGGGGCGCCCGTACCGTGGGGCCCGCAACAAGTTGCGGCCTTGCACATCCACGGTCACGGAAACGCTCGAACCCGAGGTGCTCCGGTCGGTTATCGATGGGCTCTTCCCGGATCCGGGGAACTTCACTCCCCCCAGTATGGGTCCACCCATTCCCGACACCCCCACGGACGAGGAGCCTCACTCCATCTCCGAGGGGGAGCTAGACGTCGCCCTGGACCGGCTCCGGGGCAGGAAGACGGCACCGGGACCCGACGGGGTTCCAGGTCGACTCCTCTTCCTGGCTGCAAAACACCTACGCAGCCAGCTGCGGGACCTCTTGGAAGCCTGTATTCGCGCAGGTAGGTTCCCGTCGCAATGGAAAGAGGGGCGTTTGTGCCTACTTCCCAAGGGAGGTCGGCCTCCCAACGATCCGTCCGCCTACAGGCCCATAGTGCTGCTGAACGAGGTCGCCAAGGTCTTCGAGAAGATCTTGGCGGAGCGGCTTGTGAAGCATCTAGACACTGTGGAGCCGGGGCTATCAGATACGCAGTTCGGGTTTCGGCGGAGGCGCTCCACGATGGACGCCTTCGAGACGCTGCGAACATTGACGGACGAAGCCGTCCAAGCAAAGGACGTCGTTCTTGCAGTGTCGCTAGACATAGCGAACGCCTTTAACAGCCTCCCTCATGAGACGATCAGGGAAGGGCTCCGCGCGCACGGAGTCCCCCCGTACCTCACGAGGCTGTTGGGCGAGTACCTGCGAGATCGGCACATCCTTTGGGAGGGTGGTGAGTCCGCCAACCACGTGCTAGGTCGGCGACGTGTCGCGTGCGGCGTTCCACAGGGATCGGTCCTCGGGCCTATCCTTTGGAACGTAGGCTATGACTGGATCCTTCGGGTGACGGTCCGGCCCGGAGTAGGGCTGATCTGCTTTGCGGACGACACCCTACTCACGGCACGCGCCGCGTCTTTTGCGGAATCCGTGGACGTCGCCAACGACGGGCTGGCGATCGTCGTAGATCGAATAGCTAGGCTGGGCTTGAAGGTCTCCCCCGCGAAAACGGAGGCCGTCATGTTCCATAGGAAATTCCGGAATCCTCCCCCGGACTTGTCCGTTACAGTTCAGGGGGTGGCGATTAGAGTAGGGCCCACGATGAAATATCTTGGGCTAGTCCTAGACGGGAAATGGCTGTTCAAAGCGCACTTTGAGCAGCTAGTTCCCAAACTTCTGAATTCCGCGGGCGCACTCTCCAGGCTTCTTCCTAACGTGGGGGGGCCGGGGGGTGCGACGCGGAAGCTTTATTCCGGCATCCTGAGGAGTATGGCACTCTACGGTGCGCCCGTCTGGTCCGATGCGCTTCACCGCCACAACCGAACCCTGCTGCACCGCGCGCAGCGGGTTCTGGCCGTGAGGACCATACGGGGGTACCGCACAGTGTCGTGGTCGGCGGCGACTCTCTTGGCAGGCGAGCTGCCCTGGCCTCTCCAGGCAGACGTCCTGTCCAGAGTTCGTCGCGCCCAGCAGGATGCCCTAGCTAGAGGACTGACCTTCTGTCAAGTCGAATTAGAGACGGTCAGGAAGCGGGAAACCCATTCCTGCCTCGTCGCCTGGTCTCGTGACCTCGAACACCCTGTGGCCGGCGGCTATACGGTGGATGCAATCAGGCCGCAGCTGGAGAGATGGGTGACCCGCACCAGCGGAACCCTGACCTTCAGGACGACTCAGATACTGACCGGACACGGTTGTTTCGACCAGTATCTGTTTCGCATTGTGGGCTGCTTGCCTTCCCCGGACTGCCGCCAATGCGGCGCACCCGATACGGCGTTACACACGCTTGTTGAGTGCGCTGCATGGACGCCTCAGCGTTTCGAGCTCGAGACACACGTAGGAGCCGTCCGATCGCTTGGCGACTTGGTAACGGCCATGTTGCACAGCGACGACCGCTGGGAGTCTGCGGTTTCTTTCTGTGAGGCTGTAATGTCTCTAAAAGAGGCCGCAGAAAGGGATAGGGAGCGAAGCCCTTCAGCGCGTGCCGCTAATGTCACCCGAGGCCGCCGGCCTTCAGCTGGCACTCGACGAGGCAGGTACGCGCGTTACTTCCCTCCCTGAGTTAGGTTCCGGTACGAGGGGCCCCTTGCTACTAGGCAACGCAAGGGATTCAGCCCCCGTTTCGAAGTGGGGTGTGTTCTCCCAGGGCACACTCCAGGCACTTTATTGCGCTGGATCGACTGTTGCGTAACTATGTTCTATATCTCAGTCTTTCCTTCACAACAAAGCGCAGGGTCGACGGGAGGAGAGGTTTTTTTAGTGGGTATTGAGGTTGTTCGCTCGTGTAACATCGCTCGGAGTCGCCACACTCCTCTGTGTAATCCATCGCGGGCGGAGCGCAAATAAAGCATACTATTGCTAGCGTTATCGCCCCCGATGGATGCGTGCCGTTTCCTAGTGACGGCCCAGAGAGTGCGTAAATCGGTTAGCATTTTCCCTCGCCTCAAAAAAAAAAAAAAAAAAAAAAAAAAAAAAAAAAAAGACTGGTTAGGTTCAGTTCCGGCCAGGCATTGGTGCGAGGCGGTCGCAGATGCCCTGTTCTCCTGGATTTTGCAGTTTTTGTCGTGCCTTTTCTTTCCAAAAAGGCGATAAATTGCGAATATAGTTGTGTAGTGTCAGTGTACAGTGATATCTAGTTCGATTCCGGCGCGAATCGCAGTTTTTTGGCTCGGGTGAGTGATTTACTCTCTTCGCTTGCTTTCGCGCGCTTTGGCGCATATTGCGCAACATTTAACGACTTATTTTGTACATTAAGTACACCCGCGCGCGTCGCTGGTTTCGCACGGGGAGCGGGCATCCAGCAATGGATGCCCAGGACCCAAAACCACCCCCTGGGCTTTCAGGTGCGCCTTGTAAGAGAGGCCACCTGGAGGCCAAGGACGGTTGGCAGGCTGCGGAGATCGGCGAGACGCGTAGGAAGAAGGTCCCGACAGCATCGTTCGCCCGGCGCAGCAAATCTGCCGCCGGGCCACGTCCAGGCTGCCCGGCTGCTGCCGTTATCACGGCGGCACCTGAGGCGCCTGTCTTGTTAGGCAGGGCGGCGTCCGTGGTGGATCTCACCGTGGATGCCCCCGCTCGTAGGACTAACGTTATGGGGCCACCGGAAGGTCCCGTGACGCGTAGGCCCCCATCCAGCCGTGCGGCAAGTAGGGCCGCACACCTGGATATAGCTAGGAGCTCGTCGCTCGGGTCGCACTCGGCTATCTACCTGGCCGTGAGCGACGCGAGCGACATAGACGTAGGTGCCTTCGGGACGCCGTCGACCTCTGCATGGGCCTCACCTGTGCAGGGGAGCGACGGGCACGAAGGCGGCTTTCGTACGCCGCTGTCAGGTAGCACTCCAGAGTCTCTGGATAGTGCGCTTGACGGTGCCGTTCGCGCGTTCGATTATTCCCGCCCTGCTTCGCCTGCCTGTGGACAAATCGTCTACACGGCGGCCGGAACAGCGACGGTGGGGGGCGGTCGCCCCACAACGACGGTGGCCTATAGCGCGCAGGCCTCACTTGCGCCTCTGCCACTGGCTTGCGACCTAGCGGTTCGCAACGTCGGGGACGGCCGTCCCACGACCCCGGTCGTCGCGCGAGCTTCACTCGCGCTATCGACCGAGGTCGCGAATAGGGAGTTTGTAGGCGCGGCAGCGGCGACCCCTTCGTCTTCCTTCCCTACTGGGATGGGAGTCGCTGTCGCGGCGTCGGCGCCTGCGTGTGCAGCGACTGCGGAGACGGCGGCGACGGCGGCGGCGTCAACGTCTTCGTCTTCGGCGACTGCAACTTCGTCCGCGTTCGCGTCCACAGGTTCGTCGTCTTCGGCGGCGGGTCCAGCGATGCGAGCTTCGTCTTCGGGGACATTTGTGCCCCCTGTATCGTGTGCTCCGGTATTTGCGGCCGGATCGAGGTCACGGTTCTGGGACCGGTCCCGGAGCAGCGACGCCGATTCGGCCCCTACGTCGGGTGCGTCCACCCCAGCGCGCGCGCGCTCGCCTTTGCGCCCCACGTGGGGCGCAACCGAATCGACCGCGTCGGCCGCGTCGGTTCTCGCGGGTGCGGAGGCCTTCCTCCGCACTGAGGGGGGGGAAAAGGGGCGCAAGGCGCGCAAGGCAACCAACGCCAAATTGGCCGCGGCTAGCCAGTGCGCCGCCCTCGTAGAGGACATCACGGCCCTCGGCCCCGGGGAGCTGCGCCTAGCGGCGAGCGCCCAGGTGGCCGAGATCCTTCAGATCGCCCAGACGTCGGGCAATCTGAAGGGTGGCTACGTGCGTCGGCTGAAGGATGCCGCGAACAGAGTGTCGGACATTGTCGACACGCTGGTCACGCGGAATCCGGAAACCGAGGCGTGGAAGCTCGGCAACGAGAATGCGCGTTTGCGCATGGAAGTGAACTCTTTGCGGGAGGAGAATCTCTCCTATCGCAAGGAGTTCGAAGAAATGCGCAAGGCCCTCAAGGCCTCCGCTCCGGCCGTGGAGCCGGCGCCCGCCGTCGTGGCGGCGCCGCCCCCCGTGCCCGTCAAGCGGAAGGCACGGGCGGTCGCGGTGGAGGTGGCGGCGATTTCGGAATCGCCCGCCGCGCCCGTCGCGACTAAAAAATCGCGTCCGACCCCCGCCGCGGTGGCGGGGTCGACACCGGTTCCCGCCGACGGGGCGGAGCCGGCCGCGGCGCCCGCCGACGGGGCGGCGCCGCCGTCCGTCCCACTCGGGCGCGGCGGCGTTGAGTACGATGCGTTCGTGCGCGTCGTGCTCGATGCCGTGGCGCCACTCATCAACGCGAGGTTCGCCGCCATAGAGGACAGGCTGGGCCCCGCGCCGACCCTCCGTCCACCGCTTGCGGCCGACGGAGGCAGGGCGCCGGCACCCAGGCCGACTCCCCGCGCGCTCGCGAAGCCCACCGGAGGGCCCAAACCGGCCACGGCTGCCGCTGCAGTCCGCCGGGGTCTGGGGGAAGCAAGTACCCCGGTCCCGATGGAGGTAGTGGCGGCCCCGGCCGCCGGGGTGGCAGACTCCCCACTGCCACCGACCCCCCCCGCGAGGAAAAAACACAGGGGGGGCGTGAAGCGAACGCTCCGAAAGCGGAGGAGGGCGGCCCGCGCCGCCGCCGCTGCCTCGGCGGCCTTCGCTTCGGCGCCCGCCCCGATCGTTTCGGCCTCTGGGCGGCAAATGGCCCCCGCGTCCGCGCCATCGGTGGCGCCCGTCCCGCGCGCCCGACGTGCCGCCCCGTATGTGGCGCCGTCGCCGGCGCCCGTGGCGCGCGCCCCTCACGCCGCCCCGTACGTCGCGCCGCCGCCGACGCCCGTGGCCCCCGCCCCCGCCCCCGTTCCCGAGGGGGGGGCGTGGTCCACGGTCGTGGGGCGGAAAAAGGGTAAGGGGGCGAGGGCCAACGGGCCCCCTCCCCCCCCCCAGGTGCAAGCTGCTGCCCCATCGACGGGGTGGAGGCAGCAACCGCGGAAGCAGGCCGCGAGGCCTGCCGTCGTTCTCCGCGAGCCGAAGTCGGCCGCAGTCATTATTAGACTGCTGCCGGCAGCGGCCGCGAAGGGTGTCGGCTATCGCGAGGTCTTCGCAAAGGCCTCGACGGTGGTCGACATCACCGCCATGGGCCTCCGCGAGGGGCTGAAGGTGGTGCGGACCGCCAGGGACGCGCGTCTCCTCGAGTTCCAGCCGGGACCCGAGAGCGCGGCCAAGGCGGACCGCGTCGCCGAAGCCCTGCGCGGGGCCCTAGAAGGGATGGCTGAGGTCGTCCGCCCCGTAAAGCGTGGGGAGCTTTACGTCTCAGGGCTGGACGACTCAGTCACGGTCGATGGGCTGCGTGACGCGATCGCGCGCGCGGGCAACTGCCGGCGCGACGACGTGCTCACAAAGCACATCGGTGCAGGACCGGGCGGATTGGGCGCATCGTACGTGCTGTGCCCCGTCGCTGCCGCCAAGACATAGACGTAGGTGCCTTCGGGACGCCGTCGACCTCTGCATGGGCCTCACCTGTGCAGGGGAGCGGCGGGCACGAAGGCGGCTTTAGTACGCCGCTGTCAGGTAGCACTCCAGAGTCTCTGGATAGTGCGCTTGACGGTGCCGTTCGCGCGTTCGATTATTCCCGCCCTGCTTCGCCTGCCTGTGGACAAATCGTCTACACGGCGGCCGGAACAGCGACGGTGGGGGGCGGTCGCCCCACGACGACGGTGGCCTATAGCGCGCAGGCCTCACCTGCGCCTCTGCCACTGGCTTGCGACCTAGCGGTTCGCAACGTCGGGGACGGCCGTCCCACGACCCCGGTCGTCGCGCGAGCTTCACTCGCGCTATCGACCGAGGTCGCGAATAGGGAGTTTGTAGGCGCGGCAGCGGCGACCCCTTCGTCTTCCTTCCCTACTGGGATGGGAGTCGCTGTCGCGGCGTCGGCGCCTGCGTGTGCAGCGACTGCGGAGACGGCGGCGACGGCGGCGGCGTCAACGTCTTCGTCTTCGGCGACTGCAACTTCGTCCGCGTTCGCGTCCACAGGTTCGTCGTCTTCGGCGGCGGGTCCAGCGATGCGAGCTTCGTCTTCGGGGACATTTGTGCCCCCTGTATCGTGTGCTCCGGTATTTGCGGCCGGATCGAGGTCACGGTTCTGGGACCGGTCCCGGAGCAGCGACGCCGATTCGGCCCCTACGTCGGGTGCGTCCACCCCAGCGCGCGCGCGCTCGCCTTTGCGCCCCACGTGGGGCGCAACCGAATCGACCGCGTCGGCCGCGTCGGTTCTCGCGGGTGCGGAGGCCTTCCTCCGCACTGAGGGGGGGGAAAAGGGGCGCAAGGCGCGCAAGGCAACCAACGCCAAATTGGCCGCGGCTAGCCAGTGCGCCGCCCTCGTAGAAGACATCACGGCCCTCGGCCCCGGGGAACTGCGCCTAGCGGCGAGCGCCCAGGTCGCCGAGATCCTTCAGATCGCCCAGACGTCGGGCAATCTGAAGGGTGGCTACGTGCGTCGGCTGAAGGATGCCGCGAACAGAGTGTCGGACATTGTCGACACGCTGGTCACGCGGAATCCGGAAACCGAGGCGTGGAAGCTCGGCAACGAGAATGCGCGTTTGCGCATGGAAGTGAGCTCTTTGCGGGAGGAGAATCTCTCCTATCGCAAGGAGTTCGAAGAAATGCGCAAGGCCCTCAAGGCCTCCGCTCCGGCCGTGGAGCCGGCGCCCGCCGTCGTGGCGGCGCCGCCCCCCGTGCCCGTCAAGCGGAAGGCACGGGCGGTCGCGGTGGAGGTGGCGGCGATTTCGGAATCGCCCGCCGCGCCCGTCGCGACTAAAAAATCGCGTCCGACCCCCGCCGCGGTGGCGGGGTCGACACCGGTTCCCGCCGACGGGGCGGAGCCGGCCGCGGCGCCCGCCGACGGGGCGGCGCCGCCGTCCGTCCCACTCGGGCGCGGCGGCGTTGAGTACGATGCGTTCGTGCGCGTCGTGCTCGATGCCGTGGCGCCACTCATCAACGCGAGGTTCGCCGCCATAGAGGACAGGCTGGGCCCCGCGCCGACCCTCCGTCCACCACTTGCGGCCGACGGAGGCAGGGCGCCGGCACCCAGGCCGACTCCCCGCGCGCTCGCGAAGCCCACCGGAGGGCCCAAACCGGCCACGGCTGCCGCTGCAGTCCGCCGGGGTCTGGGGGAAGCAAGTACCCCGGTCCCGATGGAGGTAGTGGCGGCCCCGGCCGCCGGGGTGGCAGACTCCCCACTGCCACCGACCCCCCCCGCGAGGAAAAAACACAGGGGGGGCGTGAAGCGAACGCTCCGAAAGCGGAGGAGGGCGGCCCGCGCCGCCGCCGCTGCCTCGGCGGCCTTCGCTTCGGCGCCCGCCCCGATCGTTTCGGCCTCTGGGCGGCAAATGGCCCCCGCGTCCGCGCCATCGGTGGCGCCCGTCCCGCGCGCCCGACGTGCCGCCCCGTATGTGGCGCCGTCGCCGGCGCCCGTGGCGCGCGCCCCTCACGCCGCCCCGTACGTCGCGCCGCCGCCGACGCCCGTGGCCCCCGCCCCCGCCCCCGTTCCCGAGGGGGGGGCGTGGTCCACGGTCGTGGGGCGGAAAAAGGGTAAGGGGGCGAGGGCCAACGGGCCCCCTCCCCCCCCCCAGGTGCAAGCTGCTGCCCCACCGACGGGGTGGAGGCAGCAACCGCGGAAGCAGGCCGCGAGGCCTGCCGTCGTTCTCCGCGAGCCGAAGTCGGCCGCAGTCATTATTAGACTGCTGCCGGCAGCGGCCGCGAAGGGTGTCGGCTACCGCGAGGTCTTCGCAAAGGCCTCGACGGTGGTCGACATCACCGCCATGGGCCTCCGCGAGGGGCTGAAGGTGGTGCGGACCGCCAGGGACGCGCGTCTCCTCGAGTTCCAGCCGGGACCCGAGAGCGCGGCCAAGGCGGACCGCGTCGCCGAAGCCCTGCGCGGGGCCCTAGAAGGGATGGCTGAGGTCGTCCGCCCCGTAAAGCGTGGGGAGCTTTACGTCTCAGGGCTGGACGACTCAGTCACGGTCGATGGGCTGCGTGACGCGATCGCGCGCGCGGGCAACTGCCGGCGCGACGACGTGCTCACGAAGCACATCGGTGCAGGACCGGGCGGATTGGGCGCATCGTACGTGCTGTGCCCCGTCGCTGCCGCCAAGACCATCGTCGGGTTGGGCTACCTTCTGGTCGGCTTCACCTCGGCGAAGGTCGAAGCACTGGAAGCCAGACCGATACGTTGCTACAGATGTTTCAACGTCGGTCACGGCACCCAAACTTGTCCGGACACGTGCCCGGACCGGACTAGCTTGTGTCTCCGCTGCGGTAAAAGCGGACACAAGATGCCGGACTGCACGGCACGGAAACCCCACTGCGCGGCGTGCGCGGCGGGGGGACTGAACGCGGCCCACCCCACGTTGGCGAGGTTCTGCCAACCTCCCTACGTTAGGGGACAATTCGTCCACTCACGGGCGAGACCACGTACCGGCAAATCGGGAGTACAGACAATGGACACCTCCAATGCCTAGTACACCCGTAACGACGTTCTTTCAAGCTAACGTAAACCACTCCCCCACCGCTCAGGACTTGTGCCTGCAGGCGATGGCGGAGTGGCAAGCGAATTTAGCCGTAATAAGTGAACCTTATTACGTCCCTCCTTCAGGGAACTGGGTGGGCGATCTCGATGACATGGTAGCGGTGGTGGCCAGAGCCGGGTCCGGCACACCGCTTACATGTCTCGAAAGAGGAAAGGGCTATGCTGTGGCGGAGAGCGGGAGTATCGTCGTCATAGGCGTTTACTTTTCGCGCAACCGCCCCCTGGCGGAGTTCGAGCTTCACTTGGACGCCGTCGGGGCCGCCGTACGCAGACTGTCGCCCAAAACGATCTTCGTGATGGGCGACTTTAATGCAAAGCACCTCTCCTGGGGAAACATACTCACGGACCCTAGGGGTCGGGCGGTCGAGGATTGGGCTCTTCAAGCCGGCCTGACCATACTGAACCAGGGGTCGGTCCAGACCTGCGTGCGCGCGCGGGGTGGATCGATCATCGACCTGTCATTCGCCACTCATGCGGCCGTCCGCAGAGTGACCGGATGGAGGGTGCTGGAGGAGGTGGAGTCGCTCTCTGATCATCGGTACATCAGATTTGAGCTCACGACCCCCTCCTCCGGTCCGAGCCCTGTTCACCGTCGCCCCCCTCTCCTCCCGCGTTGGGCCCTTACCAAGCTCGAGCCGGAGCAGGCCGAGGAGCGGGCACTCTCGGAAAGCTGGGCCTACCCAGCCGACTTCGCGAATCTGGATACGCAGGCAGAGCACATGCGCAAGACCCTGACGAGGGTTTGCGACGCTGCGATGCCACGCGTCTCCAAGCGGCAGCCTCCGTGCAAGCAATCGGTCCACTGGTGGACCGAGGAGCTGGGCGAGATGCGAAAGGCAGTTCGCATCATCAGCCACAGGCTCAAACGCTGCAGGGCGCGCCGTCCTCCGGACTTCGTCGCGGAAAATGGACTCGTGGGCGAGTTTAGAGAGGCCAGAAAGGCCCTTTCGATTGCAATATTGCGATCGAAAGCCCGGGCTCGGGCCGAGCTCCTCGAGACGCTCGATCGGGACCCTTGGGGGCGCCCGTACCGTGGGGCCCGCAACAAGTTGCGGCCTTGCACATCCACGGTCACGGAAACGCTCGAACCCGAGGTGCTCCGGTCGGTTATCGATGGGCTCTTCCCGGATCCGGGGAACTTCACTCCCCCCAGTATGGGTCCACCCATTCCCGACACCCCCACGGACGAGGAGCCTCACTCCATCTCCGAGGGGGAGCTAGACGTCGCCCTGGACCGGCTCCGGGGCAGGAAGACGGCACCGGGACCCGACGGGGTTCCAGGTCGACTCCTCTTCCTGGCTGCAAAACACCTACGCAGCCAGCTGCGGGACCTCTTCGAAGCCTGTATTCGCGCAGGTAGGTTCCCGTCGCAATGGAAAGAGGGTCGTTTGTGCCTACTTCCAAAGGGAGGTCGGCCTCCCAACGATCCGTCCGCCTACAGGCCCATAGTGCTGCTGAACGAGGTCGCCAAGGTCTTCGAGAAGATCTTGGCGGAGCGGCTTGTGAAGCATCTAGACACTGTGGAGCCGGGGCTATCAGATACGCAGTTCGGGTTTCGGCGGAGGCGCTCCACGATGGACGCCTTCGAGACGCTGCGAACGTTGACGGACGAAGCCGTCCAAGCGAAGGACGTCGTTCTTGCAGTGTCGCTAGACATAGCGAACGCCTTTAACAGCCTCCCTCATGAGACGATCAGGGAGGGGCTCCGCGCGCACGGAGTCCCCCCGTACCTCACGAGGCTGTTGGGCGAGTACCTGCGAGATCGGCACATCCTTTGGGAGGGCGGTGAGTCCGCCAACCACGTGTTAGGTCGGCGACGTGTCGCGTGCGGCGTTCCACAGGGATCGGTCCTCGGGCCTATCCTTTGGAACGTAGGCTATGACTGGATCCTTCGGGTGACGGTCCGGCCCGGAGTAGGGCTGATCTGCTTTGCGGACGACACCCTACTCACGGCACGCGCCGCGTCTTTTGCGGAATCCGTGGACGTTGCCAACGACGGGTTGGCGATCGTCGTAGATCGAATAGCTAGGCTGGGCTTGAGGGTCTCCCCCGCGAAAACGGAGGCCGTCATGTTCCATAGGAAATTCCGGAATCCTCCCCCGGACTTGTCCGTTACAGTTCAGGTGGTGGCGATCAGAGTAGGGCCCACGATGAAATATCTTGGGCTAGTTTTAGACGGGAAATGGCTGTTCAAAGCGCACTTTGAGCAGCTAGTTCCCAAACTTGTGAATTCCGCGGGCGCACTCTCCAGGCTTCTCCCTAACGTGGGGGGGCCGGGGGGTGCGACGCGGAAGCTTTATTCCGGCATCCTGAGGAGTATGGCACTCTACGGTGCGCCCGTCTGGTCCGATTCGCTTCACCGCCACAACCGAACCCTGCTGCATCGCGCGCAGCGGGTTCTGGCCGTGAGGACCATACGGGGGTACCGCACAGTGTCGTGGTTGGCGGCGACTCTCTTGGCAGGCGAGCTGCCCTGGCCTCTCCAGGCAGACGTCCTGTCCAGGGTTCGTCGCGCCCGGCAGGATGCCCTAGCTAGAGGACTGACCTTCTGTCAAGTCGAATTAGAGACGGTCAGGAAGCGGGAAACTCATTCCTGCCTCGTCGCCTGGTCTCGTGACCTCGAACACCCTGTGGCCGGCGGCTATACGGTGGATGCAATCAGGCCGCAGCTGGAGAGATGGGTGACCCGCACCAGCGGAACCCTGACCTTCAGGACGACTCAGATACTGACCGGACACGGTTGTTTCGACCAGTATCTGTTTCGCATTGTGGGCTGCTTGCCTTCCCCGGACTGCCGCCAATGCGGCGCACCCGATACGGCGTTACACACGCTTGTTGAGTGCGCTGCATGAACGCCTCAGCGTTTCGAGCTCGAGACACACGTAGGAGCCGTCCGATCGCTTGGCGACTTGGTAACGGCCATGTTGCACAGCGACGACCGCTGGGAATCTGCGGTCTCTTTCTGTGAGGCTGTAATGTCTCTAAAAGAGGCCGCAGAAAGGGATAGGGAGCGAAGCCCTTCAGCGCGTGCCGCTAATGTCACCCGAGGCCGCCGGCCTTCAGCTGGCACTCGACGAGGCAGGTACGCGCGTTACTTCCCTCCCTGAGTTAGGTTCCGGTACGAGGGGCCCCTTGCTACTAGGCAACGCAAGGGATTCAGCCCCCGTTTCGAAGTGGGGTGTGTTCTCCCAGGGCACACTCCAGGCACTTTATTGCGCTGGATCGACTGTTGCGTAACTATGTTCTATATCTCAGTCTTTCCTTCACAACGAAGCGCAGGGTCGACGGGAGGAGAGGTTTTTTAGTGGGTATTGAGGTTGTTCGCTCGTGTAACATCGCTCGGAGTCGCCACACTCCTCTGTGTAATCCATCGCGGGCGGAGCGCAAATAAAGCATACTATTGCTAGCGTTATCGCCCCCGATGGATGCGTGCCGTTTCCTAGTGACGGCCCAGAGAGTGCGTAAATCGGTTAGCATTTTCCCTCGCCTCAAAAAAAAAAAAAAAAAAAAAAGACTGGTTAGGTTCCCAGTTCCGGCCAGGCATTGATGCGAGGCGGTCGCAGATGCCCTGTTCTCCTGGATTTTGCAGTTTTTGTCGTGCCTTTTCTTTCCAAAAAGGCGATAAATTGCGAATATAGTTGTGTAGTGTCAGTGTACAGTGATATCTAGTTCGATTCCGGCGCGAATCGCAGTTTTTTGGCTCGGGTGAGTGATTTACTCTCTTCGCTTGCTTTCGCGCGCTTTGGCGCATATTGCGCAACATTTAACGACTTATTTTGTACATTAAGTACACCCGCGCGCGTCGCTGGTTTCGCACGGGGAGCGGGCATCCAGCAATGGATGCCCAGGACCCAAAACCACCCCCTGGGCTTTCAGGTGCGCCTTGTAAGAGAGGCCACCTGGAGGCCAAGGACGGTTGGCAGGCTGCGGAGATCGGCGAGACGCGTAGGAAGAAGGTCCCGTTAGCATCGTTCGCCCGGCGCAGCAAATCTGCCGCCGGGCCACGTCCAGGCTGCCCGGCTGCTGCCGTTATCACGGCGGCACCTGAGGCGCCTGTCTTGTTAGGCAGGGCGGCGTCCGTGGTGGATCTCACCGTGGATGCCCCCGCTCGTAGGACTAACGTTATGGGGCCACCGGAAGGTCCCGTGACGCGTAGGCCCCCATCCAGCCGTGCGGCAAGTAGGGCCGCACACCTGGATATAGCTAGGAGCTCGTCGCTCGGGTCGCACTCGGCTATCTACCTGGCCGTGAGCGACGCGAGCGACATAGACGTGGGTGCCTTCGGGACGCCGTCGACCTCTGCATGGGCCTCACCTGTGCAGGGGAGCGACGGGCACGAAGGCGGCTTTCGTACGCCGCTGTCAGGTAGCACTCCAGAGTCTCTGGATAGTGCGCTTGACGGTGCCGTTCGCGCGTTCGATTATTCCCGCCCTGCTTCGCCTGCCTGTGGACAAATCGTCTACACGGTGGCCGGAACAGCGACGGTGGGGGGCGGTCGCCCCACGACGACGGTGGCCTATAGCGCGCAGGCCTCACTTGCGCCTCTGCCACTGGCTTGCGACCTAGCGGTTCGCAACGTCGGGGACGGCCGTCCCACGACCCCGGTCGTCGCGCGAGCTTCACTCGCGCTATCGACCGAGGTCGCGAATAGGGAGTTTGTAGGCGCGGCAGCGGCGACCCCTTCGTCTTCCTTCCCTACTGGGATGGGAGTCGCTGTCGCGGCGTCGGCGCCTGCGTGTGCAGCGACTGCGGAGACGGCGGCGACGGCGGCGGCGTCAACGTCTTCGTCTTCGGCGACTGCAACTTCGTCCGCGTTCGCGTCCACAGGTTCGTCGTCTTCGGCGGCGGGTCCAGCGATGCGAGCTTCGTCTTCGGGGACATTTGTGCCCCCTGTATCGTGTGCTCCGGTATTTGCGGCCGGATCGAGGTCACGGTTCTGGGACCGGTCCCGGAGCAGCGACGCCGATTCGGCCCCTACGTCGGGTGCGTCCACCCCAGCGCGCGCGCGCTCGCCTTTGCGCCCCACGTGGGGCGCAACCGAATCGACCGCGTCGGCCGCGTCGGTTCTCGCGGGTGCGGAGGCCTTCCTCCGCACTGAGGGGGGGGAAAAGGGGCGCAAGGCGCGCAAGGCAACCAACGCCAAATTGGCCGCGGCTAGCCAGTGCGCCGCCCTCGTAGAAGACATCACGGCCCTCGGCCCCGGGGAACTGCGCCTAGCGGCGAGCGCCCAGGTCGCCGAGATCCTTCAGATCGCCCAGACGTCGGGCAATCTGAAGGGTGGCTACGTGCGTCGGCTGAAGGATGCCGCGAACAGAGTGTCGGACATTGTCGACACGCTGGTCACGCGGAATCCGGAAACCGAGGCGTGGAAGCTCGGCAACGAGAATGCGCGTTTGCGCATGGAAGTGAACTCTTTGCGGGAGGAGAATCTCTCCTATCGCAAGGAGTTCGAAGAAATGCGCAAGGCCCTCAAGGCCTCCGCTCCGGCCGTGGAGCCGGCGCCCGCCGTCGTGGCGGCGCCGCCCCCCGTGCCCGTCAAGCGGAAGGCACGGGCGGTCGCGGTGGAGGTGGCGGCGATTTCGGAATCGCCCGCCGCGCCCGTCGCGACTAAAAAATCGCGTCCGACCCCCGCCGCGGTGGCGGGGTCGACACCGGTTCCCGCCGACGGGGCGGAGCCGGCCGCGGCGCCCGCCGACGGGGCGGCGCCGCCGTCCGTCCCACTCGGGCGCGGCGGCGTTGAGTACGATGCGTTCGTGCGCGACGTGCTCGATGCCGTGGCGCCACTCATCAACGCGAGGTTCGCCGCCATAGAGGACAGGCTGGGCCCCGCGCCGACCCTCCGTCCACCGCTTGCGGCCGACGGAGGCAGGGCGCCGGCACCCAGGCCGACTCCCCGCGCGCTCGCGAAGCCCACCGGAGGGCCCAAACCGGCCACGGCTGCCGCTGCAGTCCGCCGGGGTCTGGGGGAAGCAAGTACCCCGGTCCCGATGGAGGTAGTGGCGGCCCCGGCCGCCGGGGTGGCAGACTCCCCACTGCCACCGACCCCCCCCGCGAGGAAAAAACACAGGGGGGGCGTGAAGCGAACGCTCCGAAAGCGGAGGAGGGCGGCCCGCGCCGCCGCCGCTGCCTCGGCGGCCTTCGCTTCGGCGCCCGCCCCGATCGTTTCGGCCTCTGGGCGGCAAATGGCCCCCGCGTCCGCGCCATCGGTGGCGCCCGTCCCGCGCGCCCGACGTGCCGCCCCGTATGTGGCGCCGTCGCCGGCGCCCGTGGCGCGCGCCCCTCACGCCGCCCCGTACGTCGCGCCGCCGCCGACGCCCGTGGCCCCCGCCCCCGCCCCCGTTCCCGAGGGGGGGGCGTGGTCCACGGTCGTGGGGCGGAAAAAGGGTAAGGGGGCGAGGGCCAACGGGCCCCCTCCCCCCCCCCAGGTGCAAGCTGCTGCCCCATCGACGGGGTGGAGGCAGCAACCGCGGAAGCAGGCCGCGAGGCCTGCCGTCGTTCTCCGCGAGCCGAAGTCGGCCGCAGTCATTATTAGACTGCTGCCGGCAGCGGCCGCGAAGGGTGTCGGCTATCGCGAGGTCTTCGCAAAGGCCTCGACGGTGGTCGACATCACCGCCATGGGCCTCCGCGAGGGGCTGAAGGTGGTGCGGACCGCCAGGGACGCGCGTCTCCTCGAGTTCCAGCCGGGACCCGAGAGCGCGGCCAAGGCGGACCGCGTCGCCGAAGCCCTGCGCGGGGCCCTAGAAGGGATGGCTGAGGTCGTCCGCCCCGTAAAGCGTGGGGAGCTTTACGTCTCAGGGCTGGACGACTCAGTCACGGTCGATGGGCTGCGTGACGCGATCGCGCGCGCGGGCAACTGCCGGCGCGACGACGTGCTCACGAAGCACATCGGTGCAGGACCGGGCGGATTGGGCGCATCGTACGTGCTGTGCCCCGTCGCTGCCGCCAAGACCATCGTCGGGTTGGGCTACCTTCTGGTCGGCTTCACCTCGGCGAAGGTCGAAGCACTGGAAGCCAGACCGATACGTTGTTACAGATGTTTCAACGTCGGTCACGGCACCCAAACTTGTCCGGACACGTGCCCGGACCGGACTAACTTGTGTCTCCGCTGCGGTAAAAGCGGACACAAGATGCCGGACTGCACGGCACGGAAACCCCACTGCGCGGCGTGCGCGGCGGGGGGACTGAACGCGGCCCACCCCACGTTGGCGAGGTTCTGCCAACCTCCCTACGTGAGGGGCCAATTCGTCCACTCACGGGCGAGACCACGTACCGGCAAATCGGGAGTACAGACAATGGACACCTCCAATGCCTAGTACACCCGTAACGACGTTCTTTCAAGCTAACGTAAACCACTCCCCCACCGCTCAGGACTTGTGCCTGCAGGCGATGGCGGAGTGGCAAGCGAATTTAGCCGTAATAAGTGAACCTTATTACGTCCCTCCTTCAGGGAACTGGGTGGGCGATCTCGATGACATGGTAGCGGTGGTGGCCAGAGCCGGGTCCGGCACACCGCTTACATGTCTCGAAAGAGGAAAGGGCTATGCTGTGGCGGAGAGCGGGAGTATCGTCGTCATAGGCGTTTACTTTTCGCGCAACCGCCCCCTGGCGGAGTTCGAGCTTCACTTGGACGCCGTCGGGGCCGCCGTACGCAGACTGTCGCCCAAAACGATCTTCGTGATGGGCGACTTTAATGCAAAGCACCTCTCCTGGGGAAACGTACTCACGGACCCTAGGGGTCGGGCGGTCGAGGATTGGGCTCTTCAAGCCGGCCTGACCATACTGAACCAGGGGTCGGTCCAGACCTGCGTGCGCGCGCGGGGTGGATCGATCATCGACCTGTCATTCGCCACTCATGCGGCCGTCCGCAGAGTGACCGGATGGAGGGTGCTGGAGGAGGTGGAGTCGCTCTCTGATCATCGGTACATCAGATTTGAGCTCACGACCCCCTCCTCCGGTCCGAGCCCTGTTCACCGTCGCCCCCCTCTCCTCCCGCGTTGGGCCCTTACCAAGCTCGAGCCGGAGCAGGCCGAGGAGCGGGCACTCTCGGAAAGCTGGGCCTACCCAGCCGACTTCGCGAATCTGGATACGCAGGCAGAGCACATGCGCAAGACCCTGACGAGGGTTTGCGACGCTGCGATGCCACGCGTCTCCAAGCGGCAGCCTCCGTGCAAGCAATCGGTCCACTGGTGGACCGAGGAGCTGGGCGAGATGCGAAAGGCAGTTCGCATCATCAGCCACAGGCTCAAACGCTGCAGGGCGCGCCGTCCTCCGGACTTCGTCGCGGAAAATGGACTCGTGGGCGAGTTTAGAGAGGCCAGAAAGGCCCTTTCGATTGCAATATTGCGATCGAAAGCCCGGGCTCGGGCCGAGCTCCTCGAGACGCTCGATCGGGACCCTTGGGGGCGCCCGTACCGTGGGGCCCGCAACAAGTTGCGGCCTTGCACATCCACGGTCACGGAAACGCTCGAACCCGAGGTGCTCCGGTCGGTTATCGGTGGGCTCTTCCCGGATCCGGGGAACTTCACTCCCCCCAGTATGGGTCCACCCATTCCCGACACCCCCACGGACGAGGAGCCTCACTCCATCTCCGAGGGGGAGCTAGACGTCGCCCTGGACCGGCTCCGGGGCAGGAAGACGGCACCGGGACCCGACGGGGTTCCAGGTCGACTCCTCTTCCTGGCTGCAAAACACCTACGCAGCCAGCTGCGGGACCTCTTCGAAGCCTGTATTCGCGCAGGTAGGTTCCCGTCGCAATGGAAAGAGGGTCGTTTGTGCCTACTTCCAAAGGGAGGTCGGCCTCCCAACGATCCGTCCGCCTACAGGCCCATAGTGCTGCTGAACGAGGTCGCCAAGGTCTTCGAGAAGATCTTGGCGGAGCGGCTTGTGAAGCATCTAGACACTGTGGAGCCGGGGCTATCAGATACGCAGTTCGGGTTTCGGCGGAGGCGCTCCACGATGGACGCCTTCGAGACGCTGCGAACGTTGACGGACGAAGCCGTCCAAGCAAAGGACGTCGTTCTTGCAGTGTCGCTAGACATAGCGAACGCCTTTAACAGCCTCCCTCATGAGACGATCAGGGAAGGGCTCCGCGCGCACGGAGTCCCCCCGTACCTCACGAGGCTGTTGGGCGAATACCTGCGAGATCGGCACATCCTTTGGGAGGGTGGTGAGTCCGCCAACCACGTGCTAGGTCGGCGACGTGTCGCGTGCGGCGTTCCACAGGGATCGGTCCTCGGGCCTATCCTTTGGAACGTAGGCTATGACTGGATCCTTCGGGTGACGGTCCGGCCCGGAGTAGGGCTGATCTGCTTTGCGGACGACACCCTACTCACGGCACGCGCCGCGTCTTTTGCGGAATCCGTGGACGTCGCCAACGACGGGTTGGCGATCGTCGTAGATCGAATAGCTAGGCTGGGCTTGAAGGTCTCCCCCGCGAAAACGGAGGCCGTCATGTTCCATAGGAAATTCCGGAATCCACCCCCGGACTTGTCCGTTACAGTTCAGGGGGTGGCGATCAGAGTAGGGCCCACGATGAAATATCTTGGGCTAGTCTTAGACGGGAAATGGCTGTTCAAAGCGCACTTTGAGCAGCTAGTTCCCAAACTTGTGAATTCCGCGGGCGCACTCTCCAGGCTTCTTCCTAACGTGGGGGGGCCGGGGGGTGCGACGCGGAAGCTTTATTCCGGCATCCTGAGGAGTATGGCACTCTACGGTGCGCCCGTCTGGTCCGATTCGCTTCACCGCCACAACCGAACCCTGCTGCACCGCGCGCAGCGGGTTCTGGCCGTGAGGACCATACGGGGGTACCGCACAGTGTCGTGGTTGGCGGCGACTCTCTTGGCAGGCGAGCTGCCCTGGCCTCTCCAGGCAGACGTCCTGTCCAGGGTTCGTCGCGCCCGGCAGGATGCCCTAGCTAGAGGACTGACCTTCTGTCAAGTCGAATTAGAGACGGTCAGGAAGCGGGAAACTCATTCCTGCCTCGTCGCCTGGTCTCGTGACCTCGAACACCCTGTGGCCGGCGGCTATACGGTGGATGCAATCAGGCCGCAGCTGGAGAGATGGGTGACCCGCACCAGCGGAACCCTGACCTTCAGGACGACTCAGATACTGACCGGACACGGTTGTTTCGACCAGTATCTGTTTCGCATTGTGGGCTGCTTGCCTTCCCCGGACTGCCGCCATTGCGGCGCACCCGATACGGCGTTACACACGCTTGTTGAGTGCGCTGCATGGACGCCTCAGCGTTTCGAGCTCGAGACACACGTAGGAGCCGTACGATCGCTTGGCGACTTGGTAACGGCCATGTTGCACAGCGACGACCGCTGGGAGTCTGCGGTTTCTTTCTGTGAGGCTGTAATGTCTCTAAAAGAGGCCGCAGAAAGGGATAGGGAGCGAAGCCCTTCAGCGCGTGCCGCTAATGTCACCCGAGGCCGCCGGCCTTCAGCTGGCACTCGACGAGGCAGGTACGCGCGTTACTTCCCTCCCTGAGTTAGGTTCCGGTACGAGGGGCCCCTTGCTACTAGGCAACGCAAGGGATTCAGCCCCCGTTTCGAAGTGGGGTGTGTTCTCCCAGGGCACACTCCAGGCACTTTATTGCGCTGGATCGACTGTTGCGTAACTATGTTCTATATCTCAGTCTTTCCTTCACAACAAAGCGCAGGGTCGACGGGAGGAGAGGTTTTTTAGTGGGTATTGAGGTTGTTCGCTCGTGTAACATCGCTCGGAGTCGCCACACTCCTCTGTGTAATCCATCGCGGGCGGAGCGCAAATAAAGCATACTATTGCTAGCGTTATCGCCCCCGATGGATGCGTGCCGTTTCCTAGTGACGGCCCAGAGAGTGCGTAAATCGGTTAGCATTTTCCCTCGCCTCAAAAAAAAAAAAAAAAAAAAAAAAAAAAAAAGACTGGTTAGGTTCAGTTCCGGCCAGGCATTGATGCGAGGCGGTCGCAGATGCCCTGTTCTCCTGGATTTTGCAGTTTTTGTCGTGCCTTTTCTTTCCAAAAAGGCGATAAATTGCGAATATAGTTGTGTAGTGTCAGTGTACAGTGATATCTAGTTCGATTCCGGCGCGAATCGCAGTTTTTTGGCTCGGGTGAGTGATTTACTCTCTTCGCTTGCTTTCGCGCGCTTTGGCGCATATTGCGCAACATTTAACGACTTATTTTGTACATTAAGTACACCCGCGCGCGTCGCTGGTTTCGCACGGGGAGCGGGCATCCAGCAATGGATGCCCAGGACCCAAAACCACCCCCTGGGCTTTCAGGTGCGCCTTGTAAGAGAGGCCACCTGGAGGCCAAGGACGGTTGGCAGGCTGCGGAGATCGGCGAGACGCGTAGGAAGAAGGTCCCGTTAGCATCGTTCGCCCGGCGCAGCAAATCTGCCGCCGGGCCACGTCCAGGCTGCCCGGCTGCTGCCGTTATCACGGCGGCACCTGAGGCGCCTGTCTTGTTAGGCAGGGCGGCGTCCGTGGTGGATCTCACCGTGGATGCCCCCGCTCGTAGGACTAACGTTATGGGGCCACCGGAAGGTCCCGTGACGCGTAGGCCCCCATCCAGCCGTGCGGCAAGTAGGGCCGCACACCTGGATATAGCTAGGAGCTCGTCGCTCGGGTCGCACTCGGCTATCTACCTGGCCGTGAGCGACGCGAGCGACATAGACGTGGGTGCCTTCGGGACGCCGTCGACCTCTGCATGGGCCTCACCTGTGCAGGGGAGCGACGGGCACGAAGGCGGCTTTCGTACGCCGCTGTCAGGTAGCACTCCAGAGTCTCTGGATAGTGCGCTTGACGGTGCCGTTCGCGCGTTCGATTATTCCCGCCCTGCTTCGCCTGCCTGTGGACAAATCGTCTACACGGTGGCCGGAACAGCGACGGTGGGGGGCGGTCGCCCCACGACGACGGTGGCCTATAGCGCGCAGGCCTCACTTGCGCCTCTGCCACTGGCTTGCGACCTAGCGGTTCGCAACGTCGGGGACGGCCGTCCCACGACCCCGGTCGTCGCGCGAGCTTCACTCGCGCTATCGACCGAGGTCGCGAATAGGGAGTTTGTAGGCGCGGCAGCGGCGACCCCTTCGTCTTCCTTCCCTACTGGGATGGGAGTCGCTGTCGCGGCGTCGGCGCCTGCGTGTGCAGCGACTGCGGAGACGGCGGCGACGGCGGCGGCGTCAACGTCTTCGTCTTCGGCGACTGCAACTTCGTCCGCGTTCGCGTCCACAGGTTCGTCGTCTTCGGCGGCGGGTCCAGCGATGCGAGCTTCGTCTTCGGGGACATTTGTGCCCCCTGTATCGTGTGCTCCGGTATTTGCGGCCGGATCGAGGTCACGGTTCTGGGACCGGTCCCGGAGCAGCGACGCCGATTCGGCCCCTACGTCGGGTGCGTCCACCCCAGCGCGCGCGCGCTCGCCTTTGCGCCCCACGTGGGGCGCAACCGAATCGACCGCGTCGGCCGCGTCGGTTCTCGCGGGTGCGGAGGCCTTCCTCCGCACTGAGGGGGGGGAAAAGGGGCGCAAGGCGCGCAAGGCAACCAACGCCAAATTGGCCGCGGCTAGCCAGTGCGCCGCCCTCGTAGAAGACATCACGGCCCTCGGCCCCGGGGAACTGCGCCTAGCGGCGAGCGCCCAGGTCGCCGAGATCCTTCAGATCGCCCAGACGTCGGGCAATCTGAAGGGTGGCTACGTGCGTCGGCTGAAGGATGCCGCGAACAGAGTGTCGGACATTGTCGACACGCTGGTCACGCGGAATCCGGAAACCGAGGCGTGGAAGCTCGGCAACGAGAATGCGCGTTTGCGCATGGAAGTGAACTCTTTGCGGGAGGAGAATCTCTCCTATCGCAAGGAGTTCGAAGAAATGCGCAAGGCCCTCAAGGCCTCCGCTCCGGCCGTGGAGCCGGCGCCCGCCGTCGTGGCGGCGCCGCCCCCCGTGCCCGTCAAGCGGAAGGCACGGGCGGTCGCGGTGGAGGTGGCGGCGATTTCGGAATCGCCCGCCGCGCCCGTCGCGACTAAAAAATCGCGTCCGACCCCCGCCGCGGTGGCGGGGTCGACACCGGTTCCCGCCGACGGGGCGGAGCCGGCCGCGGCGCCCGCCGACGGGGCGGCGCCGCCGTCCGTCCCACTCGGGCGCGGCGGCGTTGAGTACGATGCGTTCGTGCGCGACGTGCTCGATGCCGTGGCGCCACTCATCAACGCGAGGTTCGCCGCCATAGAGGACAGGCTGGGCCCCGCGCCGACCCTCCGTCCACCGCTTGCGGCCGACGGAGGCAGGGCGCCGGCACCCAGGCCGACTCCCCGCGCGCTCGCGAAGCCCACCGGAGGGCCCAAACCGGCCACGGCTGCCGCTGCAGTCCGCCGGGGTCTGGGGGAAGCAAGTACCCCGGTCCCGATGGAGGTAGTGGCGGCCCCGGCCGCCGGGGTGGCAGACTCCCCACTGCCACCGACCCCCCCCGCGAGGAAAAAACACAGGGGGGGCGTGAAGCGAACGCTCCGAAAGCGGAGGAGGGCGGCCCGCGCCGCCGCCGCTGCCTCGGCGGCCTTCGCTTCGGCGCCCGCCCCGATCGTTTCGGCCTCTGGGCGGCAAATGGCCCCCGCGTCCGCGCCATCGGTGGCGCCCGTCCCGCGCGCCCGACGTGCCGCCCCGTATGTGGCGCCGTCGCCGGCGCCCGTGGCGCGCGCCCCTCACGCCGCCCCGTACGTCGCGCCGCCGCCGACGCCCGTGGCCCCCGCCCCCGCCCCCGTTCCCGAGGGGGGGGCGTGGTCCACGGTCGTGGGGCGGAAAAAGGGTAAGGGGGCGAGGGCCAACGGGCCCCCTCCCCCCCCCCAGGTGCAAGCTGCTGCCCCATCGACGGGGTGGAGGCAGCAACCGCGGAAGCAGGCCGCGAGGCCTGCCGTCGTTCTCCGCGAGCCGAAGTCGGCCGCAGTCATTATTAGACTGCTGCCGGCAGCGGCCGCGAAGGGTGTCGGCTATCGCGAGGTCTTCGCAAAGGCCTCGACGGTGGTCGACATCACCGCCATGGGCCTCCGCGAGGGGCTGAAGGTGGTGCGGACCGCCAGGGACGCGCGTCTCCTCGAGTTCCAGCCGGGACCCGAGAGCGCGGCCAAGGCGGACCGCGTCGCCGAAGCCCTGCGCGGGGCCCTAGAAGGGATGGCTGAGGTCGTCCGCCCCGTAAAGCGTGGGGAGCTTTACGTCTCAGGGCTGGACGACTCAGTCACGGTCGATGGGCTGCGTGACGCGATCGCGCGCGCGGGCAACTGCCGGCGCGACGACGTGCTCACGAAGCACATCGGTGCAGGACCGGGCGGATTGGGCGCATCGTACGTGCTGTGCCCCGTCGCTGCCGCCAAGACCATCGTCGGGTTGGGCTACCTTCTGGTCGGCTTCACCTCGGCGAAGGTCGAAGCACTGGAAGCCAGACCGATACGTTGTTACAGATGTTTCAACGTCGGTCACGGCACCCAAACTTGTCCGGACACGTGCCCGGACCGGACTAACTTGTGTCTCCGCTGCGGTAAAAGCGGACACAAGATGCCGGACTGCACGGCACGGAAACCCCACTGCGCGGCGTGCGCGGCGGGGGGACTGAACGCGGCCCACCCCACGTTGGCGAGGTTCTGCCAACCTCCCTACGTGAGGGGCCAATTCGTCCACTCACGGGCGAGACCACGTACCGGCAAATCGGGAGTACAGACAATGGACACCTCCAATGCCTAGTACACCCGTAACGACGTTCTTTCAAGCTAACGTAAACCACTCCCCCACCGCTCAGGACTTGTGCCTGCAGGCGATGGCGGAGTGGCAAGCGAATTTAGCCGTAATAAGTGAACCTTATTACGTCCCTCCTTCAGGGAACTGGGTGGGCGATCTCGATGACATGGTAGCGGTGGTGGCCAGAGCCGGGTCCGGCACACCGCTTACATGTCTCGAAAGAGGAAAGGGCTATGCTGTGGCGGAGAGCGGGAGTATCGTCGTCATAGGCGTTTACTTTTCGCGCAACCGCCCCCTGGCGGAGTTCGAGCTTCACTTGGACGCCGTCGGGGCCGCCGTACGCAGACTGTCGCCCAAAACGATCTTCGTGATGGGCGACTTTAATGCAAAGCACCTCTCCTGGGGAAACGTACTCACGGACCCTAGGGGTCGGGCGGTCGAGGATTGGGCTCTTCAAGCCGGCCTGACCATACTGAACCAGGGGTCGGTCCAGACCTGCGTGCGCGCGCGGGGTGGATCGATCATCGACCTGTCATTCGCCACTCATGCGGCCGTCCGCAGAGTGACCGGATGGAGGGTGCTGGAGGAGGTGGAGTCGCTCTCTGATCATCGGTACATCAGATTTGAGCTCACGACCCCCTCCTCCGGTCCGAGCCCTGTTCACCGTCGCCCCCCTCTCCTCCCGCGTTGGGCCCTTACCAAGCTCGAGCCGGAGCAGGCCGAGGAGCGGGCACTCTCGGAAAGCTGGGCCTACCCAGCCGACTTCGCGAATCTGGATACGCAGGCAGAGCACATGCGCAAGACCCTGACGAGGGTTTGCGACGCTGCGATGCCACGCGTCTCCAAGCGGCAGCCTCCGTGCAAGCAATCGGTCCACTGGTGGACCGAGGAGCTGGGCGAGATGCGAAAGGCAGTTCGCATCATCAGCCACAGGCTCAAACGCTGCAGGGCGCGCCGTCCTCCGGACTTCGTCGCGGAAAATGGACTCGTGGGCGAGTTTAGAGAGGCCAGAAAGGCCCTTTCGATTGCAATATTGCGATCGAAAGCCCGGGCTCGGGCCGAGCTCCTCGAGACGCTCGATCGGGACCCTTGGGGGCGCCCGTACCGTGGGGCCCGCAACAAGTTGCGGCCTTGCACATCCACGGTCACGGAAACGCTCGAACCCGAGGTGCTCCGGTCGGTTATCGGTGGGCTCTTCCCGGATCCGGGGAACTTCACTCCCCCCAGTATGGGTCCACCCATTCCCGACACCCCCACGGACGAGGAGCCTCACTCCATCTCCGAGGGGGAGCTAGACGTCGCCCTGGACCGGCTCCGGGGCAGGAAGACGGCACCGGGACCCGACGGGGTTCCAGGTCGACTCCTCTTCCTGGCTGCAAAACACCTACGCAGCCAGCTGCGGGACCTCTTCGAAGCCTGTATTCGCGCAGGTAGGTTCCCGTCGCAATGGAAAGAGGGTCGTTTGTGCCTACTTCCAAAGGGAGGTCGGCCTCCCAACGATCCGTCCGCCTACAGGCCCATAGTGCTGCTGAACGAGGTCGCCAAGGTCTTCGAGAAGATCTTGGCGGAGCGGCTTGTGAAGCATCTAGACACTGTGGAGCCGGGGCTATCAGATACGCAGTTCGGGTTTCGGCGGAGGCGCTCCACGATGGACGCCTTCGAGACGCTGCGAACGTTGACGGACGAAGCCGTCCAAGCAAAGGACGTCGTTCTTGCAGTGTCGCTAGACATAGCGAACGCCTTTAACAGCCTCCCTCATGAGACGATCAGGGAAGGGCTCCGCGCGCACGGAGTCCCCCCGTACCTCACGAGGCTGTTGGGCGAATACCTGCGAGATCGGCACATCCTTTGGGAGGGTGGTGAGTCCGCCAACCACGTGCTAGGTCGGCGACGTGTCGCGTGCGGCGTTCCACAGGGATCGGTCCTCGGGCCTATCCTTTGGAACGTAGGCTATGACTGGATCCTTCGGGTGACGGTCCGGCCCGGAGTAGGGCTGATCTGCTTTGCGGACGACACCCTACTCACGGCACGCGCCGCGTCTTTTGCGGAATCCGTGGACGTCGCCAACGACGGGTTGGCGATCGTCGTAGATCGAATAGCTAGGCTGGGCTTGAAGGTCTCCCCCGCGAAAACGGAGGCCGTCATGTTCCATAGGAAATTCCGGAATCCACCCCCGGACTTGTCCGTTACAGTTCAGGGGGTGGCGATCAGAGTAGGGCCCACGATGAAATATCTTGGGCTAGTCTTAGACGGGAAATGGCTGTTCAAAGCGCACTTTGAGCAGCTAGTTCCCAAACTTGTGAATTCCGCGGGCGCACTCTCCAGGCTTCTTCCTAACGTGGGGGGGCCGGGGGGTGCGACGCGGAAGCTTTATTCCGGCATCCTGAGGAGTATGGCACTCTACGGTGCGCCCGTCTGGTCCGATTCGCTTCACCGCCACAACCGAACCCTGCTGCACCGCGCGCAGCGGGTTCTGGCCGTGAGGACCATACGGGGGTACCGCACAGTGTCGTGGTTGGCGGCGACTCTCTTGGCAGGCGAGCTGCCCTGGCCTCTCCAGGCAGACGTCCTGTCCAGGGTTCGTCGCGCCCGGCAGGATGCCCTAGCTAGAGGACTGACCTTCTGTCAAGTCGAATTAGAGACGGTCAGGAAGCGGGAAACTCATTCCTGCCTCGTCGCCTGGTCTCGTGACCTCGAACACCCTGTGGCCGGCGGCTATACGGTGGATGCAATCAGGCCGCAGCTGGAGAGATGGGTGACCCGCACCAGCGGAACCCTGACCTTCAGGACGACTCAGATACTGACCGGACACGGTTGTTTCGACCAGTATCTGTTTCGCATTGTGGGCTGCTTGCCTTCCCCGGACTGCCGCCATTGCGGCGCACCCGATACGGCGTTACACACGCTTGTTGAGTGCGCTGCATGGACGCCTCAGCGTTTCGAGCTCGAGACACACGTAGGAGCCGTACGATCGCTTGGCGACTTGGTAACGGCCATGTTGCACAGCGACGACCGCTGGGAGTCTGCGGTTTCTTTCTGTGAGGCTGTAATGTCTCTAAAAGAGGCCGCAGAAAGGGATAGGGAGCGAAGCCCTTCAGCGCGTGCCGCTAATGTCACCCGAGGCCGCCGGCCTTCAGCTGGCACTCGACGAGGCAGGTACGCGCGTTACTTCCCTCCCTGAGTTAGGTTCCGGTACGAGGGGCCCCTTGCTACTAGGCAACGCAAGGGATTCAGCCCCCGTTTCGAAGTGGGGTGTGTTCTCCCAGGGCACACTCCAGGCACTTTATTGCGCTGGATCGACTGTTGCGTAACTATGTTCTATATCTCAGTCTTTCCTTCACAACAAAGCGCAGGGTCGACGGGAGGAGAGGTTTTTTAGTGGGTATTGAGGTTGTTCGCTCGTGTAACATCGCTCGGAGTCGCCACACTCCTCTGTGTAATCCATCGCGGGCGGAGCGCAAATAAAGCATACTATTGCTAGCGTTATCGCCCCCGATGGATGCGTGCCGTTTCCTAGTGACGGCCCAGAGAGTGCGTAAATCGGTTAGCATTTTCCCTCGCCTCAAAAAAAAAAAAAAAAAAAAAAAAAAAAAAAAAAGACTGGTTAGGTTATCAACGCGAGGTTCGCCGCCATAGAGGACAGGCTGGGCCCCGCGCCGACCCTCCGTCCACCGCTTGCGGCCGACGGAGGCAAGGCGCCGGCGCCCAGGCCGACTCCCCGCGCGTCCGTCGCGAAGCCCACCGGAGGGCCCAAACCGGCCACGGCTGCCGCTGCAGTCCGCCGGGGTCTGGGGGAAGCAAGTACCCCGGTCCCGATGGAGGTAGTGGCGGCCCCGGCCGCCGGGGTGGCAGACTCCCCACTGCCACCGACCCCCCCCGCGAGGAAAAAACACAGGGGGGGCGTGAAGCGAACGCTCCGAAAGCGGAGAAAGGCGGCCCGCGCCGCCGCCGCTGCCTCGGCGGCCTTCGCTTCGGCGCCCGCCCCAATCGTTTCGGCCTCAGGGCGGCAAATGGCCCCCGCGTCTGCGCCATCGGTGGCGCCCGTCCCGCGCGCCCGACGTGCCGCCCCGTATGTGGCGCCGTCGCCGGCGCCCGTGGCGCGCGCCCCTCACGCCGCCCCGTACGTCGCGCCGCCGCCGACGCCCGTGGCCCCCGCCCCCGCCCCCGTTCCCGAGGGGGGGGCGTGGTCCACGGTCGTGGGGCGGAAAAAGGGTAAGGGGGCGAGGGCCAACGGGCCCCCTCCCCCCCCCCAGGCGCAAGCTGCTGCCCCACCGACGGGGTGGAGGCAGCAACCGCGGAAGCAGGCCGCGAGGCCTGCCGTCGTTCTCCGCGAGCCGAAGTCGGCCGCAGTCATTATTAGACTGCTGCCGGCAGCGGCCGCGAAGGGTGTCGGCTATCGCGAGGTCTTCGCAAAGGCCTCGACGGTGGTCGACATCACCGCCATGGGCCTCCGCGAGGGGCTGAAGGTGGTGCGGACCGCCAGGGACGCGCGTCTCCTCGAGTTCCAGCCGGGACCCGAGAGCGCGGCCAAGGCGGACCGTGTCGCCGAAGCCCTGCGCGGGGCCCTAGAAGGGATGGCTGAGGTCGTCCGCCCCGTAAAGCGTGGGGAGCTTTACGTCTCAGGGCTGGACGACTCAGTCACGGTCGATGGGCTTCGTGACGCGATCGCGCGCGCGGGCAACTGCCGGCGCGACGACGTGCTCACGAAGCACATCGGTGCAGGACCGGGCGGATTGGGCGCATCATACGTGCTGTGCCCCGTCGCTGCCGCCAAGACCATCGTCGGGTTGGGCTACCTTCTGGTCGGCTTCACCTCGGCGAAGGTCGAAGCACTGGAAGCCAGACCGATACGTTGTTACAGATGTTTCAACGTCGGTCACGGCACCCAAATTTGTCCGGACACGTGCCCGGACCGGACTAGCTTGTGTCTCCGCTGCGGTAAAAGCGGACACAAGATGCCGGACTGCACGGCACGGAAACCCCACTGCGCGGCGTGCGCGGCGGGGGGACTGAACGCGGCCCACCCCACGTTGGCGAGGTTCTGCCAACCTCCCTACGTGAGGGGCCAATTCGTCCACTCGCGGGCGAGACCACGTACCGGCAAATCGGGAGTACAGACAATGGACACCTCCAATGCCTAGTACACCCGTAACGACGTTCTTTCAAGCTAACGTAAACCACTCCCCCACCGCTCAGGACTTGTGCCTGCAGGCGATGGCGGAGTGGCAAGCGAATTTAGCCGTAATAAGTGAACCTTATTACGTCCCTCCTTCAGGGAACTGGGTGGGCGATCTCGATGACATGGTAGCGGTGGTGGCCAGAGCCGGGTCCGGCACACCGCTTACATGTCTCGAAAGAGGAAAGGGCTATGCTGTGGCGGAGAGCGGGAGTATCGTCGTCATAGGCGTTTACTTTTCGCGCAACCGCCCCCTGGCGGAGTTCGAGCTTCACTTGGACGCCGTCGGGGCCGCCGTACGCAGACTGTCGCCCAAAACGATCTTCGTGATGGGCGACTTTAATGCAAAGCACCTCTCCTGGGGAAACGTACTCACGGACCCTAGGGGTCGGGCGGTCGAGGATTGGGCTCTTCAAGCCGGCCTGACCATACTGAACCAGGGGTCGGTCCAGACCTGCGTGCGCGCGCGGGGTGGATCGATCATCGACCTGTCATTCGTCACTCATGCGGCCGCCCGCAGAGTGACCGGATGGAGGGTGCTGGAGGAGGTGGAGTCGCTCTCTGATCATCGGTACATCAGATTTGAGCTCACGACCCCCTCCTCCGGTCCGAGCCCTGTTCACCGTCGCCCCCCTCTCCTCCCGCGTTGGGCCCTTACCAAGCTCGATCCGGAGCAGGCCGAGGAGCGGGCACTCTCGGAAAGCTGGGCCTACCCAGCCGACTTCGCGAATCTGGATACGCAGGCAGAGCACATGCGCAAGACCCTGACGAGGGTTTGCGACGCTGCGATGCCACGCGTCTCCAAGCGGCAGCCTCCGTGCAAGCAATCGGTTCACTGGTGGACCGAGGAGCTGGGCGAGATGCGAAAGGCAGTTCGCATCATCAGCCACAGGCTCAAACGCTGCAGGGCGCGCCGTCCTCCGGACTTCGTCGCGGAAAATGGACTCGTGGGCGAGTTTAGAGAGGCCAGAAAGGCCCTTTCGATTGCAATATTGCGATCGAAAGCCCGGGCTCGGGCCGAGCTCCTCGAGACGCTCGATCGGGACCCTTGGGGGCGCCCGTACCGTGGGGCCCGCAACAAGTTGCGGCCTTGCACATCCACGGTCACGGAAACGCTCGAACCCGAGGTGCTCCGGTCGGTTATCGATGGGCTCTTCCCGGATCCGGGGAACTTCACTCCCCCCAGTATGGGTCCACCCATTCCCGACACCCCCACGGACGAGGAGCCTCACTCCATCTCCGAGGGGGAGCTAGACGTCGCCCTGGACCGGCTCCGGGGCAGGAAGACGGCACCGGGACCCGACGGGGTTCCAGGTCGACTCCTCTTCCTGGCTGCAAAACACCTACGCAGCCAGCTGCGGGACCTCTTCGAAGCCTGTATTCGCGCAGGTAGGTTCCCGTCGCAATGGAAAGAGGGTCGTTTGTGCCTACTTCCAAAGGGAGGTCGGCCTCCCAACGATCCGTCCGCCTACAGGCCCATAGTGCTGCTGAACGAGGTCGCCAAGGTCTTCGAGAAGATCTTGGCGGAGCGGCTTGTGAAGCATCTAGACACTGTGGAGCCGGGGCTATCAGATACGCAGTTCGGGTTTCGGCGGAGGCGCTCCACGATGGACGCCTTCGAGACGCTGCGAACGTTGACGGACGAAGCCGTCCAAGCGAAGGACGTCGTTCTTGCAGTGTCGCTAGACATAGCGAACGCCTTTAACAGCCTCCCTCATGAGACGATCAGGGAGGGGCTCCGCGCGCACGGAGTCCCCCCGCACCTCACGAGGCTGTTGGGCGAGTACCTGCGAGATCGGCACATCCTTTGGGAGGGCGGTGAGTCCGCCAACCACGTGTTAGGTCGGCGACGTGTCGCGTGCGGCGTTCCACAGGGATCGGTCCTCGGGCCTATCCTTTGGAACGTAGGCTATGACTGGATCCTTCGGGTGACGGTCCGGCCCGGAGTAGGGCTGATCTGCTTTGCGGACGACACCCTACTCACGGCACGCGCCGCGTCTTTTGCGGAATCCGTGGACGTTGCCAACGACGGGTTGGCGATCGTCGTAGATCGAATAGCTAGGCTGGGCTTGAGGGTCTCCCCCGCGAAAACGGAGGCCGTCATGTTCCATAGGAAATTCCGGAATCCTCCCCCGGACTTGTCCGTTACAGTTCAGGGGGTGGCGATCAGAGTAGGGCCCACGATGAAATATCTTGGGCTAGTTTTAGACGGGAAATGGCTGTTCAAAGCGCACTTTGAGCAGCTAGTTCCCAAACTTCTGAATTCCGCGGGCGCACTCTCCAGGCTTCTTCCTAACGTGGGGGGGCCGGGGGGTGCGACGCGGAAGCTTTATTCCGGCATCCTGAGGAGTATGGCACTCTACGGTGCGCCCGTCTGGTCCGATGCGCTTCACCGCCACAACCGAACCCTGCTGCACCGCGCGCAGCGGGTTCTGGCCGTGAGGACCATACGGGGGTACCGCACAGTGTCGTGGTCGGCGGCGACTCTCTTGGCAGGCGAGCTGCCCTGGCCTCTCCAGGCAGACGTCCTGTCCAGAGTTCGTCGCGCCCAGCAGGATGCCCTAGCTAGAGGACTGACCTTCTGTCAAGTCGAATTAGAGACGGTCAGGAAGCGGGAAACCCATTCCTGCCTCGTCGCCTGGTCTCGTGACCTCGAACACCCTGTGGCCGGCGGCTATACGGTGGATGCAATCAGGCCGCAGCTGGAGAGATGGGTGACCCGCACCAGCGGAACCCTGACCTTCAGGACGACTCAGATACTGACCGGACACGGTTGTTTCGACCAGTATCTGTTTCGCATTGTGGGCTGCTTGCCTTCCCCGGACTGCCGCCAATGCGGCGCACCCGATACGGCGTTACACACGCTTGTTGAGTGCGCTGCATGGACGCCTCAGCGTTTCGAGCTCGAGACACACGTAGGAGCCGTCCGATCGCTTGGCGACTTGGTAACGGCCATGTTGCACAGCGACGACCGCTGGGAGTCTGCGGTTTCTTTCTGTGAGGCTGTAATGTCTCTAAAAGAGGCCGCAGAAAGGGATAGGGAGCGAAGCCCTTCAGCGCGTGCCGCTAATGTCACCCGAGGCCGCCGGCCTTCAGCTGGCACTCGACGAGGCAGGTACGCGCGTTACTTCCCTCCCTGAGTTAGGTTCCGGTACGAGGGGCCCCTTGCTACTAGGCAACGCAAGGGATTCAGCCCCCGTTTCGAAGTGGGGTGTGTTCTCCCAGGGCACACTCCAGGCACTTTATTGCGCTGGATCGACTGTTGCGTAACTATGTTCTATATCTCAGTCTTTCCTTCACAACAAAGCGCAGGGTCGACGGGAGGAGAGGTTTTTTAGTGGGTATTGAGGTTGTTCGCTCGTGTAACATCGCTCGGAGTCGCCACACTCCTCTGTGTAATCCATCGCGGGCGGAGCGCAAATAAAGCATACTATTGCTAGCGTTATCGCCCCCGATGGATGCGTGCCGTTTCCTAGTGACGGCCCAGAGAGTGCGTAAATCGGTTAGCATTTTCCCTCGCCTCAAAAAAAAAAAAAAAAAAAAAAAAAAAAAAAAAAAAAAAAAAAAAAAAAAGACTGGTTAGGTTAGGTTAGGTTCAGTGAATTTCGAAAATTCTGAAAATTTTCTGGAATGATTATATTGGTTTCCCTTACATACGACTTGGCTTGTTTCATTGATTTTTGACAATTTTGCATAGATTTTGACCCGGCTTTGCTTGTTTTTTTGTGTTTTTCTGTTTTTGCTGTTTGACCTGGCTCTTTCTTTTGGACTTTGATTTTGCTCTACGCTTTGGATTGTTTTACGGTTTTTGACACCCCCCACCCCACCCCCATGGGGGGGGGGCCTGTTTAATGGCTGAATCGGGCGGAAAAGGTGCCTCGGGGGTCTGTGAGGTCCGGAAACGGCCCAACACTCGCTCCCGAGGGGATAATGCTGGTTCTGACTCCGATGAGTCAGCGAGAAAGTTGTTGACCGAGGAGGACACCCAGAAACCTGGGTCCCGACGCAGCAGGGTGCTCGTGGGGGCCCGGCAAAGGGGTCATAGCGTCGGAATGACGCTGTCCCGTGAGGGGACGGTGGAGGTCGAGGCTCAGGCGGATGCCTTTGTCTCGGACCTCCGTAAGAGGTTTTTGAAGAAGAAGACAAAGGCTCCTGAGCCTTCAGAAGTTGACGTACCCCCCGAAATGGACCCGAGGCTGCAGGACATGGACAACCTGGATGCGGAGGAACTCCGCACCATGGCCGGTGCCCACGTTGCCACCATCTATAACGTGGCCCAGACCTCGGGGAACCTTAAGGGGGGTTACGTCAAGCAACTTAAAGCGGCGGCGGGGGCCCTGATGGAGGTGACAGAGAGTCTCTCCAGGAGGACCCTCAACGCCGAGGCGAGGAAACTGAGCCTCGACAATATCAAGTTGAGACGCGAGGTGGACTCCCTGCGGGCCGAGATTCGGGCCTACCGCAGGGAGTTCGAGGAAATGAAGACTGCGGCCAAGGACGCCGCAGCCAGAGAAAAGGCCAATGTTAGCGGCGAGGAGGCTGCGGCTGTGGAGGCCGTACCCAGTGAAGTTAGGCCTTCGCCTAGGGACGAGGGGGGGGCCATAAGTACTGGAGCACCCCCATTCGACATGGAGGAGTTTAAGCGCTCCATCATCATGTCGATGGGGAATCTCGTTGACGCCCGTCTGGCGGTCTTCGAGGACCGGTTGCCCCCTCCCAAGATTGTGCGTCCGCCGCTGGCCGCGGACAAGAGGTCGAAGGCGGGACCTGGGACTTCGGGTTCTGCGCCTTCCCCCATGGCTGTCCCTCCCAGGGCCTCCCAATATCCAACGGAGTCCCTGGAGATGGATTTCGAGCCGACCCCGACGGCGGTAACCCCTTCCCCCTCCTTCCCCCCGTTGCCCCCCGTACCTCCCCCGTCGTTTGCTCAAGTGGTGGGCCCTCCACGCCCCCACCCGAAACCGGGTCCCTCTGGTCTCCAGGGGGCCCCAAGAAGACAGGGAGCTGCCCCAGCCCCCCCGTTGTGGTCCACCCCCCCCTCTGCCCCCGCCCCCGCCCAAACGGACCGGGGCGAGTGGACGGTAGTGGGGGCTGGCAGAAAAAGTAAGAGGCAAGAGAGGAGAGAGAGGAGAGCGAGGGGATACCCCACCCCAGCCCCCGCCCCCTGGACCTCTGCTCCGCAGTGGCGGAACGAGCCGGCCCGGAGACCTCCTCCGAGGCGACCGGCTCCGTTGGTGGAAGCCAAGGCAGCGGCAGTCATGGTGACGCTGCTGCCTGATGCCGCTCAGAAGGGCATGACCTACCGCCAGGTCTTCGAAAAGGCCGCGACGGCAGTTGATCTACAGGCGATGGGCCTCAGAGAGGGCCTAAAAATCGTCCGGACAGCCAGTGACGCCCGGCTGCTGGAAATGCCGCCGGGGCCGGAAGGCGTTGAAAAGGCCGACCGGCTGGCTGTGGTCCTGGCTGCAGTATTGGAGGGCGTGGCTGAGGTCGCTAGACCGGTGAAGAAGGGAGATATCCGCGTCACCGGGCTCGACGACTCAGTCACGCCGCGGATGTTGGAGGAGGCCATCGCTCGCGCTGGGAACTGCCCTCGCGAGCAAGTAAGATCCGGCGGTATCGGTGTTGGACCGGGGGGGATGGGCGCAGCTTACGTCCAGTGCCCCGTCCCGGTCGCCAAGATGTTGTCCGAGCTGAAGCACGTCTGTGTGGGGTTCAGCTCGGCAGTTGTGTCGGCCCGTGAGAGGCGACCCATACGTTGCATGCGGTGCCTCTACACGGGCCATATTACGATAATGTGCCCCGATGGGCGAGTGGATAGGTCGGCCCTGTGTTTCCGCTGCGGCAAAAGCGGGCACAGGGTCGCCCAGTGTACAGAGCCTCATGCTCATTGTGTGGTTTGCGCCGAGTCGGGTCTCGACGCAAACCACGTGGCGTTGTCGAGGGGCTGCCTCCCTCCTCACGTCAGAGGCAAGTTTGTGCCCCCGGCAAACATCGGGGTAGGACGACACCAGGAGGAGTCTAGTATGTCACACTAAAATGCCCGGACGACATATTAGACTCCTACAAGGCAATGTTAACCACTCCGCCGGGGCTCAGGATCTGCTCCTGCAGTCCATGGCGGAGTGGGAGGTTGGTCTGGCCGTAATTTCGGAACCGTATTACGTCCCCCCCCAGGGCAACTGGGTCGGGGACCTGGATGGCACGGTGGCAGTTGTTGCTAGTTCGGGCGCTAGCACCCCACTCTTCGAGATCGAGAGGGGGCGGGGTTACGCGGTGGCAGGTTGGGGCGAGCACACCTTCATAGGTGTGTATTTTTCCCCCAACCGTTCCCTGGCAGAGTTCGAGCTCTTCTTGGATTCTGTCAGGGCCGCCGTGGGCAGACAGTCGCCGAGGGCGACGTTCGTACTCGGCGACTTCAACGCCAAATCCCGCTCCTGGGGAAACACTGTCACCGAATTGAGGGGACTGGCTGTGGAAACGTGGGCGCTACAAAGTGGTTTGACCCTTTTGAACCGAGGTTCGGTCCACACCTGCGTGCGAGCGCGGGGTGGCTCCGTCGTTGATTTGTCGTTTGCCACCCATGCGATCGCACGCAGGGTGATGAATTGGAAAGTCGAGGAGGAGGTGGAGACTTTGTCGGACCACCTCTACATAAGGTTCGAGGTCTCCCCTCCTCCTAGTAGAACAGGGTCAAACCCCCCACGCAGCCACGGTCAGTTCCCCCGATGGGCCCTCGGCCGGCTCGATCCCGAGCTGGCCGGAGAGATGGCCGCCATCCAGGGCTGGACCAACCATGAGAGCAACACCTGTCCGGAGGATCTGGCGGAAGGCATGCGCAGAACCCTTACGAGGGTCTGCGATGCCTCGATGCCCCGGTCGCGTCGACGTCGGCGGAAACCAGCGGTCTACTGGTGGACCGCGGAGATCGGCGGCCTCAGGGAGGCAGCCCTTCGGGCCCGCCGGTCTCTGAAAAACTGCCGACGTCGGCATCCTCCGGACAGAGGTGAGGAGGAACATCGCTTGGAGGAGTATCGGGCGGCTAAGCAGGCCCTACAATTGGCCATTAGCCAGTCCAAGACTCGGGCCCGGGAAGAAATCTTAGTCAGTTTGGATGGGGACCCCTGGGGACGACCGTATCGGGCGGCGCGCAAAAAGCTGCGCGCCTGCCCCGCCCCAGTCACGGAGTCCCTACCTGAAGGGGTCCTTAATAGAATTGTGGACGGGCTCTTCCCGGACCCGGGACCCTTTACTCCTCCAAGAATGTGTCCTCCTCGTGAAATACCCTCGGAGACTGATCCTCCCCCAGTCTCCGAGGAGGAGTTGGAAGTGGCGCTGGACCGTCTCCGGCGCCGGAAAACGGCACCGGGACCGGACGGGGTCCCGGCCAAGGTCCTCTTCCTGGCCGCCAAACATCTAGGCGGCCAGCTTCGGGAACTCTTCAACGCCTGCATTAGGACGGGTGAGTTCCCGAAGCAATGGAAAGAGGGCCGGCTGTGCCTCATTCCAAAAGAGGGCCGCCCTCCCGAAGATCCCTCCGCCTACAGGCCCATCGTGCTGTTGGACGAGGTGGCAAAAGTATTCGAAAAAATTCTGGCGAGCCGCCTCGTCCGGCACCTGGAATCATCAGATGGGCCTGGTCTCTCGGAGGCTCAGTACGGATTTAGGGCAGGGCGTTCGACTCTAGACGCCCTGTTTTCGCTTAGGAGCCTCACGAGAGAGGCGGAGAGTATAGAGGAGTCTGTCTTGGTGGTATCGTTGGACATCCAAAATGCCTTCAACAGCCTTCCCTTCGAAACAATATTAGAGGCACTCCGGTCTCATGGGGTGCCTCCGTATCTCGCTAGGCTGTTGGGGGCATACCTCCAAGACAGATTCATCCTCTGGGAGGGCGAATTCGGCCAGATCTCAGGTAGGCGACGTGTCGTGTGCGGTGTTCCACAGGGTTCGGTTCTGGGTCCGATCCTGTGGAACATCGGTTATGACTGGCTCCTCCGAGAGCCAGTCCTGCCCGGGATGGGGGTGATTTGTTACGCTGACGACACCCTCATCACGGCCCGGGGCGGAACCTACGAGGAGTCCGTGGAACTAGCCAACGCCGCGACGGCGTTGGTAGTTGAGAGAGTTCGCCGGTTAGGCTTGAGGGTCTCCCCAGATAAAACGGAGGCCCTCATGTTCCACGGACGACGTAGGAGACCGCCCCGGGACACGCACGTCGCCGTCCAGGGAGTGGCGGTAGCGGTAAAGGCCCAGATGAAGTACCTGGGCCTTGTTCTAGACGGGAAGTGGAGCTTCGGGGCCCACTTTACCCAGCTCGCCCCGAAGCTGCTAGGTGCCGCTACCGCCCTGGCCAGATTGTTACCAAATGTGGGAGGGCCGGGCACGGCCTGCAGAAAGCTCTATACTGGTGTCTTGCGGAGCATGGCGTTGTACGGTTCCCCCGTGTGGGTCGACGCGCTCCATCGGAAAAACAGGACCCTTCTGAGACGTTCTCAGAGGGTCCTGGCGGTACGGGCCATACGGGGTTACCGTACGGTCTCATGGACAGCAGCGACACTGCTCGCGAGCGACCCGCCTTGGGAACTACAGGCGGAGGTGCTCGCGGCAGTGCACCGCTTTCGGCAAGACATCAGGGAGAGAGGAGAGAGGCCGTGTCCGGCAGAAATAAGAAGGGTCAGGGCCTTGGCGACCGAGGCCCTGATCGAAGAATGGGCTGATGACCTGAGGTCCCCAGTGGCAGGAAAGGAGACGGTGGAGGCGGTCCGCCCCCACCTGGCTCGTTGGGTCTCGAGAAAATTCGGGACCCTAACGTACAGGCTGACGCAGATACTTACCGGGCATGGCTGCTTCGGTAAGTATCTGCACCAGGTAGCGGGGCGGGAACCGACCCCAGAATGTGTAGAATGCGGCGCACCCCTCGACACGGCGATTCACACGCTGTTGGAGTGCGCCGCATGGGGACCTCAGCGTCATCAGCTAGAAAGCAATGTGGGTCCTGTGTCCTCGCTCCAGCAATTGGTAGGAGCCATGCTGTCGAGCGAGGACGGATGGAATGCGGTTGCCTCCTTCAGTGAGACGGTCATGTCCCTGAAGGAGGCCGCAGAGAGGACCAGGGAGGAGGATGCGTATGCGGACCCCATCCGACAACGGCGGACTGGCCGTCGGAGGCGTCGCTACGCACACCTCCTCCCTTAGTGCCATCACAGGGGGCCGCGGGAAACGGGAGAGCCCGCGGACTTCCTCCCCTGTTGATGAAGCAGGGCACCTTGCCTTCGGGGTGTCCTGAAGTTTAGCCAGGCGTAGGGGCGTCACGAATGTAGTAGCAATGCTCTAGTTCTCGTGGCGCCCCGTAAAAGCGCAGGTAAGAGGCCCAGGTTAGGTTTAGTGGGTAGTCTGGCGGTCCGACGTCTCGCGACTGCTTCGCCGCGGCGAAGCCTGCGTGCAGAGCCGACCGCCAGGAGTCCCACACACCCCTCGGATCACCCCTTCTCCCGGGGCCCGAGGCAGTGTCGCAAGAGAAGACATTCCCCCTGGGTTACCAAAAAAAAAAAAAAAAAAAAAAGGTTAGGTTAGGTTAGGTTAGGTTAGGTTAGGTTAGGTTAGGTTAGGTTAGGTTTCCCCCAGGGGGTGCCGCCCTGGACTCCCCCCCCGTCCAGGTAGCGGTACAAGGGGATGCGTCCCCGGGGCCCCGAGCCGCCACTGTCCCATTCCCCCTTCACTCCGTGACAGTGGTGTCCCACCTATCCGCCTCCTCATCCTAAAAGGCCTTCCCTTCCTTCCAAACCTCCTCCCCAAACACCCATCCCTTCCGTTGCGACCGCCAGCGTCGAGATTTTCTCCGCTGGCCGTCAAGGATGGCGGTGGTGATGTCCACCCCACCACCGCCCGCCTGACCGGCGACCTACCCTCCCCTAGCTGTGTGCGCCCGCCGCTGACGCTGCTTTGTGCGCGAGGCGGCGCGGAAAAGGGGAGGAAGGAGAGGGGGGAGGGGTGTTGGCGCAGGAGCAATCCTTCGCAGCCTCACCCTCCCCCCATCGCGAAGCCCCCCCCCGCCGCTGACGCTGCTGTGTGCGCGAGGCGGCGGAGGGGGAGAAAGGAGAGGGAGGGGTGATGGCGCAGGAGCAATCCTTGCAGCCTCCCCCTCCCCCACTATCGCGAGGCCCCCCCTGCCGCTGACGCTGCTGTGTGCGCGAGGCGGTGGGGGGGGCGGGGTGGAAGGAGAGGGGGGAGGGGTGTTGGCGCAGGAGCAATCCTTCGCAGCCTCCCCCTCCCCCCATCGCGAAGCCTCCCCCCGCCGCTGACGCTGCTGAGAGCGCGAGGCGGCGGAGGGGGAGAAAGGAGAGGGAGGGGTGATGGCGCAGCCTCCCCCTCCCCCCCCCCATCGCGAAAGCCCCCCCCGCTGCTGACGCTGCTGTGTGCGCGAGGCGGCGGGGGGGAGGAGGAAGGAGAGGGAGGGGTGATGGCGCAGGAGCAATCCTCGCAGCCTCCCCCTCCCGGCGGCAGCGGGCGTCGAGGTCTGAGGGATCATTTGAGACCTCCGCCCGCACTAATGCCGCGAGAGGGCGCGAGAGGTAGCCGCGCGTTCCTCTCAGGGCCGGGGAAAGTTCACTCCCCGGCCCGAACACAGGAGAGGCCGCCTCTGTTTACGAGGCGGCCAGCCGCTGCCGGGGTTCGCGGGTTAAAGCTAACGCTGTATACCGTGTCCCCGGCGCTAGGCGGAAGAAGGCTCCCATGGGGTTTTAGTGGGTATACCGGCGCCGGTCGTATTGATTAATCGGCGTCGGGGAGCCCCACACACCGGCCGCGCTGATCCCTCGCGCGGCTGACGGTGCGGCAACGCATTTCCCCATGTAAAAAAAAAAAAAAAAAAGGTTAGGTTAGGTTAGGTTAGGTTTCCCCCAGGGGGTGCCGCCCTGGACTCCCCCCCCCGTCCAGGTAGCGGTACAAGGGGATGCGTCCCCGGGGCCCCGAGCGGCCACTGTCACATTCCCCATTCACTCCGTGACAGTGGTGTCCCACCTATCCTCCTCCTCATCCTAAAAAGCCTTCCCTTCCTTCCAAACCTCCTCCCAAAACACCCTTCCCTTCCGAAGTCAGGTGGTGCGCCACTTCGCCGACCATCATGGTGGAGTGGTTGGGTCTCCCAGTGTCGACGCATTCTGCTCCGCTGGCAGACCAGGAGAGGCGGCACGGTTCTGCCCCGTGCGCCCCTTGAAGAGGACAGTGGCGGCGGGCTCAGTGGTGGGGCGAGAGTCTCGCCACTGGGCGCTACCGCCGAGCGTTATCCCGCGTGGTGTCGTGGATCACGTCTCGCGGCCACGCGGGACCGCGGGGCTTGCCTTCAGTGGCTGGCCCAAGAGGAGAAAACCTCACTAAAAAACCCCTACACTTAAGCTGCGGCGCAGGGCGATCTGTTTTGAGGCCGGGGGGGTAAACCCGGTCGCTACTGCGAACCACACCCCGTTTTCTGTTTAAAAAAGTTGTGTACTCGTGGGAACAAAATGGCAAATTTGAATTCTTTTAAAAAAACTGACGCAGTGCCTGAGAAGGGCGTAGCAGACGTAGACGAGGGGCCCGCGAAGGGCCCAACCACCACCACCAACCCGAAAGGGCCCGTGAAGGGCGGAGAAAAAAGCTTCACCTCGCGCTTTTTCGCGGCCATTTCCGGGCCGTCGGAAGTGCCAAAGGCTGCTCAAGCAGGTGGCTCCCGCACACTGCGGTCGAAGCCACCTGCCGAAGATGAAGAGTTCTCGTCCAGCTCATCAATGGACGAGGACAGGACGGCCCCTCCCGATAAGGCCCCACCAAAGGCCCCGGCTCCCAAAGAGCCGGCGGGCAAGGGCAAGGGCCAGGCTGCCCCCCGCAACGAGCGGTTGAGGCAGTTCCTGGCTCTGGACGACCTAAGCCCTATGACGTCGTCCGACGAGGAGGGCATACTACCCCCGAGTCCCCCCCCGCCTAGGCCCCCTGCAGCTTCCAAAGCGCAGGAAACCAAGCGGGGTAGAGGACGCCCACCCACCACGGGGGAGTATGTTGGCTTGGCTGAGGCCAAGCAAAAATATGTAGAGGCCCAGCGCGCAGCTCTCGCGCTGGAAACAGAGAAGGAGATAGTGGAGAGGGCCTCGTCAATGGCTACAACGAGGGTGACGCGATCCAGAGCGGCACCCACCCTCGAAAGCCAGCCCTCTCCGGAGGCCAGCGCGGAGCACGCGCAGGGCCTCAAAAAACAGATCACCGACTCCCTGGCGGTGGTCTCAGGAGTGGCCAAGGTCTCCAAAGGCCTAAAGGGGACCTTGCAGAAGGCCCTCAAGGAGGCGGTTGCGGCGATGCAGGAAGCTTCGGAGGAGCTTCTCAGCCGTACCAGCAGTGAGGAGGTCGCCCTGCTCCGTGCCGCAAACACGCGCATGGAGTCAGAGATTGCAGACCTCCGAAACGAGCTGAAGAAGCTCCAAACCGAGCTCGTGAGGCCGCGTGAAGCCGCGCCGCCTCCAGCAGAACCACCGCCGTCGCAAACGGAGTCGGTGATGGCCGCGAACTTAGAGCGCATGACGCTCCTCTTCGAGTCCAGGTTCGCGGCCATGGAGGAGCGGATGCGCTCGACTCAGCTGGCCTCGTCACCAAGACCAGCCCTTACGCCGAGCCCCGCTCCCCAAAGTAGAGTTGTGTCTCTGCCGAGCTCGCCCAGCATGCTACGGCCCTCGGCAGAGGAATTCCCTCCGCTACCCTCTCAGAGGGTAAGCGTGGAGACGGTGGCGACGACGTCCATCCCGTCGCCACCCGCCTGTCCGGCGCCCCCTCCCCAATCGGCCGCGGCTGAGAAGGGCTGGACGACGGTCAGCAACAAGAAGAAGGCCCGAAAAAGAGCCGCCCAACCGTCGTCCGGTACCCAACCGGCCGCGACCGCCGCCGACGCGCCGACCACCCGCGCGAGGCGGCGAGGTGGCAGAAATCGTGGGGGGAAAGATAAGGGGGAGATGGCGCAGGCCCCGGCCTCGCAGCCCCCCCCTCCTCCACCACCCCCACCATCCAAAAAGAAGACCGTCGCCAGGGGCAGGAAGGTTCCGCGTCTGCGTCCGCCAAACACCTCCGCCGTCATACTGACTTTGCAGTCAGGCGCGGAGGAGAGAGGCGTGACGTACCTGAACGTCCTGTCCCAGGCCAAAGCCAAAATCCGGCTGGCCGACCTCGGCATTGAAGGCGGGCTCCGGTTGAAGCGAGCGCGCACTGGGGCGCGGATGCTGGTGGTGCCTGGCGCCTCCAGCGCCCCCCAGGCTGACGCCCTTGCCGCGAGCCTGCGCACTGTGCTCAATGCCGAGGATGTGCGTGTGTCCAGGCCTGAGAAGACAGTCGGTCTTCGCGTCTCGGGCCTGGACGACACCACGGAAGGAGAGGACGTGGCCGCTGCCATCGCGCGGACCACCGGATGCTCTGTCGACAGCATCAAGACGAGCAAAGTCCGCCCCGGTCCAGACGGGGCGGGCTCGACAGTGGTGGTCTGCCCGGTGGCAGCTGCCAAGTCACTACTAAAGGAGGGGACGAAGCTCCTGGTGGGCTGGGCCTCAGCCACGGTTAAGGCCCTCCCCCATCGCGCACAGAGGTGCTTCCGCTGCCACGAGCTCGGGCATGTGGCGGCGAGATGCACCTCCGAGGTGGACCGCAGCGATTTCTGTTATCGCTGCGGTGAAGCAGGACATCTCGTGACCGGCCCCTGCACCGCGAAACCGCACTGCTCCGTGTGCGAAGTCGCGGGCAGGCCAGCCGGTCACCAGCTAGGTGGGGGATCCTGCGGATCCCGGAAGCCCACCAGGAGCAAAAAGGTCAGCCGGAAGGAGGCGCCGGATAAGGCCGCGGCCGCGGCGGCAACAACATCAGCCGCCGCGGGGAGCGGCGAGACGTAACGCCCGTGGTCTAACAGCAGCCACGGGCGGGCGGCAGCGGGCGTAGAGGTCTGGGGGATCCAGATAGATCTCCGCCCGCACTAATGCCGCGAGAGGGCGCGAGAGGCAGCCGCGCGACCCTCTCAGGGCCGGGGAAACGTCACTCCCCGGCCCGAACACAGGAGAGGCCGCCTCTATTTACGAGGCGGCCCACCGCTCGCCGGGGTTCGCGGGTTAAAGCTCACGCTACATACCGTGTCCCCGGCACTAAGGCGGATGATGGCTCCCATGGGGTTTTAGTGGGTATACCGGCGCCGGTCGTATTGATTAATCGGCGTCGGGGAGCCCCACACACCGGCCGCGCTGATCCCCCGCGCGGCTGACGGTGCGGCAACGCATTTCCCCATGTAAAAAAAAAAAAAAAAAAAAAGGTTTTCCCCAGGGGGTGCCGCCCTGGACTCCCCTCCGTCCAGGTAGCGGTACAAGGGGATGCGTCCCCGGGGCCCCGAGCGGCCACTGTCACATTCCCCCCTTCACTCCGTGACAGTGGTGTCCCACCTATCCGCCTCCTCATCCTAAAAGGCCTCCCTTCCTTCCAAACCTCCTCCCCAAACACCCATCCCTTCCGTTGCGACCGCCAGCGTCGAGATTTTCTCCGCTGGCCGTCAAGGATGGCGGTGGTGATGTCCACCCCACCACCGCCCGCCTGACCGGCGACCTACCCTCCCCTAGCTGTGTGCGCCCGCCGCTGACGCTGCTGTGTGCGCGAGGCGGCGTGGAAAAGGGGAGGAAGGAGAGGGGGGAGGGGTGTTGGCGCAGGAGCAATCCTTCGCAGCCTCACCCTCCCCCCATCGCGAAGCCCCCCCCCGCCGCTGACGCTGCTGTGTGCGCGAGGCGGCGGAGGGGGAGAAAGGAGAGGGAGGGGTGATGGCGCAGGAGCAATCCTTGCAGCCTCCCCCTCCCCCACTATCGCGAGGCCCCCCCTGCCGCTGACGCTGCTGTGTGCGCGAGGCGGTGGGGGGGGCGGGGTGGAAGGAGAGGGGGGAGGGGTGTTGGCGCAGGAGCAATCCTTCGCAGCCTCCCCCTCCCCCCATCGCGAAGCCTCCCCCCGCCGCTGACGCTGCCGAGAGCGCGAGGCGGCGGGGGGGAGGAGGAAGGAGAGGGAGGGGTGATGGCGCAGGAGCAATCCTTGCAGCCTCCCCCTCCCGGCGGCAGCGGGCGTCGAGGTCTGAGGGATCGTTTTGAGACCTCCGCCCGCACTAATGCCGCGAGAGGGCGCGAGAGGTAGCCGCGCGTTCCTCTCAGGGCCGGGGAAAGTTCACTCCCCGGCCCGAACACAGGAGAGGCCGCCTCTGCTTACGAGGCGGCCAGCCGCTGCCGGGGTTGCGGGTTAAGCTCGCGCGTGTACCGTGACCCCGGCGCTAGGCGGAAGAAGGCTCCCATGGGGTTTTAGTGGGTATACCGGCGCCGGTCGTATTGATTAATCGGCGTCGGGGAGCCCCACACACCGGCCGCGCTGATCCCTCGCGCGGCTGACGGTGCGGCAACGCATTTCCCCATGTAAAAAAAAAAAAAAAAAAAAAAAAAAAAGGTTAGGTTCCCCCCCCCCCAGGGGGTGCCGCCCTGGACTCCCCTCCGTCCAGGTAGCGGTACAAGGGGATGCGTCCCCGGGGCCCCGAGCGGCCACTGTCACATTCCCCCCTTCACTCCGTGACAGTGGTGTCCCACCTATCCGCCTCCTCATCCTAAAAGGCCTTCCCTTCCTTCCAAACCTCCTCCCCAAACACCCATCCCTTCCGTTGCGACCGCCAGCGTCGAGATTTTCTCCGCTGGCCGTCAAGGATGGCGGTGGTGATGTCCACCCCACCACCGCCCGCCTGACCGGCGACCTACCCTCCCCTAGCTGTGTGCGCCCGCCGCTGCCGCTGCTTTGTGCGCGAGGCGGCGTGGAAAAGGGGAGGAAGGAGAGGGGGGAGGGGTGTTGGCGCAGGAGCAATCCTTCGCAGCCTCACCCTCCCCCCATCGCGAAGCCCCCCCCGCCGCTGACGCTGCTGTGTGCGCGAGGCGGCGGAGGGGGAGAAAGGAGAGGGAGGGGTGATGGCGCAGGAGCAATCCTTGCAGCCTCCCCCTCCCCGACTATCGCGAGGCCCCCCCTGCCGCTGACGCTGCTGTGTGCGCGAGGCGGTGGGGGGGGCGGGGTGGAAGGAGAGGGGGGAGGGGTGTTGGCGCAGGAGCAATCCTTCGCAGCCTCCCCCTCCCCCCATCGCGAAGCCTCCCCCCGCCGCTGACGCTGCTGAGAGCGCGAGGCGGCGGAGGGGGAGAAAGGAGAGGGAGGGGTGATGGCGCAGCCTCCCCCTCCCCCCCCCCATCGCGAAAGCCCCCCCCGCTGCTGACGCTGCTGTGTGCGCGAGGCGGCGGGGGGGAGGAGGAAGGAGAGGGAGGGGTGATGGCGCAGGAGCAATCCTCGCAGCCTCCCCCTCCCGGCGGCAGCGGGCGTCGAGGTCTGAGGGATCATTTGAGACCTCCGCCCGCACTAATGCCGCGAGAGGGCGCGAGAGGTAGCCGCGCGTTCCTCTCAGGGCCGGGGAAAGTTCACTCCCCGGCCCGAACACAGGAGAGGCCGCCTCTGTTTACGAGGCGGCCAGCCGCTGCCGGGGTTCGCGGGTTAAAGCTAACGCTGTATACCGTGTCCCCGGCGCTAGGCGGAAGAAGGCTCCCATGGGGTTTTAGTGGGTATACCGGCGCCGGTCGTATTGATTAATCGGCGTCGGGGAGCCCCACACACCGGCCGCGCTGATCCCTCGCGCGGCTGACGGTGCGGCAACGCATTTCCCCATGTAAAAAAAAAAAAAAAAAAAAAAAAAAAAAAAAAAAAAAAAAAGGTTAGGTTCCCCCCAGGGGGTGCCGCCCTGGACTCCCCCCCCCGTCCAGGTAGCGGTACAAGGGGATGCGTCCCCGGGGCCCCGAGCGGCCACTGTCACATTCCCCATTCACTCCGTGACAGTGGTGTCCCACCTATCCGCCTCCTCATCCTAAAAGGCCTTCCCTTCCTTCCAAACCTCCTCCCCAAACACCCTTCCCTTCCGAAGTCAGGTGGTGCGCCACTTCGCCGACCATCATGGTGGAGTGGTGGGGTCTCCCAGCGTCGACGCATTTGGCTCCGCTGGCAGACCAGGAGAGGCGGCACGGTTCTGCCCCGTGCGCCCCTTGACGAGGACAGTGGCGGCGGGCTCAGTGGTGGGGCGAGAGTCTCGCCACTGGGCGCTACCGCCGAGCGTTATCCCGCGTGGTGTCGTGGATCACGTCTCGCGGCCACGCGGGACCGCGGGGCTTGCCTTCAGTGGCTGGCCCAAGAGGAGAAAACCTCACTAAAAAACCCCTACACTTAAGCTGCGGCGCAGGGCGATCTGTTTTGAGGCCGGGGGGGCAAACCCGGTCATTACTGCGAACCACCCCCGTTTTTTGATGATAGACAGTTTTTTACTCGTGGGAACAACAATGGATGCACTTAAAAATAAAAACCAAACTGACGCAGTGCCCGCGAAGGGCGTAGTTGACGTAGGAGAGGGGCCCGCGAAGGGCCCAACCACCACCACCAACCCGAAAGGGCCCGTGAAGGGCGGAGAGAAGAGCTTCACCTCGCGCTTCTTCGCGGCGATTTCTGGGCCGCAGGAGGCGCAGAAGCCAAAACCTACCGGCTCCGGTACCAAACCGTCGCAGCCGGTAGTGGACGACCTGTCCTCGTCCGACCCATCCGGGGACGAGGACGAACTGCCCCCCCCTATCCAGGCCCCACCAAAGGCCCCGGCTGCGAAAGCACCGGAGGGGAAGGGCAAGAGCCAGGCTGCCCCCCGCAACGAGCGGTTGAGGCAATACCTGGCGCTGGAAGACATGAGTCCCTTAACGTCATCTGACGAAGAGGGTATTCTGCCTCCGAGTCCGCCCCCGCCTAGGCGCCCGGCAGCTACCAAAGCGCCAGAGACCAAGCGGGGAAGAGGCCGCCCCCCCACCACGGGGGAATATGTCGGCCTAGCAGAGGCCAAACAAAAGTATGTGGAGGCCCAGCGCGAAGCTCTAGCGCTGGAAACCGAAAAAGAGATTGTGGAGAGAGCGTCGACAATGGCTACAACGAGGGTGACGCGATCAAGAGCGGCACCCACCCTCGTAAGCCAACCCTCTCCGGAGGCCAGCGCGGAGCACGCGCAGGGCCTCAAAAAACAGATCACCGACTCCCTAGCGGTGGTCTCAGGAGTGGCCAAGGTCTCTAAAGGCCTAAAGGGGACCTTGCAGAAGGCCCTCAAGGAGGCGGTTGCGGCGATGCAGGAAGCTTCGGAGGAGCTTCTCAGCCGTACCAGCAGTGAGGAGGTCGCCCTGCTCCGTGCCGCAAATACGCGCATGGAGTCAGAGATTGCAGACCTCCGAAACGAGCTGAAGAAGCTCCAAACCGAGCTAGTGAGACCGCGTGAAGCCGCGCCGCCTCCAGCAGAACCACCGCCGTCACAAACGGAGTCGGTGTTGGCCGCGAACCTAGAGCGCATGACGCTCCTCTTCGAGTCCAGGTTCGCGGCCATGGAGGAGCGGATGCGCTCGACTCAGTTGGCCTCGTCACCAAGGCCAGCCTTTTCGCCGAGCCCCGCTCCTCAGAGCAGAATGGTATCTCTGCCGAGCTCGCCCAGCATGCTGCGGCCCTCGGCAGAGGAATTCCCTCCGCTACCCTCTCAGAGGGTAAGCGTGGAGACGGTGGCGACGACGTCCAACCCGTCGCCACCCGCCTGTCCGGCGCCCCCTCCCCAATCGGCCGCGGCTGAGAAGGGCTGGACGACGGTCAGTAAGAAGAAGGCCAGGAAAAGAGCCGCCCAACCGTCGTCCGGTACTCAACCGGCCGCGACCGTCGCCGACGCGCCGACCACCCGCGCGAGGCGGCGAGGTGGAAGAAATCGTGGGGGGAAAGATAAGGGGGAGATGGCGCAGGCCCCGGCCTCGCAGCCCCCCCCTCCTCCACCACCCCCACCATCCAAAAAGAAGACCGTCGCCAGGGGCAGGAAGGTTCCGCGTCTGCGTCCGCCAAACACCTCCGCCGTCATACTGACTCTGCAGTCAGGCGCGGAGGAGAGAGGCGTGACGTACCTGAACGTCCTGTCCCAGGCCAAAGCCAAAATCCGGCTGGCCGACCTCGGCATTGAGGGTGGGCTCCGGTTAAAGCGAGCGCGCACTGGGGCGCGGATGCTGGTGGTGCCTGGCGCCTCCAGCGCCCCCCAGGCTGACGCCCTTGCCGCGAGCCTACGCACCGTGCTCAATACCGAGGATGTGCGTGTGTCCAGGCCTGAGAAGACAGTCGGTCTTCGCGTCTCGGGCCTGGACGACACCACGGAAGGAGAGGACGTGGCCGCTGCCATCGCGCGGACCACCGGATGCTCTGTCGATAGCATCAAGACGAGCAAAGTCCGCCCCGGTCCAGACGGGGCGGGCTCGACAGTGGTGGTCTGCCCGGTGGCAGCTGCCAAGTCACTATTAAAGGAGGGGACGAAGCTCCTGGTGGGCTGGGCCTCAGCCACGGTCAAGGCCCTCCCCCATCGCGCACAGAGGTGCTTCCGCTGCCACGAGCTAGGGCATGTGGCGGCGAGATGCACCTCCGAGGTGGACCGCAGCGATTTCTGTTATCGCTGCGGTGAAGCAGGACATCTTGTGACCGGCCCCTGCACCGCGAAACCGCACTGTTCCGTGTGCGAGGCCGCGGGCAGGCCAGCCGGTCACCAGCTAGGTGGGGGATCCTGCGGATCCCGGAAGCCCACCAGGAGCAAAAAGGCCAGCCGGAAGGAGGCGCCGGATAAGGCCGCGGCCGCGGCGGCAACATCACCAGCCGCCGCGGGGAGCGGCGAGAAGTAACGCCCGTGGTCTAACAACAGCCACGGGCGGGCGGCAGCGGGCGTCGAGGTCTGGGGGATCCAGATAGATCTCCGCCCGCACTAATGCCGCGAGAGGGCGCGAGAGGCAGCCGCGCGACCCTCTCAGGGCCGGGGAAACGTCATTCCCCGGCCCGAACACAGGAGAGGCCGCCTCTGTTTACGAGGCGGCCCACCGCCCGCCGGGGTTCGCGGGTTAAAGCTCACGCTACATACCGTGTCCCCGGCACTAAGGCGGACGATGGCTCCCATGGGGTTTTAGTGGGTATACCGGCGCCGGCCGTACTGATTAATCGGCGTCGGGGAGCCCCACACACCGGCCGCGCTGATCCCCCGCGCGGCTGACGGTGCGGCAACGCATTTCCCCATGTAAAAAAAAAAAAAAAAAAAAAGGTTAGGTTAGGTTAGGTTAGGTTAGGTTAGGTTTTTTTTTTTTTTTTTTTTTTTTAAATAAAAGACGGTCTACGGACTCTGATGTTCCGTACCTTTTTTAAGTTAAGTTTTAATTAATAATATTGATTTGTAATTTTATTTGCGCAGATAACAATATTTTATTGTAGTGTTTAAAATTGACACTTTTACAGATGGTGCCTTGTTGTCAATTTCTTGACTTTTAGGTATAATATGTTGTGAAAAATTTTAACATCTTTGTTAATAATTATATTGGCTTTTTATAAATGTATTGAACTTAGTTAAACTTATTCTAACTTGTGTAGTGTTACTGTTATAAGGTGCGTGTGGTGTTTGGTGTGTGTGGAGTACTAAGTGCTATTTTCTTAATACTATTGCTATTTTGCTATTTTTGTTAGGTAATATTATATTTTTTTTGCTTTTTTGGGTTTATATGTTTTTTTTTTTTTTTTTTTTTTTTTTTTTTTTTTTTTTTTTTTTTTTTTTTTTACTTAAAATATACTATTACAATGATACTTAAAAAATAGCTTATTCTAATACATTTTTGTTGTTTTTTGTTATTGTGTCCGGGTGGTAATTTGTGATTGGGCATTTTGTGGTGGTGGTGTTTGTGTGCTGTATGTTCATTGTGTAATAAGTGTCGTTTTGTGGGTTGCTTTGTGACTTGTTTTGTTGTTTTGTAAGTTGTGTGTTTGTTTTGCGTTGTGTGTTTTGTTATTGTGGTGTATGTGTTGAGTGAGTTGTGTGTAATTATTTAAGGATTTCTGTGTGTGTTTTGGAGAGAATTGAAATTTGGGATAGGATTTGAATTTATTTAAGAGATTATGGTAGCTGTTGTTGTGCCTCCAAAAGATTATTGACGACCGTCTTGTCCCTTATGCGGATCGCCATTTTGAGGATATAATCCCTAATCTCCGCGGTGGTGGCCTTCTGCGCTTTGAGGACGAAGGTAGCAGTGGCGTCCTCCTCGCATACGGACGTATAGTAAATGCATTTGTCCGTGTGCCGCGAGATTGCCACAACCGCATGTGGAATGCTTTTGTACAGGTCCATTTTTCTGGTTTTGGACCTCACAATAACCACAGTCTCGAATGTTAATCCCTGGGCTTCGTGTATCGTTTGGACTGCAGACCTTTCGCCCTTGCCACAACCTAGTTTTATTAGGTTCTCTTTCTCTGACTGCGTATGCGTCAGATAGAGAGTATGTAACGGTCCCGTTTGATCAATTATTCATGTTAAATTTTTTGCTTGAAACTAGTAATTTTATCGTTATTTCGAGCCTTATAGCGACATCTGTTATTTGGCGATAATGTTTTTAGTAATAGTGCAATCGTCATTAATTTGGTTGAACCAGTATATTGGTATCTTGACAATAAGAATATAGTTTGGTTTAGACGTGTTTGGATAGATGGCGTTGGTTCGCTTTGGAATAATATTTTTGTATGTCTGTCTATAGCCAGTCCTTTTTTTGAAACACTGGTTGAATATTAAAAGTAAATTCTGTTAGATTTTTGTGCGTAGAATTTGGATATTTTTGAATTGAGAACAATCCGAGGCTTGTTGGAAAGGGCTGCTGAGGAAGCGAGACAGTCGGGTCGACGTCGTTAACGTGTCCGCTTTGGTCAGCGGAAGTCCGTGAAAATAAAAGAATTTTAATAAATTCTAGTGTGTTAAGATAGAAGAGTTGGAGATGAGAAGCTTGGATGCAGTGATTTAAAATGATTTATTGCCCGCTCGCGTAAAAATATATTAAACCGAAAATAATGATTTAAAGGTCTAAAGGTTTCCTCTAAAGAGTGCTAGCCTTCAGAGTTTGAAACCTCGCGTGTGCAGTGTCGTGAAGTGATAAATGTGAGTGTAGTGTGAAATTATTGAAGATGGTGCTGGGAGCTGAGATTTGAATTCCCGCGCTTGAGGCGGCGTGTTTCGTCGGCAGTCCTGTTTGTTCCTGTTGTCTTCGAAAGCTAAGTGGAATTTACTTTAATTAACTTGCAATGTACATTTTAGTAATTTATAAAAATTACTAAGAAATTATTTACGAAATTTTAAAACAATTCATAAACTTTTTCTCTAAGGCAAATATTTCAATTCTGTGGAAGCCGCCATGTTGGTTGATTCTTAATTGTCAGTCTGAAGTGTGGTTATATTTAAAAATTGTTAAAGATGTTTTGATGTATTATATTGCAAGTTAATACTATTAATATATGGATGGCTTTCTATTTTTATGATAATAAACATTTAACACAGGTATGTGAAATATTGAAACTTATAATCACAAGGTTCCCAGACCTTGGTAGGTTACTTTGCTCGTTGGATTGATACTACAATATGGCTTTCAATGTTTAGGATATTAAACATTTAACATAAGTATGTGAAATGTTGAGACTTATAATCACAAGGTTCCCAGATCTTGGTAGGTTACTTTACCTGTTGGATTGATGCTATAATATGGCCTTGAATATGATTAGATCTTTGCTATGTGAATGTGTATTTTAATACTTTTATTTCAGCTAATAAATCTCTTTCTTTCAGATGGTTAGTTGGATTTTGTCTTTGTGTGTCTGTTCTTTAATATTCTTATTTAATTTTTGCTTGCAAATATTAACTTGAAAACCATCCATAGGTTAATTTATTTTCTATCTGTATAAATTTTGTGTTGTTCTTATAATAATTGATACAGCCGTTTTCTAGTGTGAACTAATAACTTATTAATATTTAACCAAAATCTTTATTTTCGAATAAGTACTTATACCTCAGAGCTGAGAGTTCTAAAACCATTTAAACTAATCTAAACCTATACATAAATCTATGAATATAGACATTATATCATTATAAATTAACTACTAGAACTTGATAGTGAAATACATGAAGAATTATAACCTTAGCGGAGATAAAAAAATAGTTTTCTTTTACACGAATCAATCCTTCTAGGATTGTAAAAATAGTATTAAATGTTCAATATTTATGTGTATGTATATATATATATATTTATCTGGATATTTATATGTTAACATGTCTGTTTGTTTGAAAGGTAAATAGTTTGAGATTAGACTGTTTACATAGGATGAGCTTTATAAGAACTCTATTCAATTATTTGTCTTATGTATTCATATAAATTTTACACATAGTAAGAAATAACTTATATACACACACTTCTAATCAAATGTGAGGTGACAGAGGTGTAAGAATTCCAATTTCAATCAATGAATTTTAGAACAACTGTTTAAGTATTTACATATATTTATGTATGTATTTGATAATTATTGTTTTCTTATTAATGTATTTCAACGTTGTCTAATTACATAAAAGATATTAGACTTGTTAGGTGGTTGTTACCTTTTATTAAAGATTTTAAACTTATAAACATTTAATTTAATTAACTGAATTTCATAATTTATTTTGAACTTTTAATAGTCCAATGGACTTTGCTGAGTTGATTTAATGCAACTTGTTTTCTATTTTTGATTACTTTATTATACTTTCTTCATTGATATTCATAACAGATCTTCATGTTATATCTTGAATGTATATAAAGGTTTTTAGTGAGTTTTGAACAATTAAGGATTTCATCAGACACTCTTTTAACTAAGATGTGGTTTAAAGGACTGATTAAATAATATTCACTTAATAAAATTTCTGAATTTCAACTGTGACTGACGCGCTATATTTTAAAAAAATTGAATTTCTAATTTTTTGTGGATAACATGTCAGTTTAACTGGAGTTATTATTTTACCAATGCAACTTATAGGGTCTATTCATTGGGGTTTCAATTTGTTTATGATCGTTTAAATATTATATATTAAATTTATTAATACAAGTTTATTTGTAGCGGAAGTGGATTATGATTTCATTATAATTTTCTATTAAAGCCATTATTTGTAGGTTTAGTGTAGAAGCTTGTGGGACCTTAAGGAGCAGTTGTATTTCAGGAGCTGGAACAATAAACTTTATTTCTTTTAGGGTGAATTATGGATTCTTTTGTCAAATCTTATAAATGGAGACTTAAGGGAACTGTAAGCTGAATAATTGAATTCTAGGGTGGTTTGCTGCAACACTTTAGTGATTTTATGAGTAGAAAGGGGGTGTGTTTGTTTAAGTTTGTTCGATATCTAACTAGATTGATAATTATTTGAGTTTCAGCTGGAGTCTGGAGTATATTAGTTCATATTTGAAGTTTGCTTTTGGGGTTATACTATATCTTTTATTTAAGTATTTATGTATTTATCCTATGGAATTACATGATAACATTACACTATACAACAATCATGCACTCTATATGGGAGAGCTAATTGACTTTAGAAAAATTAAAGTTTATTTAATTTTATAGGTTTTTAATATTTTAAATACTTTCTTGTTGAGAGAGTCTACTTTGGCACTTGGCTTTGTTTGGTGCAAAAGAGTTGTTGATTACAATTTAATTTTTTATTAGAGGTTTCTTTTGATTAGTTATATTTTCTTAAACTAGTAGTTCTACTGTTATCAAGTGTGTATAAAATAGACATTTAAATATGATTATAAAATGAAGTGACGAGATGTTGTTGATTACAATTTAAATTTTATTAAAGGTTTCTGTTGATTAATTACACTTTCTTAAACAAACAGCTCTACTGTTACCAAATGTGTATAAAATAGGCATTTAAATATTATTACAAAATGAAGTGATGAGGGTGAAAGCACATATTGAAGGTTTCTATGAAGATTCAGATTAGGACCGGGTTTTATGAGCTCTGCAACCTTGGACTAATGGATTCACGACCCATTCGTTTATTGTGGCAACGTTCCCTTGGATAATTTCGTCAATTATCAAGGATTATCGCGCGTACAGCTTTTAAGCAAATTTAGTTTGTTTTTATAATATGTGTATTCACGAGACTAAAAATGGTTTCACATATTAAGATTAACTGAATTGGTAACTGAAGGTCTGGAGCCAGTTAAGCCGCGGATCAGCCTAGAGGCGCGTGGGCACTTGCTTTTAGGGATAAGCTACCGTGTTGTAGGAGGATCAATCGTATCAAAATTTGTTTTCTTTTACGATATGTGACTTCATGAGAGTCTTAGATGTAGTTAGGCCAAGTGGACTTGACTGAATTAGAAAGGATGATTAAAGATATCTACATTTGAGCATTGTTACCAATGAAGACATCTTTGATGCAGAGTATCACCATTTTATGTTAAATATAACTCTAAACTTTACTTTTACGGTGCTATGCTCTCATCTTCTGGGTGCTAGGGTCATTAGACGGATGTAAGGATTTGCCAAATTCACTTTAACTTTCAATTTCATTTTAACCTTCACGGCGAACCTGAAACCTGTCTTTGACAAGGGAATCTCAATAAAAAACTTACTTTTACGGGGCTATACTCTCATCTCTTGGGCGCTAGGGTCGTTAGACAGATGTAAGGTTTCGCTAATTTACTTTAATTTAAACTTCATTTTAACCTTCACGGCGAACCTGAAACCTGTCTTCGACAAGGGAATCTATTATATGAGTGAAGTTGTCTCTCGCCAAACTTTAATTTAAAATTTACTTATAATTCATAGAGAGACATTCTGAAACTCTTACTCTGACAATTTAGGGATGGGAATTTTATGAGATGTAGAGAGTATCACTATTTAAACTTCAATTAACTCTTATTACTGCATCAGGGGAGGTCTTTGAGGTGACGTTCCTCATAATGACAATTTTATATGATATTTTGGAAAGGTGACTTTAAGATGAAATGTTCACTTAAGTCTTTTGGCTTTTCCAACTCATTTTACACACAAGGCACTCCAAATGAGTTTCTTTTAAATGGATAGATCGTACTGCTGTGAGTTTCTTGTCGGCTCTTCTCACCAGCAATAGTACGTTGTGAACCGACGCTAGTTTTAGATAATGTTTATAATTGATTCAATAAGTATTAATTAAAAAATTGGAGGTTCTTCGTTTATCTCGATATGAGCTCTTTTACTGACAGCTAACGCGGTGGCATAATAATAATAAGAGAGGTGGTTAGGTGGGGTGCCTACACAAAATTATATAATTTGTTATGAATCTACATTAAAATATCTTTTGGCAAAATAAAGGCACGAGCGTACTCAGGCGATGAGCTTATGTCATGAGTAATACATTTATCATAATTCATAAAATGCATAGCATTTTACACTTACAACATATTACTACAATATTATATATATATATTTTACATCAACCTCTGAGAGTCTTCCTGTCATCTGTTCAACACTCTTATATAACCTACCTTGTGAACATAGGGTTAACGGTATTACGACGAGGGTTCCTGCTACTAGATGATTACGATTTATGGCCAATATTACAAGATTTATTCTATGAATAAATTTTATTAATTTCTACTTTATAAATATTTTATTTCTCACTCTATGCTTCGGCTTGAGTATGTCATCCCATAGTCTTTAGGACCCAAAAAGGGGGGTTCGTTACAATTTGGTGTCGCGATCCCAGGATTTCAGGACCTGGTCTTCTGGGCGTGATGTAGAGTGATTCTAGGACAGTAGAATCGAATCCTGGAACGTTACGATTCGCTGCGTGTTCCCAAGATTCCAGCATGATGTGTCTTATTTAGTACATTTCGTTCAGGTTCGAAGGGAGCAATTGGGGTTTGCATCCAAGGTGTCTGGTTTGATGATGGTGAACAAGTCCTGCTGTTTTGGGCTGAGTTATCTTATTCTTGTGTATCTGAAAGATACACAATTTGTTGCTTGTGAGGCGGAGCAAGGTTTCAAAGGTTATAGAGGGGCTGTAGTTTATTTCGGGGATGACAGGGGGTGGTCGGTGGTTGGTGTAATAATTAACAGTCTGATTTTATAGGTAAATGATTTTAAGATTGTGAAGGAAAATTTTAATTTTCATGTTCAGATTAGTCCACAGGTTTACCGTTGGGGGGCGCCACTGTGGCGTTGCGAATTTCAACTATGTGTCAAATTTAGTTTGTCAGTTTACCGTTAGGGGGCGCCACAGGGACGGTCCAGTTTAAAATATTTTGTCCAAATTAGTTCTATTTCTTGCCGTCAGGGAGCGCTGCAGTGAATTCCGAATTAGTTCGTCATCTTGCCGTTAGGGAGCGCTGCGGTGGTTTCGGAAATTTAAATTTTGTATTAATTCGTCATCTTGCCGTTAGAGGGCGCCATGGTGATGTTGATTTTTTTTTGTACTTGCGTTCAAATTAGTTCGTCACCTTGTCACTATGGGCGCTGCAGTGACTTTGAATTTCAACTCTAGCGTTGCAATTAGTTTATCCTTTTGTCACTACGGGTGTTGCAAGTGACTTCGAAAATTTTATTTTTCACATTCGGATTAGTTCAACACTTTACCGATGGGGGCGCCACAATAACTTTGTTGATATTCTTGGTCTTGTTGATTATTTATATAGCGAGACATATTTAATTTTATGGGGTGCATATTTTCAATTAAATGAAATATTAATCATTAATATTTTTTTTTGAAACTTTATTGAGGACTTTATTAAATTTTATTTTCATAATAGAGTTGAGGAAGTTAATTGATTGTTAGTCAGCCTTGTGTTATAGATGGGAGTTAGGTTAATAATTATCTACTATGCTGAAGTCAGATGTTGTTATGAGGCACGAACTTAGAAATAAAATTTAATATTTTAATTATTTAAATTATATTATATACATAATTTATATAGTTTATGTTTACTTATAGCTTGCTAGCGCTGTGTAATTATTTGAATGAAATAATTGAAAAATGGAATTCTAATATTTCAGGATGAACCAAGAGATGTAACAGTGCTAGTTCACTGCTAATTATAATAAATCAAGAGATATTATATAATTGCTACAAAAGCAAAAGAGCAGAAGCGCTCTCATATAAGCAAAGGAGCTATTCTATTAATATTAATTGAAGATTAGTGCATATCATTTGATGCTGAAGAGTTATTAATATCTTGCTGCCATTATATTTGGAGAATAAATATTGAATAATTTGCAGAAGTTTATTAAGTAAAGAAAAAATGCCAAAGGAAGTTCAGAAACCTGGAATGACTACAAGAAGAGAAAAGAGGAGTGCTGCGAGGGGTGCGGAGAGTACCAGGCCTATGACTACTACTCAAGGAGAAAACCCGAGATTTTTAAGGATTATGAAGAGGATGTTGGATCAGACATTGAACCCTTTGCTTACAAGGATTAATCAATTAGAAAACAGTTTGACATCAAATAATGGGGAGGCCGGTTCGCAGAGGCCTGTGGCCTTGAGATTAAATCAAATGGATAGTGATATGACATTGGCTTCTGGGAGAGTCAACTCTCGGGGAGTTGTGGAGAATTTTGAGCCTGTGGCTGGCGGATCAACGGGGTTTAGACCAGTTGAGACCAACATTACACAATCAAATACTATGAAGACATGCTGTTCACAAACAGATACTGTTGAAAGACATATGCCAATGGCGTATTATCCTACTATGCCAATTAATAATTTGGAGAAGCCGAAATTTCCATCACAAAAACAACATCCAGTTACCTTCATAGAAGATTTATGTGCCTATTTGAAGAGAATGCCAGCGGGATTTAACAATGAGATTGATCTCATTATAGAATGTTTGGATGGTGGTTCCAGGAGTTGGGCTCGTGTATACCGAGAACGCTGGACCAATTTTGAGGATTTTAAACGAGATTTCCTAGAAACATACTGGGGTGAAGCTGAGCAAGGAGAGCTTCGTAAGAAAATAGTGCATGGCACATGGAATCGATCTGGAACTAGTATGCTGAATTATTTTATTACTTTATGTGGACAAGCGAAGATGCTCACTTACCCGATCCAAGAGACACAACTCATAAATGATATCATACATCATTTCCCTAAAGATGTACAATATGCATGGACCACGAGTCAGAACAAAACTATTATTGAAGCGTCGGAATTCCTAAGGAAGCTAGATAATGTTAACAGGGGTGAAGTGCTGAATACTACACTGCGGATACCTTCATCATCACATGAACAAAATAATAACAGTAATAACAAGGCGAAGACCAGTTGGCAATTCAAGAAACAAGCTTTGAAGCCAGTTCAAGTACCTCCAGTGGACAGTGCTAATGTTAATATCATAGAAGACTTAACTATACCTCATGAAGATTATGACTATAATTTAAACTAAGTGATGTTGGTGGGAGTGTGCCCGACCCATCAACTATAGGAGGGACTGATAAGTTGTTAATAGGGTTAAGAATTATGATGTCGAATGGGTGGAAACCTGGTCAGTCTTTAGGCAATTGTAATGCTGGTATACTTACACCTATTATAGCCAAGGGTCAGTCCTCATTAGATAAGTCAGGGCTAGGTTATATTAATGAAGCTTTGGGGGGAACATTTACTAATATTTTAAAATTACATTTGCAGGATGTAAATTCTAATTCAGTTATAACAAGCGGGTGTGTATCTTCCTTGTTTGAGGAAGAAGATGCTTATTTACCAGATAAATTTGAGCTAGTGAAATCTATAATTACTGTTAAAATCTTTGGGAAGGAAGTGAATTGTTTGGTAGACACGGGAAGTGACATTACATGTATTTCCAGCACCTTTTGGGAGTTAATATCGAAAGAATGTAGTAAAATTGATTTATTGCTCATCAGGCCAATCCAAATTAGGGGTCCAGTAGGTCAGAAAAGTACTAAGATTCAACAAATGGTATTGTTACCAGTTCACTTGGGAGATAGCATTATTGATATTAGCTTTTTAATTGTACCAAATTTATTGCAATCTGTGATTCTAGGCTTTGATTGGTTATCATTGGTTCAAGCCACAATTAAATTACAAGGTTCTGAAATGGGGTTATGTTTAAAGATTAATGAACATGATGTAGTTTTGCCTTTTAGGAAGATAATCCTTGAGAGTGGAATATCAGAGATATCTACTCGAGATGTTGATGATTCAGACTTCCAAGAAAAGCTAAAGGAAATTAAAACGGGGATAGAGCTATCGGACGTACACTTAGGTCAATTAAAACAAGTTTTGGGAAGGTTTCGAAGTATATTTTCTAATGTTTTGGGTCGTGCAAATTGTTATGAACATGAGATTAAGATGTCAGATAGTACACCATTTATAAGAAGGTCATATCCTGTACCTTATGCTTACCGTCAAAAGATGGAGGAGAAATTAGCAGAGATGGTTGAAATGGACATTATTTCACGGGGTTCCACTCCATATAGTAGTCCATTAACGTTTGCAATTAAACCCGACGGGTCTTTACGTGTATTGTTAGATGCGCGGGAGATAAATAAGTTCATGGTAGCGGAGTCTGAAGCACCTCCTATGCAAATAGATGTACTAAATGCCTTTCATGGGGTGTCATATATTAGTGTGGTTGATTTGAATAATGCCTATTTTCAAATACCTATTTCTAAAGAAAGTAGGAAATATACTGGGTTTACCTTTAATGGAAAGTCATACATGTATAATGTACTTCCACAAGGTTTAAAGACTTCAGTGGGCAGTTTCAGTCGGGCTATGGATATTCTATTGGGCTCAGAGGTTAGACAGTTTTGTGTAAATTATTTAGACGATTTAGCAATTTTAACTTGTGGTACCTTGACTAATCATTTAGAACATTTGAGTATAATATTAAAGAAATTGCAAGATGCTGGTCTTACTTGTAACATTAAGAAATGTAAATTCATATGTAAAGAAGTTAAAATGTTAGGTCATATTATTTCCACTTCTGGTATTAGGACTGATCCGGAGAAAATAGAGTCTATACAGAAATTCCCTGTACCTAAGAAGATAAAGCATTTGAGAGCTTTTCTTGGTTTATGTAATTATTATCGTCGGTTTATACCAGGATACGCTGACGTGATTGAGCCCTTATGTAAGTTGTTAAGTAAGAGTCGTAGATGGTCATGGGAATCAGGGGCACAGAAAGCGTTTGAGGAGTTGAAGCAGAGATTTATTAATACAATTATGCTTCATCACCCTGATATGTCGAAACCATTTTATTTACAAACAGATAGTTCAGGGATTGGTGTCGCTGGAGTTTTATTTCAATTAGATGATGAAGGGGAAATGTTAATTTTGGGATTTTATAGTAGGCCTCTTAGGGGAGCAGAATTACGTTGGACTACTACTGAAACTGAATTCTGGGCCGTGATTTGTTGTTTACGGAAATTTGAGACATATTTGAGGGGAGCTAGAGTAATAATTAGGACTGATCATAAGGCCCTGATGTTTGTAAAAACTTGGAAGTTATATAATAATCGTTTAACTCGTTGGATTTTATATTTAGAACAGTTTAATTACCAAGTTGAACATGTTTATGGCAGAGACAATGTAGCTGTGGATGTATTGTCTAGATTTCCACCCAATACGACTGTTGTCCAGGAAAATAAAATTTATTGCCCTGAAATTCATTATATGGAAACATCTAAAAATAAGATTTTAATGCAGAAATTATCAAATATTGTTCACTGGCAGTCGAATGATGGTGAAATCCAGGAGATTTTATCATTATTGGATCCAGTTAAGGGTAATAATATTCAGAGTAGACTAAATGGAATTGCAAAACGTTGTATTGTGAAAGATAGTATATTGTATTTTGAATCTAGACCTGGTATTTATGTAATTTATGCACCACTTGCTTTGAGGGAAGAAATAATTTTACAAGTACATGAGGAAATGGGACACCAGGGGGTGTTTAAGACGTTGAAATATTTAAAAGACAGATTTTATTGGTTAAAAATGAATAGGAATGTTAAATTAGTTTTGAGGCGGTGTCACATTTGCCAAGTTTCGAAAAGTAATAATTTTAAATATGTGGGAAGGTGTCAGTCTATTGTTACTAATCAAATTGGGGATCTTGTTATGTGTGATCTTTTTGGACCATTACCTAGAGGGCAGTTGGGGGTGACATTTATTTTAGTGTTTCAAGATTCGTTTAGTAAATTCATACAATTATATAGTCTGGTCAGGGCATCTTCTCGTGCTGTGGTTGCAAAGTTAAAGCATTTCGTTAAAATTATTAAACCAAAAATTATTATGACTGATAATGGAAGTCAATTTGCTTGTAATGGTTGGAGGAAGACTTTACAAGACATGGGTATTAGGCCATTATATACCACGGTTAGAAACCCACGTCCAAATACTACAGAAAGGGTGAATAAAGAGTTGGGTAGGTTATTTAGAACTTATTGTAATTCAGATCATAAAAGATGGTCAATGCTAGTGGGAAAGCTTGAAACACTTTACAATAATACTTTTCATGAAAGTACTGGTTTTACTCCCAATGAAATTTTATATGGTATCAAGACTTCACTGTCGTTTGATACTTGTTTATCTAATCAGACCGTAACGTTGGATGTGGTTAAAGTAAGGGAGTTAGCTCGGGAAAATTTAAAGAAAAATAGTTTGAAACGTCAGGTTAAATTTGACAAGACCCATAAGTTAATTACTTATCAGATTGGTGACCTTGTTAAAGTTAGGAAGTGTAATAAATCTATTGCTTTAAAGAAAATAACAAAGAAGTTTGAATTGCTATATGAAGGGCCGTATATAGTGGCGGCTGTTCCGTTTCCAAATGTCTATACTTTGTATGATGAGGGCAAGGGTATAATTAAAGGAAATTACAATACTATTCATTTAAGTAAATATTATAGATATTATGTATGCTATGACTTGGTTAAATAGCTATATTTAGGTAGCTTTTATAATGAACATTGTGTTGTACTTGCCATATGATTCTTTTCATGATTTATTAATGGTAAATATGTTGTCTGTATGTGACATATTTTAAATGTTATTTACAGTTTAAAAAAAAAAAAAAAAAAAAAAAAAAAAAAAAAAAAAAAAAAAAAAAAAAAAAAAAAAAATTTTAAAGATCGTTACTTTTATTGTTTAGTTAGTTGAATATTTAAGTGTTTAAAAGAAAACACAATGTTTAAGATAAGACATTTCCTTGGTTTTGTTCATTAAGTTGTTGATTGTGTGTTTAATAAAAATAAATGACAAAATGTTGTTTATGGGCTAGGGAAGTGGCTCAACCATATATATAGATGAATTGTGAGTTCAGAGTTCAAGTTTAAAGTTCATTGACCTTACAATGAAATTTAATTGAATTAAATTTTGTTTTGTTCTCCAGCGGGGTGAATCGTTGTGTGTTTAAACTTCTATGATTTGTTATTTTAATGAGGTTCGATATTTAGTTGGCGAGGAGGACCGTTGCGCGTTTAGACCCTATCTTTTGTTATTTTATTTACACGAGTTTGAATACATATATATGGTTGGTGGGGTGAAGGGAGGCCGCTTTTAAAAAAAAAAAAAAAAAATACATGTATGTGTATAATTATAATTTTGAATTGTGAATAAAGAATGGTTAATTGATCAGACCGTGAGTTAGAATTTTATTTATCCGTAAACTCCAAATAAATTTCGGGGTGGTGTAACGGTCCCGTTTGATCAATTATTCATGTTAAATTTTTTGCTTGAAACTAGTAATTTTATCGTTATTTCGAGCCTTATAGCGACATCTGTTATTTGGCGATAATGTTTTTAGTAATAGTGCAATCGTCATTAATTTGGTTGAACCAGTATATTGGTATCTTGACAATAAGAATATAGTTTGGTTTAGACGTGTTTGGATAGATGGCGTTGGTTCGCTTTGGAATAATATTTTTGTATGTCTGTCTATAGCCAGTCCTTTTTTTGAAACACTGGTTGAATATTAAAAGTAAATTCTGTTAGATTTTTGTGCGTAGAATTTGGATATTTTTGAATTGAGAACAATCCGAGGCTTGTTGGAAAGGGCTGCTGAGGAAGCGAGACAGTCGGGTCGACGTCGTTAACGTGTCCGCTTTGGTCAGCGGAAGTCCGTGAAAATAAAAGAATTTTAATAAATTCTAGTGTGTTAAGATAGAAGAGTTGGAGATGAGAAGCTTGGATGCAGTGATTTAAAATGATTTATTGCCCGCTCGCGTAAAAATATATTAAACCGAAAATAATGATTTAAAGGTCTAAAGGTTTCCTCTAAAGAGTGCTAGCCTTCAGAGTTTGAAACCTCGCGTGTGCAGTGTCGTGAAGTGATAAATGTGAGTGTAGTGTGAAATTATTGAAGATGGTGCTGGGAGCTGAGATTTGAATTCCCGCGCTTGAGGCGGCGTGTTTCGTCGGCAGTCCTGTTTGTTCCTGTTGTCTTCGAAAGCTAAGTGGAATTTACTTTAATTAACTTGCAATGTACATTTTAGTAATTTATAAAAATTACTAAGAAATTATTTACGAAATTTTAAAACAATTCATAAACTTTTTCTCTAAGGCAAATATTTCAATTCTGTGGAAGCCGCCATGTTGGTTGATTCTTAATTGTCAGTCTGAAGTGTGGTTATATTTAAAAATTGTTAAAGATGTTTTGATGTATTATATTGCAAGTTAATACTATTAATATATGGATGGCTTTCTATTTTTATGATAATAAACATTTAACACAGGTATGTGAAATATTGAAACTTATAATCACAAGGTTCCCAGACCTTGGTAGGTTACTTTGCTCGTTGGATTGATACTACAATATGGCTTTCAATGTTTAGGATATTAAACATTTAACATAAGTATGTGAAATGTTGAGACTTATAATCACAAGGTTCCCAGATCTTGGTAGGTTACTTTACCTGTTGGATTGATGCTATAATATGGCCTTGAATATGATTAGATCTTTGCTATGTGAATGTGTATTTTAATACTTTTATTTCAGCTAATAAATCTCTTTCTTTCAGATGGTTAGTTGGATTTTGTCTTTGTGTGTCTGTTCTTTAATATTCTTATTTAATTTTTGCTTGCAAATATTAACTTGAAAACCATCCATAGGTTAATTTATTTTCTATCTGTATAAATTTTGTGTTGTTCTTATAATAATTGATACAGCCGTTTTCTAGTGTGAACTAATAACTTATTAATATTTAACCAAAATCTTTATTTTCGAATAAGTACTTATACCTCAGAGCTGAGAGTTCTAAAACCATTTAAACTAATCTAAACCTATACATAAATCTATGAATATAGACATTATATCATTATAAATTAACTACTAGAACTTGATAGTGAAATACATGAAGAATTATAACCTTAGCGGAGATAAAAAAATAGTTTTCTTTTACACGAATCAATCCTTCTAGGATTGTAAAAATAGTATTAAATGTTCAATATTTATGTGTATGTATATATATATATATTTATCTGGATATTTATATGTTAACATGTCTGTTTGTTTGAAAGGTAAATAGTTTGAGATTAGACTGTTTACATAGGATGAGCTTTATAAGAACTCTATTCAATTATTTGTCTTATGTATTCATATAAATTTTACACATAGTAAGAAATAACTTATATACACACACTTCTAATCAAATGTGAGGTGACAGAGGTGTAAGAATTCCAATTTCAATCAATGAATTTTAGAACAACTGTTTAAGTATTTACATATATTTATGTATGTATTTGATAATTATTGTTTTCTTATTAATGTATTTCAACGTTGTCTAATTACATAAAAGATATTAGACTTGTTAGGTGGTTGTTACCTTTTATTAAAGATTTTAAACTTATAAACATTTAATTTAATTAACTGAATTTCATAATTTATTTTGAACTTTTAATAGTCCAATGGACTTTGCTGAGTTGATTTAATGCAACTTGTTTTCTATTTTTGATTACTTTATTATACTTTCTTCATTGATATTCATAACAGATCTTCATGTTATATCTTGAATGTATATAAAGGTTTTTAGTGAGTTTTGAACAATTAAGGATTTCATCAGACACTCTTTTAACTAAGATGTGGTTTAAAGGACTGATTAAATAATATTCACTTAATAAAATTTCTGAATTTCAACTGTGACTGACGCGCTATATTTTAAAAAAATTGAATTTCTAATTTTTTGTGGATAACATGTCAGTTTAACTGGAGTTATTATTTTACCAATGCAACTTATAGGGTCTATTCATTGGGGTTTCAATTTGTTTATGATCGTTTAAATATTATATATTAAATTTATTAATACAAGTTTATTTGTAGCGGAAGTGGATTATGATTTCATTATAATTTTCTATTAAAGCCATTATTTGTAGGTTTAGTGTAGAAGCTTGTGGGACCTTAAGGAGCAGTTGTATTTCAGGAGCTGGAACAATAAACTTTATTTCTTTTAGGGTGAATTATGGATTCTTTTGTCAAATCTTATAAATGGAGACTTAAGGGAACTGTAAGCTGAATAATTGAATTCTAGGGTGGTTTGCTGCAACACTTTAGTGATTTTATGAGTAGAAAGGGGGTGTGTTTGTTTAAGTTTGTTCGATATCTAACTAGATTGATAATTATTTGAGTTTCAGCTGGAGTCTGGAGTATATTAGTTCATATTTGAAGTTTGCTTTTGGGGTTATACTATATCTTTTATTTAAGTATTTATGTATTTATCCTATGGAATTACATGATAACATTACACTATACAACAATCATGCACTCTATATGGGAGAGCTAATTGACTTTAGAAAAATTAAAGTTTATTTAATTTTATAGGTTTTTAATATTTTAAATACTTTCTTGTTGAGAGAGTCTACTTTGGCACTTGGCTTTGTTTGGTGCAAAAGAGTTGTTGATTACAATTTAATTTTTTATTAGAGGTTTCTTTTGATTAGTTATATTTTCTTAAACTAGTAGTTCTACTGTTATCAAGTGTGTATAAAATAGACATTTAAATATGATTATAAAATGAAGTGACGAGATGTTGTTGATTACAATTTAAATTTTATTAAAGGTTTCTGTTGATTAATTACACTTTCTTAAACAAACAGCTCTACTGTTACCAAATGTGTATAAAATAGGCATTTAAATATTATTACAAAATGAAGTGATGAGGGTGAAAGCACATATTGAAGGTTTCTATGAAGATTCAGATTAGGACCGGGTTTTATGAGCTCTGCAACCTTGGACTAATGGATTCACGACCCATTCGTTTATTGTGGCAACGTTCCCTTGGATAATTTCGTCAATTATCAAGGATTATCGCGCGTACAGCTTTTAAGCAAATTTAGTTTGTTTTTATAATATGTGTATTCACGAGACTAAAAATGGTTTCACATATTAAGATTAACTGAATTGGTAACTGAAGGTCTGGAGCCAGTTAAGCCGCGGATCAGCCTAGAGGCGCGTGGGCACTTGCTTTTAGGGATAAGCTACCGTGTTGTAGGAGGATCAATCGTATCAAAATTTGTTTTCTTTTACGATATGTGACTTCATGAGAGTCTTAGATGTAGTTAGGCCAAGTGGACTTGACTGAATTAGAAAGGATGATTAAAGATATCTACATTTGAGCATTGTTACCAATGAAGACATCTTTGATGCAGAGTATCACCATTTTATGTTAAATATAACTCTAAACTTTACTTTTACGGTGCTATGCTCTCATCTTCTGGGTGCTAGGGTCATTAGACGGATGTAAGGATTTGCCAAATTCACTTTAACTTTCAATTTCATTTTAACCTTCACGGCGAACCTGAAACCTGTCTTTGACAAGGGAATCTCAATAAAAAACTTACTTTTACGGGGCTATACTCTCATCTCTTGGGCGCTAGGGTCGTTAGACAGATGTAAGGTTTCGCTAATTTACTTTAATTTAAACTTCATTTTAACCTTCACGGCGAACCTGAAACCTGTCTTCGACAAGGGAATCTATTATATGAGTGAAGTTGTCTCTCGCCAAACTTTAATTTAAAATTTACTTATAATTCATAGAGAGACATTCTGAAACTCTTACTCTGACAATTTAGGGATGGGAATTTTATGAGATGTAGAGAGTATCACTATTTAAACTTCAATTAACTCTTATTACTGCATCAGGGGAGGTCTTTGAGGTGACGTTCCTCATAATGACAATTTTATATGATATTTTGGAAAGGTGACTTTAAGATGAAATGTTCACTTAAGTCTTTTGGCTTTTCCAACTCATTTTACACACAAGGCACTCCAAATGAGTTTCTTTTAAATGGATAGATCGTACTGCTGTGAGTTTCTTGTCGGCTCTTCTCACCAGCAATAGTACGTTGTGAACCGACGCTAGTTTTAGATAATGTTTATAATTGATTCAATAAGTATTAATTAAAAAATTGGAGGTTCTTCGTTTATCTCGATATGAGCTCTTTTACTGACAGCTAACGCGGTGGCATAATAATAATAAGAGAGGTGGTTAGGTGGGGTGCCTACACAAAATTATATAATTTGTTATGAATCTACATTAAAATATCTTTTGGCAAAATAAAGGCACGAGCGTACTCAGGCGATGAGCTTATGTCATGAGTAATACATTTATCATAATTCATAAAATGCATAGCATTTTACACTTACAACATATTACTACAATATTATATATATATATTTTACATCAACCTCTGAGAGTCTTCCTGTCATCTGTTCAACACTCTTATATAACCTACCTTGTGAACATAGGGTTAACGGTATTACGACGAGGGTTCCTGCTACTAGATGATTACGATTTATGGCCAATATTACAAGATTTATTCTATGAATAAATTTTATTAATTTCTACTTTATAAATATTTTATTTCTCACTCTATGCTTCGGCTTGAGTATGTCATCCCATAGTCTTTAGGACCCAAAAAGGGGGGTTCGTTACAAGTATTGGCAAGGTCTGTGGGTATGCTGTCCTGCGAATACGGCTTCAGCTCTAGGGAGCGGGACTTTTTGTGGGATGAGTATATGCCAGAGTAGACGTCACTCATGGCATACGCTACATCCTGTGGGTTTCTGTGTGTACAAAGCTGTTCCCGGGTGATCTTCGCCGATGGAGTAGGGCGGTGATACAGCATAGGGAACAAGTCGTTCCTATCTATAAAAGGCATTTGGTTAATGTCTCCCATGAGGGTGAGGTAAGTAGCTCCGGCTAAGCGAGTTGCCATGACCACTGAACCAAAGTGGCTCATTAGTGCCTCGTCTACGATGAGACGTTTCGGGCTAAAGGTGGATGTAAGCCCGTTGACTATGAAAGAAGCCATAGTCCGCACTCTGGCCTTGGCATCGTCGCCTAAGATGGATTGGAGTTTTTCCCGTAGTTCTTCTGCGGATTTTTTTGTGGCTGTGATGACCATGTCTTCGTTGGTGTTGAAGTCACGGAGCATCGTTGTTGTTTTTCCGCAGCCCGGGACGCCGTTGATCCAGGTGATATCGGGGACGGTCCATTCGTCGAAGGGTTTGCCTCCGGCAGATTCCTCGGTCAAAGTTTTGGCTTTTTCCAGGATTCTGTCGTCTAGCATTATCCTTGTGGACTTCATCACCACTACCACTGGATCCTCTGGGGGAGTTAGGAAACGTAGTTTCCCTTCCTCTCCTTTCTTCCTCTCCTCCTCGTCCAAGATGACCAGACCGCCTGTGGCGTTGTAGGCTGCCATGTATTCCCCCGACATCTCCCCCGCTAACACGGTGGAGGTGGCGTTGTCGTACACGGCTGCCTCAGCGGTCTCGAGTTTGGTTTTAAGCAGTCTGTCGATTCCCAACTTGTAGGTGTCCAAGATGGACTGGCCCACCCTTTTGTTGAGTACGATGTTAGCTCTGCAGACTGCTAAGAACTCGATGAAGGCATTTGCCCAATGGTCACTTGGTTTCATTGGAGTGAGTAAGATTGGAGGTTCCACTACCCCCATGTCGGCTTTTAGTCTTACCTCTGGTGGTTCCCTCACGGGTGGGGTTAAAGTTTGTTGCTTAGTTAATATTTTCGATAGGAGAGGATCTCCTACCGTTATATTTTTTAATAATGATGTGCTTATGGCCGATGTTGTTGGCTCATTTAGGGCTGACCTGGTGGCCAGCTCTGTGAAGACTAAGGTTGTGATGTTTGAGATAGGCTTTAAAGGCTTCTGCTTAGCTTCTTGCCATCCTGCCTCGAGTTCCTTTTGGAGACGCTCGGATCCACTTAGGCCGTCCTCTTTTGGTAGTTGACGGCCTCTGTGGTCGATTGGGTTGAGTACGTCAGAGCCAGGCTGGTACGGTTTAAGAAAACTGAGGTTTTCGCCCCTGTTTTCGTACACCACTACCTCGTGATACTCGGAAGCCAGTACGGCTCCCCAGTAGTCACTAACCTGTCCTCTTTCGTAACCGACCACCATGGTATCCAAGCTGATTCTCCTAGGAGTGTGCAGGCTACCGGTACTAGCTCCCCACAGTTCGGTCAGCACTTGTCTGGCTTTTAGAAATTGGCTGATGTTGTTGCCTTTGTCGAATAGCAAGATCTCCTTCCCCCTCTCTCTTACCATTCGACAATCTATGCCAGCTATTTGCACCTGCGCTAGCGAATCGTAATCGCGGCGGCGCATGATGTTCCTTGTAGTGCTGCCCTTTATGAGGCTTGCCAGTCCCGGTGAGATGGTTATATTTTTATGGCCATGGGCTTCGCAGAAGGCAATGCCTATCTTTTCTTTATTGGAATCCATAAACATGGGTACCCCTCTCAGTCGTATGCCCGGAGTTCCTTCCTCACCGTGGTATTGCAGATTGATTCTGCGCAACGTCGGTGTGGGTGGTGGGGTAGATGATTGTGACTGAGGGGGGTCTTGTTGTGTGTTGGTGTTCTCTGTTGTGACTTGTTTTTGTAATGTGCTGTTTCTTTCGAAGACTATAGCCATTAGGTGGTCGAAGAACGCCAGTAGGTGTGGTCTTGCCTCGGTGTTTGCTAGGATGGTATGCAACGAATCCTTGGTGAGTGGCTCACCAATTTGGGATTCGCAGTCCATCCTCTTTGCTGAGAAACGTGGGCACTCGAGAACCAGATGCCATACCGACTCGTTGACATTGGGGTCACATTCACATTCGGGACTGCTTTTCAGCTTAAACCGATGTAAATATTCCGCCATAGCTCCATGTCCCGTCAAGATCTGTACTTGAAAATGGGTCAGTTTTTCCTTCCTCACCACGCGGTACGCTGTGGCCACGTTGGGGAAGAAGGTTTTAGTTACTGACCCAGTACTGGAGGAGTCATATCTGTCCTGCCATAGGCGGACGGACTCCTCTCTGATCTTTTTCTTGACGTAGGAGATGGGTAGCTCGTCATAGTCGGGGGCGTCCCTGTTCTCCAATGCTGCCTGCTTCGCCAGTTCGTCGGCTCGCTCGTTTCCAGCTGTTCCCGTATGGGCTCTAATCCAGAATAAGCGCACTCTCCTCCCTTCCGCATTGATCTCCTTTATGCCCTCTTGGATAAGTTTCGCTAGGGGGTGGTATGGTTTTGGGTTAGATAGCAGCTCGAGCGAAGATCTTGAGTCGCTCATTATGTTGATTTCCAACTCGCTGCTATCTTTCGCCATATTCACCGCCCTGAGGAGAGCATAAAGTTCCGACTGGAACACAGTGCAGAAGGGGTGCAGACTGAAGGTGGAGTTCCTTGTCTCTTTTTCCTGATCCCACCAGGTGAGGGCCGCTCCTACTTTGCCCTCTATTTTGCTGCCGTCCGTATAGATATACGGACCGGCGAGATTGTGGGATTCTATGGTTTCGGAGTCAAGGTTCTCCAGGAGTTCGAACTCAGTTTTCGTGAGTTCGGCAGGGTGAGGCAAGTCGAGATGACTCACCCTGGTCTCCAGTTTACCTTCTTGTGGTAGGTAGTCTGCTAATTTGCCTTTCTTGGCTTGGTAGAGTAGTGCGGATTCCCGGATTTTGAGGTCCAGGGGTAAAGTTCCCGAGAGGACTGTCACCGAGGTGAGCGATGTCGTCCTGTACGCTTTGCAGATTTTTTGTGCGAAGCATCGTTGGAGTGCTTCCAGACGGTCACGAACCGTTTGGAGCTTTGTCGCCTGATACCACGCACTTGCAGCGTACATTACGATGGGCTCTATGACCGCGACGTATATTGTTCTCACTATTTCTCCGTTGAGGCCCCATGTCACCTTCGCCGCGCACGCCAGCTGCTTGTATATGTCCGCAGACTTTTTACAAACAGCCGCCACATGCGGTATAAAGGAGAGGTTTCGGTCGATGTTTAGGCCAAGGATTTTCATCTCGGAGACTAGACTTAGTCTGTTCCCGGACATGGTTAGGTTTGGTTGGTCATACTTAAGCTTCTTCGTTAAGAGCATCACGTTGGTTTTGTGAGCTGCGAAGTTTAGCTTGTTCTGACTTCCCCATTCCGTCACCGTGTCCAGGGCCGAATTGATGAAAGGTTCCATGGCCTGGACCGTAGTGTCGGAGAAGGTGAGAACCACGTCGTCCGCAAATGCTTGACAGTGAACTCCCATGCCAGTAAGTTTGTGCAGTAGTGGGTCTAGGATGATATTCCAAAAAGTTGGTCCTCCGATAGATCCTTGGACGCAACCCTTGGTTGTAGATCTCTCACTAACTGCTCTGGCATAATTGACCAAGATTTTCCGGTCTTGTAGGTAGGAGTTCACCATGTCAAACAGATTTTTTGGACACCTTCTGATGATGAGCTGATGTTTTAACGCTGGCCACCATGCGTTGTCGAAAGCACCCTCTATATCCAAAGAAACCATGATCACGATCCGTTTTGATTCAACTTCGGATCTTACATGGTTTAAGAGGCTGCAGAGGGCGTCCTCGGTTCCGCGCTGCGGCATGAAGCCAAACTGTTTGGTATGGAGCGTGGGGTAGATGTGGAATTGTATGCGCCCCACTAAGAGTTTCTCCACTGTTTTCCCAAGAACAGAGAGCAAGCCTATGGGCCTGTAGGACTTTGGGTGTGTGTAGTCCTCTTTCCCAGGCTTTCGCAGGATAATAACGTGGGCGATTTTCCACTGTTTGGGGAAGTAACTAAGCGACAAGCATTTATTTGCTATCGCCAGGAATACTCCCCTGTCAGTTTTTATCGCCCGGGCACATATGTCTGATGTTAATCCATCCGGTCCTGGAGCTTTCTTTGGACTCTGTGTGTGTAACACTGAGTCCAATTCCGCTTCCTGGAAGGGTGGATCATCTGGTGAAAGATGTGCCTCCTGCTGGGTCTTGTTTTCGACCAACTCTCTGATCAGTGTGTGTGACGGCGTATCCGATTCTACTGAGTCATCAGGGTAGAACGTGTTTGCAAGAAGTTTGGACGACTCCTCCGGGTCTAGGGTTTTCCCGTCGGTGCCTCTGAGAAGCATGTCGTCCTGTCTTCTAGTCGTTCTCCTGATCACTCTGTAGATTCCGTCCCACATACTTTCTTTTTCTTGGGTTGTGCAGAACTCTTTCCAGCTCCTTGTTTGGGCTTCAATTACCGCTTGGCCATAGTCTTCTTTGGTGTTTTTATAGTCGAGGTAGACCGCATGCTTCCTATGGGGTGCAGCGTTTCTTATCCTCCGTTTAGTTCGGAGGACCTCTGCTTTCTTGTGCTGCAGAGTTTCTGTCCACCACGGCGGTTTTAGTTTGCCCTGATAAGTGCCTACTTTTTTAATAGTGCTGGTGTTATCGCACGCTGTGTATATTAGTTGTACGTAGGCACTGACCGAGGTCTCCAGCTCCTCTGGAGAGGTGATACCTTGTATGGATGCTTTGTCCATACCCGTCCCGGCTAATTGGATACCGAATTGTGTTTCGAATTCCCCCCAGTCGGCATGCGATACGTTGTATCTGCGCGTTGTTGTCGAGCTTAAAGGTTCAAGCTCAGCCTCTAGGCGCAGACAGAACGTGATCGCATTGTGGTCCGACGAGGTGAAACTTCGATCCACTCTCCAGGCATCCATTTTGTCCAGCAAGGACGTGCTGCATGTGGTAATGTCGACTATGCTAGTGCATAGCCGATCATTTCTGCAGACTTCAAAAGTTGGTGTATCACCCTCGTTGAGGATGTGGAGGCCCCTGTCATTTAAAAAGGCAACGCAGTCCCGGCCGCGGTGGTCTTCAGCATTGCTGCCCCACCAATAGCTCCAAGCATTGACGTCTCCCCCAAATATAATGTTATTAGTCTTAAGACCAGCTATAATTGTTGTTGCGGACCTGATATTGATTTCAATATCGTCATTGCCCTCGAAGTAGACTGAGATCACACCAATCTGCAAATTTCCTGCAACCAGCTTGACCGCTGCCTCAGTCTCCGTTACCAGCTGGGGGTCATGTATGACCTCCAGATAGTCGCGGAAGACCATGACTGCGGCTTTAACCGGTTTTTTGCGATCGAGAGTGCACTGGATGACTTTAGTGCCTGGGTATTGGGACATGCACCCAGTCCTGCCTACATAGGGCTCTTGGACTAGGGCAACGTCGATACCCCTCTCGTTCGCTTCGTGCAGGAGCTCCATGGTTGCTGTTTTGGAGCGTTGAAGATTTGCTTGCACAAATCGCAGATTGTGCTTCCTCCGTCTACCCTTGGGCATGCTAAGGTCCGCTGAGGTGCCCTTAACAACTATAGTTGATCTTTGTCCTCGCTATGGCATCCCACTTGTGGCGCTCTGGGCAATCCGGGCTGTAGGCGTTGTGAGCGTGCTGGGGCAGAATGTCTGGGCTTTTACCTCCAGCCATCCTACAATTCCTGCACGCTGGCTTTACGCCATCCTTGCGCCGGTTGCACTCCTCCCAGGTGTGCTTCCCTCCGCAGTGACTGCAGAAGGGTTGCGCTTCCTGGCAGTGCGCTCTGGTGTGTCCATAGCCCAGGCATTTGGCGCACTGCACCAGAGGTGACTGGTCCTCTACCGGTCTCCGCTGGATACCGATATAGAGGTAGCCTTCCTCCGTAAAGCGCTTGTGCACTGGGGCCGACACCTCCAGGATGACGTGGCACTGTAGTGGGTTGCGGGTCTTTTTGCGCGAACGGACACGGATGTGTATGGCTTTAGGAGAGAGGATTTTTAGGAGATGCGCGTTCTGCACCGCCAACTGTTCCTCTATCTCCTTATCTGTGTGGTAAGCCATCACATCCTTGACTATGACTAAGGGGAGAGACGTCTTAGCGACCTCCGCTTTTAGTTTAGAGTGATTTTTAACTCTGTCCTCCACCAATTTTAGATCTTCCTTGGTGCCGCAGCTCAAAATGACCTTTTGGTTCTTACCCGTCCTTATCCTGTCCACTTTTGCCCCGGTTTTTTTGGGGTCTAATGCTAGCCGAATCTCCTCAATCACCTTTTCGCCAGTCTTTAGTGGGTCCGGCGAGGAGATGATGAGGGTGTGGTTTGGCTTAAGGATAGGCTTCCGTTTGGCTGCGACTTCCGCGTAAGATGCTACCTTGGGTAGGCTGGATGTTGCTAGCTCGTCTGCTAGGCTAGCTGCCGGCGGGGCCTGCTGTTGCTGCTGCAGGTCCTCTTTTAGCGTCTTTATGTCAGACTTTACGGCTTCCAGTCTCTCCGTCAAGGGCTGGAGATGCTCTGCCAGCTTTATTGGTGGAGGCGGTGGTGTGTTTTTATGTGTAGATTGAATGTTTTTGACCTGTTTTACCAGGTCGTCTATGGACTCCTGTAGTTTATGTTGCGATGTTTTGGCTTCTTGGGTCTCTTTTAGTGCGGCGGCCGATGCTGCCTTGTCCTCACTTGCTACAAACGTGGAGAGCGCCTTTTTGGTATTCTCCGCGGTTGATTCTGCGGAGGTCCTGATGGTTGCGATCTCCCTGCGCATAGAGTCCAGTTGCCTGGAGAGGTTGTCCACTCCGTTTTGGAGTTTCTCCAACTCCTTGCTGGACTGCGCTCCTTTGGTTGTTGTAGGAGCTTCTGCTAGGGAGGTCTGTAAAATATTGAGGCGTTTCTCCATCGCCTGTGATGTTGCCAGCAGTGTGGATATTTTGGCGTACGGCTCCTGTGTCTCGTATCCGAGCCACTTCCGCACTGCTTCTGTTGATTCCAGATTTGCTGTCACCTCCGCTCTTGTCAGTTGGAGCTCCTTGGAGAGGGAGGATGTTAATTTTGACACACTTTCGGTGTGTGCGCGCTCGACTCGCACTAATTCAAGTGCATGGCGCGTTCTTTCCCTTTCCAAGTTATATTTGTGACGCGATCTGGAGTCAGAGAGCGCGAGACACGTGTCATACAGGGTCTGAAGCGAGTCTATGACTGTGAGTTTTATCTCCGTCTTCAGGTTCCCTGAACGCTCTAACGCCTCTTTCGCCTTCAGAAGCATCTCGTTTGCTAATTTGGTAGCGACGTCCATCTCCACCCCTTTGCGTCTTGTTGAAGTGAAGGGGATCATGCTAAGCCGACCTCGGCCTGCACTTTCCCCCTCGGTGGACGCATCCGATTCTTCATCATCGGATGTGATTTTGCGGGGTGGGAGTTCGTCCGCAGACCATTCCCGCACCTTTTTTAGGACCTCAATAGTCGGTCCTTTTGGGGTGCAGGACTCCTCACTTGTTGCCGACCCCGCCACCGACGCCGCTATTGACGAGCGGGTCAGCACCTCCTTGCGAAGTGATTTCGCTGAGGAGGCCTTGCCTGGCTGGGTAGGGCGGGAGGAGGGGTTTGGTCTGCTTGGTTGCGACATGTTTTTTTGTTTGGGTCGTTGAGCCCTTGGGGAAGGCTTTGGGTTTTGTTGAAAAAATATGGTCTCTTAGTTGATGTATAAAAAACCAACTGTCCCACTAGTGGGAAAGTTGGGAATTTTAGTGTGTAGGTTGCACCAGCTGCTCACCCAGAAGGCCCCGAGTTGTTTGAGTCCAAACTCGGGGGGTCCTGGGGACTTATTGGCTGCTGGTGCGGTATATAGTTGGGGTGGTTTTTGAGGGGGGGTGTGGGGGATGGATTTGACCACTGGATCTGGTGTGGTTTGGGACGCTGATATCAGCAGTCCAAACCCCAGGTCCGTAGGACCAATATTTCTCGAGATATCGCTGTTTTGAGATCTTCCAAGATGGCGCCTGAGCGTCAACCTGGTCTTCAAAACGCGATAACTCGGGAAGTACCGGACCGATTTGGCCGGGAATGGATTGTGGAGGTTTGGGAGGGTGGTTTTGATGGGATGGGGTGGTTTTTGGAAATTGGTATTGGGGGGGGGAAATGACCACCGGATCTGGTGTAGTTTGAGACGCTGATGTCAGCAGTCCAAACCCCAGCTCCGTAGGACCAATACTTTGCGAGATATCACGATTTGAATTTTTTCCAAGATGGCGCCTAAACGTCAAACTTGGTTTTCAAATCGCAATTACTCGAAAAGTACCGGGCCGATTTGGTCGGGAGTGGTTTGTATGGATTGGGAAGGGTGGTTTTTAGGGGATGGGGTGGTTTTTGTGTCCAAAAAATTTTTGGAGCAACTGAGGGTTGGGTAGGGTGGAGGATGGGCTGCTGATGTCAGCAGTCCAAATCCCGGGCTCCTAGGACCAGTAGTTTTAGAGATATCGCAGTTTTTGTGAAAACCAAGATGGCCGACAAATGTCAGAGCTTGGTTTAAAACCGCGATTACTCCTTAACTACTGGTCAGATTTGACCGGGATTTTGGGTGGGGGGGTTGGGGGAGGTTTGTTTTTTATTTTTTGGGGTTTTTAGACCCCAAAATTTTTGGGTGTTTTTTATTATGAATTATGACGTAAAACGTCTTGTTATGAAGTATGGTGAAAACCGCACTGCGGAGAGATTAGTAGTCTTGGAGATATTAAAGTTTTAATATTTCCAAGATGGCCGCCGAAAAACAAAAAAATTTGTTATTCGGCGGTTTATGGACCGAAAAAGCCCGAGATTGGGCTCAAACGGTCGGGGGGGATGAGGTGAAGAAGATGGAGTTATAAAATTTAAGATTAATTAATATAGTTTTGAGTTATTTTCAAAAAATAGGTTTTTTGAAAATTTTGTTTTGATTTTATAGCTAAAAAATTTTGAAAAAATTATGGGGGGGTGTGGGGCACTGCTCCGCAGTGGGTTATGTTGTATAAAGGTGTGTAATTGTTGAATAAGTATTTTATTTGGATTTTTATTAAAATTTTTGATTTTTTTGAATTATGGGCCACCCGGGCACAAAATTTTTGAAAATAAAATTTAGATATGGATAGAGTAAAGAAGCGCGCAGTTGCCTACATGCTTCCCAGCCTCGCGACTGGTATAGGTTAAAAGTTATTAACAATATAAAATTAAAATTTAAAAAGTAAATAAATTAAAAACTATGGTACTTAAAATTTGGTTGTCCGCGGCGTTGTACTCCTTGAATCTGCTTCTCCGATGTCCCGTCGAAACTGGATCCCGAAGACGCAAATTGGTGAAGTAGGTCAGACGACGAAAGTTGTTTTTTTGGCTCTCGTCGCCTGGTTTTAGCCGCTGGAGTCCCGGTTTTTGTTTGGTGGTGTAGAGCCCAGGTGGGGGATGTTGATAGTGTTAAAAAATTTGGACCTTACAGATCTTCCCGCTGAGTTATTTAGGTTTAAAAAACGCAAAATTTTAAAAATCCTGGTTTTCCCTAATAACTCGCTGGGGGATGGTCCAAATTTTATGTTGTTGGTGTCCTGGTGTTGGCCTCGATGAGGCGCTCCTGTTGATGTGTTGCACGGTGTTTTTGGTGCACTGGTGTAGATATGGGTCACCACGTGTTAGTTGTTTTTTTGGCTATAACTCGGCGGACTTTTTGGTTTTGGCAGGCAAACTTCGCAGCCCTGTAGGGGGTCACTGGGCGCTCCTATTGCCTGTTTAAAAACCACTGGTCACGCATAAGATTTTGGAGTTATAGCAGGAAAAACACACTTTTTAACACTTTTTAGGGATTAACTCCCTGAGTTGTGCACCGATTTCACTCGCGATTGTAAGGTGTTGTAGAGCTTGTTGTTGCGCACACGCCGATATATCACAAAGGTATTTTCAGAGAGAAAAACCTATTTTTATGATTTTTTCGGCGCGGAGCTCTGTTTTAATGGTGTTATCGCGCGGAGGGTTGGCGGGTGACTGGGGGGTTAGGTTAGGTTAGGTTAGGTTAGGTTAGGTTAGGTTAGGTTTTTTTTTTTTTTTTTTTTTTTTTTTTTTTTTTTTTTTTTTATCCCCTTCTTGGCCCGGGCGAACAAGATATGCCCAGGTCTAGTTACTAAATCTATCTTATTTCTATCTTATAAATATCGATCTACTACTTAATACTATTATGCATGTGTGTGTTTTGATACTTGTATGTAGTGTTATACGTGTTTGGGGATCAAGTTGGAAAAAGGTTGGTTTGAGTTGGGAAGAGTTGGTTCAGGTTGGTTTTGGTTGGGAATGGTTGGCTTAGGTTGGGAAATGTTGGGATATTTGGGTATGTTTGAAACAGGAATTGGTAGGATTGGGATAGGACTTATATTTATAAACTTACATATTAATACTATATATTTTATACTTATATATATACTAGAAGTGTTTTATACTTATTTATTATTATATTATCTTACATACATATATACCCGCGTTGCCTTCCCTGAGCCAGCACCGCCTCCACGGGTGGCGTTTGTGTTGGTTGTGCTGGACCAGGAAAGATGATCGGGCATATAGATATATATGTTACTTATATTTATACTATTCAATATATTACATAAAAATATTAATTATATATTTATAAAATGAGTACAAAGTGTGCGGTATTATTTAATTTCATTACATGGGTTCCTATGTATATGCATATGCATCCGCGTTGCCTTCTCCAGGCCACCATCACCTTCCCTGTATATCCGATCCAGTGGTGGTGGTCGAGAGAAGATGATCAGACACATGCGAATATACTTACATGAGATTACTAAATAGATTATCCCAAGGCGATTGTTTTGCTTAATTTTACAGTTATTTGTTTATCTTATATATACTTATTACTATATTCTGTTATACAAGTTTATTTATTACATATCAAACCGGCTACTCTGTCTTCAAGTGCCTTTCTCAATATAAATATTAATCTAATACTGATATTCATTATTTGTATCCCATATTGTGGTTAGACTATAATTATTGTAACCTCCGGGCCCCCCTGGCCACCCCCTCAGAGCAGCACCGAGCTGGTCAAGGTCTGTGGACAGGGGGGTTGGGTAGTGGTACATGAAGATCGCAAATATTCTTATACATCCTTATGTATAAATAACATGTATATTCCTAGTGCCTTTTTATACTCATACTTGCTTGATTTAAACAATTTTATTATTTTAATAACTACTAACTAATTTGAAAGCATTATATAAATTTTACAACTGTTTTTCTGTTCACAATGATTTGATTAAGTATATGTTCCAGATTATTCTAGGTACAAGTTATATCTATATTAGACCTATTTGACTGTCTGCATATGCTCCACTTACCCGACCCCCCCGCTCGCCTAACCCACTAGCGTCGGCTAGGGGGCTCGCAACTCTGCGAGCAGAGGGTTCGCGTTGTGGTACATATACATACGTTAGTTTCACGTACTCCTGCTTATCTATACACAGTGAATTTTCTATATCTAGTTGTCTTAGTTAGTTTCTAGTTCATTTCAATTACGTAATATTTATTACTTAATTTCCTGATTGTTTAAAATTTTGTCTTCATAATTTGCTCCTACGCATTTCTGTCTATTTAATGATTTTGAAAACATATCGGATCTGTGCTATAAGTATATACATATTATTTATATATATTCAGCAGTTTTATGAGTTTGGTTTAAAATTATAATACTTGATATAATTATAAATGGTACATAATACATAATAATAATAATATTAATACATAATTAATAAATAATACATGTAAGTACATTGTTATCGTATATATATGTATATATGTTTATATTTGTTATGTATGTTATAAGTGTGTGTTTTGTATTTAGTAGATTACTGGTTTAGAATTCTTATCTCTCTCTTGTTGTCTATCTCTATTTACTCTAGTAACTATGTATATTAATTTGTCTGTCGAGACCATTCATTTTACCTTATTCTATCCTATGGTATCAACTCATTATAACTGCTTGGTGTCGTATACTGTCTTATTTTCTACTTTACTGTTTATGCTAACACTGTAAGAATATATGGTTAGGTTAGGTTAGGTTAGGTTAGGTTAGGTTAGGTTAGGTTAGGTTAGGTTAGGTTAGGTTAGGTTAGGTTAGGTTAGGTTAGGTTAGGTTAGGTTCCCCCCAGGGGGTGCCGCCCTGGACTCCCCTCCGTCCAGGTAGCGGTACAAGGGGATGCGTCCCCGGGGCCCCGAGCGGCCACTGTCACATTCCCCCCTTCACTCCGTGACAGTGGTGTCCCACCTATCCGCCTCCTCATCCTAAAAGGCCTTCCCTTCCTTCCAAACCTCCTCCCCAAACACCCATCCCTTCCGTTGCGACCGCCAGCGTCGAGATTTTCTCCGCTGGCCGTCAAGGATGGGGGTGGTGATGTCCACCCCACCACCGCCCGCCTGACCGGCGACCTACCCTCCCCTAGCTGTGTGCGCCCGCCGCTGCCGCTGCTTTGTGCGCGAGGCGGCGTGGAAAAGGGGAGGAAGGAGAGGGGGGAGGGGTGTTGGCGCAGGAGCAATCCTTCGCAGCCTCACCCTCCCCCCATCGCGAAGCCCCCCCCGCCGCTGACGCTGCTGCGTGCGCGAGGCGGCGGAGGGGGAGAAAGGAGAGGGAGGGGTGATGGCGCAGGAGCAATCCTTGCAGCCTCCCCCTCCCCCACTATCGCGAGGCCCCCCCTGCCGCTGACGCTGCTGTGTGCGCGAGGCGGTGGGGGGGGCGGGGTGGAAGGAGAGGGGGGAGGGGTGTTGGCGCAGGAGCAATCCTTCGCAGCCTCCCCCTCCCCCCATCGCGAAGCCTCCCCCCGCCGCTGACGCTGCTGAGAGCGCGAGGCGGCGGAGGGGGAGAAAGGAGAGGGAGGGGTGATGGCGCAGCCTCCCCCTCCCCCCCCCATCGCGAAAGCCCCCCCCGCTGCTGACGCTGCTGTGTGCGCGAGGCGGCGGGGGGGAGGAGGAAGGAGAGGGAGGGGTGATGGCGCAGGAGCAATCCTCGCAGCCTCCCCCTCCCGGCGGCAGCGGGCGTCGAGGTCTGAGGGATCATTTGAGACCTCCGCCCGCACTAATGCCGCGAGAGGGCGCGAGAGGTAGCCGCGCGTTCCTCTCAGGGCCGGGGAAAGTTCACTCCCCGGCCCGAACACAGGAGAGGCCGCCTCTGTTTACGAGGCGGCCAGCCGCCCGCCGGGTCGCGGGTTATGCTCGCGCGATATACCGTGACCCGGCACTCAGGCGGATGATGGCTCCCATGGGGTTTTAGTGGGTATACCGGCGCCGGTCGTATTGATTAATCGGCGTCGGGGAGCCCCACACACCGGCCGCGCTGATCCCTCGCGCGGCTGACGGTGCGGCAACGCATTTCCCCATGTAAAAAAAAAAAAAAAAAAAAAAGGTTAGGTTAGGTTAGGTTAGGTTAGGTTAGGTTTTTTTTTTTTTTTTTTTTTTTTTTTTTTTTTTTTTTTTTTTTTTTTTTTTTTTTTTTTTTTTTTTTTTTTTATCCCCTTCTTGGCCCGGGCGAACAAGATATGCCCAGGTCTAGTTACTAAATCTATCTTATTTCTATCTTATAAATATCGATCTACTACTTAATACTATTATGCATGTGTGTGTTTTGATACTTGTATGTAGTGTTATACGTGTTTGGGGATCAAGTTGGAAAAAGGTTGGTTTGAGTTGGGAAGAGTTGGTTCAGGTTGGTTTTGGTTGGGAATGGTTGGCTTAGGTTGGGAAATGTTGGGATATTTGGGTATGTTTGAAACAGGAATTGGTAGGATTGGGATAGGACTTATATTTATAAACTTACATATTAATACTATATATTTTATACTTATATATATACTAGAAGTGTTTTATACTTATTTATTATTATATTATCTTACATACATATATACCCGCGTTGCCTTCCCTGAGCCAGCACCGCCTCCACGGGTGGCGTTTGTGTTGGTTGTGCTGGACCAGGAAAGATGATCGGGCATATAGATATATATGTTACTTATATTTATACTATTCAATATATTACATAAAAATATTAATTATATATTTATAAAATGAGTACAAAGTGTGCGGTATTATTTAATTTCATTACATGGGTTCCTATGTATATGCATATGCATCCGCGTTGCCTTCTCCAGGCCACCATCACCTTCCCTGTATATCCGATCCAGTGGTGGTGGTCGAGAGAAGATGATCAGACACATGCGAATATACTTACATGAGATTACTAAATAGATTATCCCAAGGCGATTGTTTTGCTTAATTTTACAGTTATTTGTTTATCTTATATATACTTATTACTATATTCTGTTATACAAGTTTATTTATTACATATCAAACCGGCTACTCTGGTTAGGTTAGGTTAGGTTAGGTTAGGTTAGGTTTTTTTTTTTTTTTTTTTTTTTTTCTCCTTCTTGGCCCAGGCGAGCAAGATATGCCCAGGTCATATACTATTTTTATTTTACTTTTATTTAAATAAATTTTATACAAGTTGGATGGATGTTGATTGGGATGGTATATTGGGTTGTGTTGGCTAAGGTTGGGAATGAGTTTATAATACTATGTATTCTTTTAACATATATATATATATATTACGCCTGCATACGCCCGCTTTGCCTTCCCCGATTCGGCACCGCCAACACGGATTGTGTTTATGCTGGTTGTGACGGACCGGGGGAGATGATCAGACGCATACATTCGTTTTAAAATAAACTACGTTTCATTACATATTATACTTATATATCGTATTTATATCAACTTACATATTTATCCTAAGATAAATATGTGATTTACATAAGGTTGGGATTGGTTGGGATGCTTGGATTGGATGTTACTTTATTTAAAATTTTACAATGGTATGATCTTATGCTCTAAACAATGTTGGTTTTTAATATTTGTTAACAATTTTGAATTTATAATCTGTTTTACATTTATTTAATGGCATATCATAACTAATATTTTGAGATGCTATGTTATTACATGGACCTTAATTCTAACTTACTGTAGCGTGCTTATATATATGGCGTGATTTATTAATTGTTTACAGCTATTACTTAATACTAATTCTGAGCATCTATATTGCAAATATAGTGTCAGCATTATTTTATTATGCACTTGTCTGTCACTGGGTTCATGTTGTGTCCTATTTTAATTGCGCTGTTTATACCTTTATCTTCTGCCCTTCTCTGTTTTTATTACAGGTCGCTACCCCGAGTACCTGCTGTTTTCAGTTGGTGTGTTGTTTATGTCAAGTTGGTGACTCTGCAGAGCAACATTCCGCGGCGTCTTCGTGTCAAGTGAGTATTATGTGTGTATACTTCGCATGCGTGTTTATTAATATAAACCTGCTACTTTTAACATTAAAAGTAGCCCGTTTCCTTATGTGTGCGTGAACGTGTGGATCAGTTTGTTGTTTGCGATGTATGTTCTGGGTTGATTGTGAATTATATGTGTACTACGAGTGTGATATAACTATAGGTGTGGTTTGTATTGTACGTTTTAAATGCTAGTTTTGTGTATTATTGTAAGTTTTACGGTTTTTTGTGTGTTTGGTATTTGTGTTTTGTATTATTTCCTGCAGATACCCGGGCCAACTTGCTTCTTTCTACCACTCGGTGGTATGCGGCTCCCCATGTTATGACGCTATTCTAGTTAGGTGCTCCCATCGGTTCCGCGCACAATAGTAGAGCCGTTGGCCGTCCCTCGCTGCCTGGTTGTGTGTACTTCGTGTCTTCCAGTCTTTATTGTTACATATTGTTCCACAGCGAGACTCAACTTCCGGCCCATTGTTATTGTGTCTTCCCCGACGGTGCATCTAGCTATAAGCGACAGTTGTGCGCACTATAGCGTCCCATCGTGCCCTAACCGGACACGCTTCGCTAAAGGCGTTATGAGTGACGTCTGGCCTTTTTTCTCGGACGCAGTTTCTACAAGTTGGTGGTGCGCCAACAGTGTACTCCGTACACTCTCCTTTTAAATGGGGGCCACCGCAGTGACTGCATACCGTCTCGGTCTCCGTGCACAGCTTCTTGCCATGCCCGAAGCCCAAGCATACAGTACACTGCGTGAGTGGTGATCGGTCTCTGACCTGCAGTGTCTGCAGGTCGATCTTTACGAAACCCACTTCGGTGAATCTCCTCCACAAGGTTGGTGTCACTCGGAGCACCACTTTGTGGGTTTTTGGGTTTTTCCCTCTTATCTTATAGGCTGCCTCCATCCAGTCGTCGGCCTCCTCCAAGTCCTCAAAGACCGCCCTATTTTGATTCCTGAGGGCCCGGAAGAGGTCGTCGTCTGTGTGGACTTTCAGAACACCGGTTATCATTACCAACGGTTTTTTGTTGGTAATGTCCTCTGCCACAAGGTTTTGCTTCCTCTCCTTCAACTTCTTTTTTACGTTCTCGCGGTGTTCCTCCGTCCTGCAGCTTATAATAACTCGTCCATCTCTGGTTTTCCTAACCCGCTCCACCTCAACCCCCCCATTCCTGGCTTCTAAAGCCTCTCTTACCTCATTGAGGGTCTCCTCGGTGGTGCGGTTTCCTTGGCTACTGGTGATCGCCATTGAGTGCAGCGTTCTGTAGGCCGGAGGACGAGCCTCCTGCCTTCCAGCCGCTACACTCGCATAGCTCTGTACTGGCTGCTTGACCTCACTCATCTCTGCCCGGTGCCGTTCGATAACTTGATTCAAGTTATCGGTCTGCATGAGGCTCTCCCGCATGAGTGAGGCGTGCTCCTCCATTTTCCGCACCAGTTCAGCCTTCTCCTTCTTGAAGCTTTCCCAACTTTTGTCCTCTTCCTTCCTTTTCTCCGTAGGTCCTTGTAATTCAGTTTGCGTTTGCATCTCCATTTTCTTGCTTTCACACTCGCCTGTGCATGTGTAGCCCGCTTGCACTTGCACCTGTGGATTTCTTAGGGCTCCATCCATTTCTTTGATCAGAGCGTACAACCTATCTATCGCCCCCTGTACGCCCTGCTTAATTTCTGTTTTAAGGTTCCGCGAGTTTGACAGATGCTCGTTCGCCTTGTCGTATGACGACTTGGCGTCTGCCATTCTGCGCGTTTGCCCAGCCGCGTTTCCAGTCTCATTTGGCGGCGTATGCTTGGTGTAAGTCCTACTCGGCGAAACCTTAGTTATTTTGGATCTCTCGAATATGGTTGGCAGTTTCTTGGTGGTAGTCGGGGGAGGAGGTGGAGAGAATCTTAACGTCACTCCCTTCTTCTTGGCCTGGTGCTGCCTTGTAGAAATAGGGGTTGTTGGAGATGGCGGGGTATGTTCAACTTCCAGGACTCTGTTTGGACGTGTGTTAGTCCACGGTCCAGGTGCTACCTCGTGCGCTGATGGGGGTGTTTCAGGTGTTACAGTTTTATACCCCTTCGATATTCTTTGCCTTTCCTCTTCCTCCCACACTTCTTGGGATATCCTGTTTTTCTCCTCCTGAGTTTCCGCGTTGCGGTACATTTTATTAACTTCTATAGCTCTCTCACTTGGTAATATGCCTGCCAAAAGTGCCTTTTCTCTATATGACGGCGTTCTGAACATCTTGATGTGCGGTAGCGGGTGTTTCTTAGTCTAATCTATTCTATTCTACTTACGCAATAGCGTTAAGTTGAATGTTAAGTGTGTTTGTGCGTGTTAAGTGTGTATGTAGTAATGTGTTGTGTATAGTGTGATAGGGCTCCTAACAAGTCTTAAAAATAATGGATTAGGCGCAAAAGCACCTAGTCTAGGGTCAATCTCTTAAAATAAAACACAACAAATGTTGAACCGGTCAATACAATTCTTATACTATGTCAAATACTATATCTAATTTATTTTACAGGTACTCCTGCTGTCCGTGTCAAAATATCGCAAGTCAACAGATAAGTACTATGCTAATTACAATTTATAGGTTCTTTGCCAGACGGCAGAATCGAGTCACAGACCTTAATAACTTAGTACTACCTTAATCTACTTATATTTAAGTGTGTTCCACTCGTAACTAATTTGTTTCTCTTTGTTTCAGGTCCAGGGGAGGAGCGGGGAGGCGCCGGGAGCCGGGAGGTGGACAGATAGACGCGTCTCGTCAGTACGAAGCCAACGACACCTCGCACGCCGGGATTGGACAAGAGGAACAGGATTTACAGGTAAGTGAAAAACGGGGGGGGGGCTAGAGGGGGAGGGAGGGGATAGTTCGATAGATCTCGTCGTCCCGAGTTGGATGATACCAAACACGGGCCCGTTAGCGTTAAAATTGAGCGAGAAACAGTCTGCGAAGTTTTGTCCCAAAAAGTCCGGATGAAACTTCGCAGTTTTGAAGTCGCTGTATCTCGCCCAATATCACTGCCAGAAGCTTGTGCTTGGGCTCAAACTGCTCGCCCCGGCGAGATCTTTCGATTGGAATCGAAAAACGGGCTGAAAAATTTTGAGTCTGGAAATGGGTCTGGCGGGTACTCCTGGTGCCGGGAGTTACTCCAAAGAAAACCCGAGCTTCCTCAGGCGGATAATGGCCGAGATATTGAGTCTTGAAATTTTTCAAGATGGCCGCCGTCGAAGTTTGTACTCCTGTATCTCGGTCACCAAAAGGCCTACCACACACGTGTTTGGGTTAGGAAGGGTGCCCCTGACCTGAACTAGGTCCCTATCCTGAAAAATCGTGTCAAAATTTTTGCCTCTTTTTTATTATTGGAATCGAAAGAGGGTGATGTAGGAACACCACCAGTCCAAACCCCAGCTCGATAGGACCGATAATGGCTGAGTTATAGAAGTTTGAAAATTTCCAAAATGGCCGACCTAATGTCAAAGTGTGGCGAGAAAACCTCGCCACTCGGTGGTTATTCGTCCTATCGAGACCGGACTTCGACTGGAGTGCTTCCCTGGATCTTCCCCAGGCCACCCTGGGGGGGGTTGAGGTCAAAAAATTTTCAGCCTTTTTAGGGGCTGGTCAGCTGAGGGCTCCTGAGAGGACACCAGGATCCAAAATCCCGCCGGAATCGCGCCAATAATGGCTGAGTTATTAGATGTTAAAGAAATCCAATATGGCGGCGGCCCTTAGCCAAAAGGCTCGGATTTTTCGTAACTCCGCCGCTATAAGTCCTAGAAGCCTGTTCTTGGGCTCTGTGTGTAGGTCCCGGCGAGACCAGTATGCTGGTATCCCTAAACTTATTTTTATGTATATATTTATAGAATTATTTAAGAAATTAGGCAAAAATTCTGTATCTCGAAAAGTAAGGTTGTAAAAATTTTCAAAAAATATGCAATTAATAGGCCAAATGGGACTCTATTTTACCCCTAATTTAGTTGTAATTACCCTAATAATAGAAACTTATAAAAATTTAAGATTTTTGAAAATTACAGTTTTTTAATTTTAATTCGAAAAATTTCCTAGACAGAAAATCGGGATTTAGTGCGAGCAGATAGAGTTGACTACCGCGCACAATCCTGCAGTTACAGAACCCACGCGTCACCTATACTTTTCGAGATATTCTATTTACAAGTTTATTTTTCTAATATAAAATAATTAAAATCTATAATACTTAAAATTATTGTGTGGCCGGAAATGAGCTGCTCCTGGTGTAGTCTTCAATTGGTGTTAACCTCAAAATGCTCACGCCAATAATGGCGGAGCAATTTTGAGGTTATGGAGTTGTTTTTTTGAGGATTATTTCCGGGGGGCTGGTCCGATCTTCCCGAGCGGGGTGTCAAACGACGCGTCCACTCGAGGTCTTGCTGGCTGGTATGAAAAAACACCCGGATATCCTGGAGAAATTTAGAGTTATGGCCGAAAAACGAAAATTTACGAAAAAATTTTCGAGTTTTTAATTTTTTACAGAGTCACTGTTGAACTTTTTTAAGGTCGTTTCTGGTGGAAAGTCTTAGTTTTTTGCGCGCTACAAGATGGTGATTTTTAATCCTGGGTAAGTCCAAATTTGACGATTTTAGGTCCACGTGTTAACACTTTTTGATGAATAACTTTTCGGGAGAAGTTGGAAATTTCGCGGTGGTATTTTTGCGGTGTGGGGGCACCAGAGCCCCACAAAAGCCGCCACTAAAAAGTATATCACACCGATCTATTTTCGGAGATATGAATTTTTTAAAATCTAAAATTCTGTTTTTTCGCGATAACTTTTTTGTTCGAACTGCTATCGATTTACTTGTTGCACTGGCACCTGCGCCTCGGTTTTGCGCACACTTTGATATATCGCACTTGTTTGTAACACTCAAAAAACCTATTTTTACGAATTTTTTCCCGCGGAGCGGATCTCAAATCGACTGTTTCTGGTCGCGGTTCGAGCGGAACTCGTTAGGTTAGGTTAGGTTAGGTTAGGTTAGGTTAGGTTAGGTTAGGTTAGGTTAGGTTGAGCGGCTAGTTCAGCCCGGCACCGTCCGCCCCAGATTTGACCCCCCGGCCAGCAGGTCCGGCGTCGTGGTTAGGGAAGCAGTGGGGGAATCTCGCATGTCTGATTAATGTCTGTACAGCATGCGAGATTCCTTCAAGGAAATTTGAACCACTCCGCCGGGGCTCAGGATTTATTCCTGCAGTCGATGGCGGAGTGGAGGATTGGTCCAGCGGTGGTGTCGGAGCCGTACCACATCCCCTCCCAGGATAACTGGGTGGGGGACCTCGACGGCCTGGTGGCGGTGGTTGCTAGATCAGGCACTAGCCCCCCTCTCATTTCCATCGAGAAGGGGCGGGGTTACGCGGCGGCAGGTTGGGGAGAGTACGTCATCATTGGGGTGTACTTCTCCCCGAACCGATCCCTGGCGGAGTTCGAGATCTTTTTGGATTCCGTCAGGGCCGCCGTGGCTAGGCAATCGCCGAGGGCAACGTTCGTCCTCGGCGACTTTAATGCCAAATCCCGTTCCTGGGGGAACACCGCCACCGATGCGCGGGGCAAACTCGTGGAAACGTGGGCTCTTCAAAGTGGTCTGTCGATCCTCAACAGAGGGTCGGTCCATACCTGCGTGCGATCGCAGGGTGGATCAGTAGTGGATTTGTCGTTCGCAACCCATGCGATCGCACGTAGGGTTGTGAATTGGATGGTAGAGGAGGAGGTGGAGACACTGTCGGACCACCTCTATATAAAGTTCGAAGTCTCCCCTCCTCCTAGGGCGACAGACCCCCCACGCAGCCACGGGCAATTCCCGCGCTGGGCCGTCAGTCGGTTCGACCGCGAACTGGCTGAAGAGACGGCGGTCGTCGAGGGCTGGACCAATCCGGTGGATGGTGGTTCTCCGGAGGAACTGGCGGAGCGCATGCGCAGATCCCTGGGAAGGATCTGCGATGCCTCCATGCCACGGTCGCGTCGACGCTGGCAGCGGCCAGGCGTCCACTGGTGGACTGCAGAGATCGGTGCCCTGCGAGAGGCAGCTCAAAGGCTTCACCGATCTCTGAAGCGCTGCAGGCGTCGACTTCCTCCGGAGCTGGAAGAGGAGCTTAGGTTGGCGGAGGAGTACCGGGCTGCTAAGAAAGCCCTTCAGCTGGCAATCAGCCAGTCGAAGGCCCGGGCTAGGGAAGAGTTACTGGCATCGCTGGACAGGGACCCCTGGGGACGTCCGTTCAGGGCGGCGCGCAAAAAGCTCCGCGCCTTTGCCGCCCCAATAACGGAGTCCCTTTCGGACGGGGTCCTTGATAGGGTAATAAGCGGTCTCTTCCCAGACCCGGGAGTCCATACTCCTCCGACCATGGATCCTCCTCCGGGATTAGTAGCCTCTGAGACGGAACCTCCCCCCGTCTCAGAGGAGGAGCTCGAGACGGCCCTGGACCGTCTCCGGGGCCGTCGGAAGGCACCGGGACCGGATGGAGTCCCAGGCCGGGCCCTCTTCGTGGCCGCCAAACATCTCGGCGGCCAGCTTCGGGGACTCTTTGATGCCTGCATCAGAACAGGTCAGTTCCCGAAGCCGTGGAAGGAGGGCCGGCTGTGCCTGCTCCCTAAGGAGGGTCGCCCCCCTGGAGATCCCTCTGCCTACAGGCCCATCGTGCTGGTTGACGAGGTGGCCAAACTTTTCGAAAAGATTTTGGCGAGTCGCCTCGTCAGGCACCTGAATGAAGTTGGGCCTGGCCTCTCTGAGGCGCAGTTCGGATTCCGCGCAGGGCGTTCCACATTGGACGCCCTGAACGCGTTGAAGCGCCTCACGAGAGAGGCAGAGGGGTTCGAGGAGTCTGTCCTGGTGGTATCGCTTGACATCGCGAATGCCTTTAACAGCCTCCCGTTTGAGACCATCGCCGAGGCGCTCCGGTATCAGGGAGTGCCTCGGTACCTTTTGAGGTTGTTGGAGGCATACCTCCAGGACAGGTCCGTCCTCTGGGAGGGGGGCGGCTTTGGTCAGATTGCTGGACGTCGGCGCGTTTTATGCGGTGTTCCACAGGGATCGGTTCTGGGTCCGATCCTGTGGAACATCGGATACGACTGGCTTCTCAGAGAGCCAGTCCTGCCCGGGACGGGGGTTATTTGCTACGCGGATGACACCCTCGTCACGGCCCGGGGTGGCACCTACGACGAATCGGTTGAGTTGGCCAACGCCTGCGTGGCGTTGGTCGTTGATAGGGTGGAGCAGCTGGGCCTCAGAGTTTGCCCTGGTAAATCTGAGGCCCTGATGTTTTGTGGTCGTCGTAGGCGACCGCCCCGGGATACGCGCGTCGTCGTCCAGGATGTGGCAGTGGCGGTCGAGGCCCAGATGAAGTACCTGGGCCTCACGTTGGATGGGAAGTGGAACTTCGGGGCCCACTTTGCTCAATTGGCCCCGAAGATGATTAAGACCGCCGCTGCCCTGGCCAGACTCCTGCCGAATGTGGGAGGGCCAGGCACGGCCTGTAGGAGGCTTTATTCGGGTATTCTGCGGAGTATGGCACTGTACGGTGCCCCCGTTTGGAGTGAGGCCCTCCACCGCAAGAACAGGACGCTGCTGCAGCGTTGTCAGCGCGTCCTTGCGGTGAGGGCCATTCGGGGTTACCGTACGGTGTCTTACACAGCGGCTACTCTCCTGGCGGGCGATCCGCCTTGGGAGTTACAAGCGAAGACGCTCGCTAGGGTGTATGAGTTTCGGCAGAATGCCCGGGAAAGAGGCCTGAGGCCGTGCCTGGCAGAAGTGAAGAAGATCAGGGCCGACGCGACCGCGGCCCTGATGCTTAAATGGGAGGAGGAACTGAGGTCCCCAGTGGCTGGATTACAGACGGTGGAGGCGGTCCGCCCCCACCTGTCTCGTTGGGTCTCCCGGAATAAGGGGACCCTAACGTATAGGATGGTGCAGATACTTACCGGGCATGGCTGCTTTGGTAAGTATCTGCATCGTGTTGCGGGTCGGGAGTCTTCACCGGACTGCAAGCACTGCGGCGCACCTCTGGACACAGCGGTCCATACGCTGGTGGAGTGCGCCGCCTGGGGACCTCAGCGCCACTCAATGGAAATGGTGGTTGGACCAGTCGACTCGCTCCCGGCAGCGGTAACTGCCATGCTGCGGAGCGACGACTGTTGGGCGGCAGTGGCCTCCTTCTGTGAAGCGGTAATGCTCCAGAAGGAGGTCGCCGAGAGGGAAAGGGAGGAGGATGCGCTGGCGGACCCTATCCGCCGGCGGCGTACAGGCCGCCGTTTGCGCATGTACGCCCATCTCCTCCCACCCTAAGGATTCCATTAGCAGGGGCCCGTGAGTCCGGGGGCACTCACGGGACTTCCCCCCCTGCTGGTGAAGAGGGTGGTCCACCCCGAGGGCCACCCTGGGATTAGCCATGCGTAGGGGCGTCACAGTTGTGTACCTAGGGTCTATATCCTGTGACGCCCCATAAAAGCGCGAGGGTCAAGGGGCGCAGGTTAGGTTTAGTGGGTAGTCTGGTTGTCGGAATCTCGCGACTACTACGCTCTCGTAGTTATGCGTGGAGATTCCGGACGCCAGGAGTCTCACACACCCCTCGGTCAACCCCCCCCCGGGCCCGAGGCAGTGTCACAAGAAAAGACATTCCCCCTGCGTTATCAAAAAAAAAAAAAAAAAAAAAAAAAAAAAAAAGGTTGAGCGGCTAGTTGGCACAGTGGTACGTGCATTATCTAGTCGATCGTGGTTGTTAAGCGTCGCTTGGTGCGGTCAGTACTTGGATGGGTGACCATACAATGGAACCTCCGTTACCAACGATGCGCACTGGGATTCTACGTCGTACATTTCGGTGTGCGGCGGGTGGTCAATTTGTGCATTCCGTTTCCATGAGCACGATTAACCTTACCCGGGGAAGCCCGGGCTCGGCCAACCGTGCTAGGAGGTCAAAGCGCTCATTGCACGGGGCGGAATGTGGTGGATGAATTAGACTAACCTTACCTTTACCGCGGAAAAAATTTGGTGGATTGTTTTTATGCTTTTTATGGGTTCTTTGACAACTACTTGGCTTGCTTAAAGGACTCTGTGGACTCTGCACTAACTTTTTGACCTGGTTTTGCTCGGATTTGGACTCTTCTATAAATATTGACTTTGGCTTGTTTTTTGGACTGTTTCTGGCAATAACGTGACTCGGCTAGCCTTTTGGACTTCGGGGGCGCCCCCCCCCCCTTGTGGGGGGCCCACGCCATGGCGGACGAAGACGAAAGCGCCGTTACGGAGGCGATCACGGGGGTGATCGCCGGGAAGATCTCCGCCCGCAGGAGGCTTAGTGCCACTCGGGGGGATGCTGACGTCGACACAGATGCGTCGACCCTTGGGACTGCTGTCACAGGAGACACGGAGGCTGACACCGATGCGTCAGCCAAACGGATGGTGGCTGCGGCCCGGAAGGTCTACAAAAGCCGTTCCGGACCGAGGAGTGGCGGACGCGCTGTACTGCGATTCCCGCGGGGGGGGACCGCTGAGGGGACCGCTGAGGGGACCGCTGAGGCGTCTTTGGCTCGCTCAGACGCGCTCTGCCAGGAGGTACAGCTGTACCTGGACAAAAACGCGTGGAGGAAGACTGCAGCCCCCTCAAGGGAAGAGACTGCTTCTGGGAGGAAGTCTGACGACTCCGTGGAAGTCGTGGAGTTGGAGGGGGAGAAAGACCCCAGGGAGGAGGACCTCGGACGCATGGGCGCCGAGGAGCTTCTCACCCTGGCTAAGGGCCATGTGGCCTCGATTTATAAGGTTGCCCAAACTTCGGGCAACCTTAAGGGAGGATACATCCGTCGTCTCAAGCTGGCGGCGGGAACCCTCGCGGATGTGGTCGAGAACCTGTCCGCGAGGTCTTTGGATGCGGAGAACCGGAGGTTGAGTGTGGAAAACCTCCGGTTGAAGAGAGAGATTAACGCCCTGCGGGATGAGGTTAAGGCCCACCGCAGGGAGTTCACGGAGATGAGGACGGCGGCCAAAAGAGACCAGGCCGCCGCTCCTATGGAAGTATCCTCCCCCCCGCAGCTCGACGTAGAAGCCCTGCAAAGGGCCATTATCGTCTCGGTGGGGAACCTGATTGACGCCCGGCTGGCGGTTTTTGAAGATCGCCTGCCCCCACCGAAGACCATTCGCCCGCCGCTTGCGAGCGACAAGAGGAACAAGGGGGGTTCTCACCCCCCCTCGGGAGTAGTGTCCGCCTCCGCCTCAGCGGAGGCGATGGTTGTAGAGGAGAGGGTGGAGAGTGCCCCTCCCCCACCCCCGGAAGCGGGGCAATCGCGCCCGCCCAAGAAGGTGGGGTCCGCCGGCCCATCTGGTGCGAGGGACAAGGAGTTCCCCTCTCTGAGGGCTCCTCGGTCCCAAATTCAGGGGTTCTCCACCCCCAGGGATAAAAGTGCCCCCCCTACGGACAACGAGTGGACCGTGGTGGAGGGGGGGCGTAAAGGGAAAGGGAAGGGTAAGGGGAAGGGAGAGGGCAGGGGACCGAGACCTTCGGCCCCCCTCCAGTCCACCCAACCCCCGAGCCAACCCCAATCCTCTCGTGTGAGGGAGGATCGCAGGGGTCAACGTCGGGAGGCACGCCGTGGGATCCCGGGGAAAATCAACCCCGGGAGTCTCACAGAAGAGAAAGCCCCGGTGATCAGGGTTAGCCTATTGCCGGAGGCCGTAAAAAGGGGGACGACGTACAGCGACGTCTTCATTAGGGCCAGGGGCGTCGTTGACGTCGTCGCCCTGGGATTAAAGCGAGGGCTCAGGGTTCTGAGGTCCTTCAACGACTCTCGGCTGCTGGAGTTTCCCCCCGGCGCCGAGAGTGCCGTGTTGGCGGACAGTGTGGCCGGGCTCCTGCAAAGTGCTCTTGCCGAGGTGGCCGAGATCTCCAGGCCCGTGAAAAGGGGCGAAATCCGTCTTACGGGGTTGGATGACTCGGTCACCCCGGAGATGATCGTGGAGGAAGTTGCTCGAGTGGGAAACTGTCCCCGCGCCCAAATCAGGGCTGCGGGAATTGGGATTGGTTCTGGGGGTTTGGGCTCGTCGTGGGTGATGTGCCCAATCCCGGTGGCGAAACATTTGGCTGAAGTTGGGCACCTTCTCATAGGCTTCACTTCAGTCACAGTGGAGGCCTATGAGAAGCGTCAAATACGGTGCTACCGGTGTCTCGCCACTGGGCACGGGACTGGGGCGTGCCCAGAAGGTCGGGCGGACAAATCCGACCTGTGCTATCGCTGTGGCCAACCCGGCCACAAGCTGATAGAGTGCAGGTCGGAGAAGGCGCACTGCGTGGTGTGCGCCGAAGCAGGGCGTAAGAGGACGGACCACGTCACAACTTCCAGGCGCTGCCAGCCTGGAACGGTGCCCGCCAGGTTTGTTCCCCCGACCAGGAGGTCTGGAGGTGTGGATGCAGTAAGCGCCGGGGAATCTCACATGTCTGACTAATGTCTGGTCAACATGTGAGATTCCTGCAGGCAAATGTGAATCACTCCGCCGGGGCTCAGGACTTATTCGTGCAAGCCCTGGCGGAGTTTAGGATTGGTCCAGCGGTGGTGTCAGAGCCTTACCACATCCCCTCCCAGGAGAACTGGGTAGGAGATCTCGACGGCCGGGTGGCGGTGGTGGTTAAATCAGGAACTAGCCCCCCTCTCATTTCCATCGAGAGGGGACGGGGGTATGCGGCGGCAGGGTGGGGAGAGTATGCTATAATCGGTGTATACTTCTCCCCAAACCGTTCCCTGGCGGAGTTCGAGACTTTCTTGGATTCCGTCAGGGCCGCCGTAGCGAGACAGTCGCCGAGGGCAACCTTCGTCCTCGGCGATTTCAACGCTAAATCCCGTTCCTGGGGGAACACCGCCACCGACGCGCGGGGTAGTCTCGTGGAGGCGTGGGCGTTGCAAAGTGGTCTGTCGATCCTCAACCGTGGTTCTGTCCACACCTGCGTGCGATCGCAGGGAGGATCCATCGTGGATTTGTCGTTCGCCACCCATGCGATTGCACGCAGGGTGGAGAATTGGAGGGTAGAGGAGGAGGTGGAGACGCTCTCGGATCATCTATATATCCGATTCGAGCTCTCCCCTCCTCCGAGGAGGACAGACCCCCCACGCAACCTCGGGACATTCCCGCGCTGGGCGATCAGCCGGCTCGACCCCGAGCTGGCTGAAGAAGTAGCGGTCGTCGAGAGCTGGACCAATCACTTGGAAGGTACTCCGGAGGAACTGGCGGAGGGCATGCGCAGTACTTTGGGAAGAGTCTGCGATGCCTCCATGCCACGGTCGCGTCGGCGCTGGCAGCGCCCAGGAGTCTACTGGTGGACTGCGGAGATCGGTGCCCTGCGAGAGGCAGCTCAAAGGGTGCGCCGATCTCTCAAGCGCTGCAGGCGCCGACTTCCTCCGGAGCTGGAGGAGGAAATGAGGCTGGCGGAGGAGTACCGGGCTGCTAAGAAAGCCCTTCAACTGGCAATCAGCCAGTCGAAGGCCCGGGCTAGGGAAGAGCTTTTGTTGTCGTTAGACAGGGACCCCTGGGGACGTCCGTACCGGGCGGCACGCAAGAAACTGCGAGCCTTCGCCGCCCCGATCACGGAGTCCCTTCAAGACGGGGTCCTTGTAGGTGTGATAGATGGTCTCTTCCCAGACCCGGGAGCCCATACTCCTCCCGTTATGGATCCTCCTCCAGGGATAATTGCCTCTGAGTCGGAACCTCCCCCCGTCTCAGAGGAGGAGCTTGCGACGGCCCTGGACCGTTTACGGGGCCGTCGGACGGCACCGGGACCAGACGGGGTCCCAGGCCGGGCCCTCTTCCTGGCCGCCAAACACCTAGGCGGCCAGCTTCGGGGACTGTACGACGCTTGCATAATGTCAGGCGAGTTCCCGAAGCCGTGGAAAGAGGGCCGGCTGTGCCTGCTCCCAAAGGAAGGCCGCCCCCCAGGAGATCCCTCTGCATACAGGCCCATCGTGCTGCTTGACGAGGTGGCCAAAGTCTTTGAAAAGATTCTGGCCTGTCGTCTCGTCAAGCACCTAAATGAGGTTGGGCCTGGCCTCTCTGAGGCACAGTTCGGGTTTCGCGCAGGGCGTTCCACATTGGACGCCCTGAGTGCATTGAAGTGCCTCACGAGAGAGGCAGAGGAGATCAAGGAGTCTGTCCTGGCGGTATCGCTTGACATCGCGAACGCCTTCAACAGCCTCCCCTTTGAGACCATAATCGAGGCGCTTAGGTTTCAGGGAGTGCCTCGGTACTTGATTAGGCTGTTGGAGGCTTACCTCCGGGACAGATTCATCCTCTGGGAGGGCGGCTCTGGCCAGATTGCTGGGCGACGGCGTGTTGCGTGCGGTGTTCCACAGGGGTCGGTTCTGGGCCCGATCCTGTGGAACATCGGATACGACTGGCTCCTCCGTGAGCCAGTCCTACCCGGGATGAGGGTCATCTGTTACGCAGACGATACCCTCATCACGGCCCGGGGTGGTATGTACGACGAAACCGTGGAGTTGGCCAACGCCTGCGTGGCGTTGGTCGTCGATAGGGTGCAGCGTTTGGGCCTCCGAGTCTCGGCTGAGAAAACGGAGGCCCTAATGTTTTGCGGACGTCGTAGGAGACCACCCCGGGACACGCACGTCGTCGTCCAGGGAGTGGCAGTGGCGGTCGAGGCCCAGATGAGGTACCTGGGCCTCACGTTAGATAGTAAATGGAACTTCGGGGCCCACCTCACCCAGATGGCCCCGAGGTTGTTGAGGACCGCCGCTGCCCTGGCCAGACTTCTTCCTAATGTGGGAGGGCCAGGTGCGGCCTGTAGGAGGCTATACATGGGCATTCTGCGGAGCATGGCACTGTACGGTGCCCCCGTGTGGAGTCAAGCCCTTCACCGCAAGAATAGGACGCTGCTGAGGCGTTGTCAGCGCGTCCTTGCGGTGAGGGCCATTCGGGGATACCGTACGGTGTCCTGGACGGCGGCGACTCTCCTGGCGGGCGATCCGCCTTGGGAGCTCCAAGCGGAGACGCTCGCCAGTGTTTATCGTTACCGGCAGGATGCCCGGGAAAGAGGCCTAAGGCCGTGCCTGGCTGAAATTAAAAAGGTCAGGGCCGACGCGACCGCGACCCTGACCTTGAAATGGGATGAGGACCTGAGGTCCCCTGTGGCTGGACAAGCGACGGTGGAGGCAATCCGCCCCCACCTGTCGCGATGGGTCTCCCGAAATAGGGGGACCCTCACGTATAGGATGGTGCAGATACTTACCGGGCATGGCTGCTTCGGTAAGTATCTGCATCGTATTGCGGGACGGGAACCTTCACCGGAGTGCAAACACTGCGGCGCACCCTTGGACACAGCGGTCCATACGCTGGTGGAGTGCGCCGCCTGGGGACCTCAGCGTCACACCATGGAGAATCTGGTTGGGAGTATATCCTCACTCCAAGACATGATCACTGCCATGTTACGGAGTGAGGACAACTGGGCTGCAGTGGCCTCCTTCTGTGAAGCAGTCATGCTCCAGAAGGAGGTCGCCGAAAGGGAGAGGGAGGTAGACGAGATGGCGGACCCTATCCGTCGGCGGCGCACAGGCCGCCGCTTGCGTCGTTACGCAAATCTCCTCCCCCCCTAGGTTTCCATCGTAGGGGCCCGTGAGTCCGGGGGCACTCACGGGACTTCCCCCCCTACTGATGAAGAGGATGGTCCACCCCGAGGGCCATCCTGTGGTCTAAGCCATGCGTTGGGGCGTCACAGTTGTGTACCTATGGTCTGTATCCTGTGACGCCCCGTAAAAGCGCGAGGGAACAGGGGCGCAGGTTAGGTTTAGTGGGTAGTCTGGCTGTCGGAATCTCGCGACTACTACGCTCTCGTAGTCATGCGTGGAGATTCCGGACGCCAGGAGTCTCACACACCCCTCGGACAACCCCCCCCCGGGCCCGAGGCAGTGTCACAAGAAAAGACATTCCCCCTGCGTTATCAAAAAAAAAAAAAAAAAAAAAGGGTTGGGTTGGGTTGGGTTGGGTTGGGTTGGGTTCCCCCAGGGGGTGCCGCCCTGGACTCCCCTCCGTCCAGGTAGCGGTACAAGGGGATGCGTCCCCGGGGCCCCGAGCGGCCACTGTCACATTCCCCCCTTCACTCCGTGACAGTGGTGTCCCACCTATCCGCCTCCTCATCCTAAAAGGCCTTACCTTCCTTCCAAACCTCCTCCCCAAACACCCATCCCTTCCGTTGCGACCGCCAGCGTCGAGATCTTCTCCGCTGGCCGTCAAGGATGGCGGTGGTGATGTCCACCCCACCACCGCCCGCCTGACCGGCGACCTACCCTCCCCTAGCTGTGTGCGCCCGCCGCTGACGCTGCTTTGTGCGCGAGGCGGCGCGGAAAAGGGGAGGAAGGAGAGGGGGGAGGGGTGTTGGCGCAGGAGCAATCCTTCGCAGCCTCACCCTCCCCCCATCGCGAAGCCCCCCCCCGCCGCTGACGCTGCTGTGTGCGCGAGGCGGCGGAGGGGGAGAAAGGAGAGGGAGGGGTGATGGCGCAGGAGCAATCCTTGCAGCCTCCCCCTCCCCCACTATCGCGAGGCCCCCCCTGCCGCTGACGCTGCTGTGTGCGCGAGACGGTGGGGGGGGCGGGGTGGAAGGAGAGGGGGGAGGGGTGTTGGCGCAGGAGCAATCCTTCGCAGCCTCCCCCTCCCCCCATCGCGAAGCCTCCCCCCGCCGCTGACGCTGCTGAGAGCGCGAGGCGGCGGAGGGGGAGAAAGGAGAGGGAGGGGTGATGGCGCAGCCTCCCCCTCCCCCCCCCATCGCGATAGCCCCCCCCGCTGCTGACGCTGCTGTGTGCGCGAGGCGGCGGGGGGGAGGAGGAAGGAGAGGGAGGGGTGATGGCGCAGGAGCAATCCTCGCAGCCTCCCCCTCCCGGCGGCAGCGGGCGTCGAGGTCTGAGGGATCATTTGAGACCTCCGCCCGCACTAATGCCGCGAGAGGGCGCGAGAGGTAGCCGCGCGTTCCTCTCAGGGCCGGGGAAAGTTCACTCCCCGGCCCGAACACAGGAGAGGCCGCCTCTGTTTACGAGGCGGCCAGCCGCCCGCCGGGTCGCGGGTTATGCTCGCGCGATATACCGTGACCCGGCACTCAGGCGGATGATGGCTCCCATGGGGTTTTAGTGGGTATACCGGCGCCGGTCGTATTGATTAATCGGCGTCGGGGAGCCCCACACACCGGCCGCGCTGATCCCTCGCGCGGCTGACGGTGCGGCAACGCATTTCCCCATGTAAAAAAAAAAAAAAAAAAAAAAAAAAAAAAAAAAAAAAAAAAAAAAAAAAAAAAAAAAAAAAAAAAAAAAAAAAAAAAAAAAAAAAAAAAAAAAAAAAAAAAAAAAAAAAAAAAAAAAAAAAAAAAAAAAAAAAAAAAAAAAAAAAAAAAAAAAAAAAAAAAAAAAAAAAGGGTTGGGTTGGGTTGGGTTGGGTTGGGTTGGGTTAGGTTAGGTTTCCCCCAGGGGGTGCCGCCCTGGACTCCCCTCCGTCCAGGTAGCGGTACAAGGGGATGCGTCCCCGGGGCCCCGAGCGGCCACTGTCACATTCCCCCCTTCACCCCGTGACAGTGGTGTCCCACCTATCCGCCTCCTCATCCTAAAATGCCTTCCTTTCCTTCCAAACCTCCTCCCCATACACCTCTCCCACCCGATGTTTCAGGTGAGGCCTTCACCGGAGTTCGTGGGTGAAGAGGAGATGGGGAACGTCGAGGGAACTGCTGCTCCGTTCCCCGTCCCTAGAAGAGGTCAGGAGCTGGTCCGCTAGGATTTTCGAACGTACGCCTTCTGCGGACGCGAGGTGGCGGCAGGGCGGCGTCGGCTTCCTGCAATTCGTCGTCATTTGTTAGGCTGTCCGGCGTTGTCTCGTCGCGCTTCTGGGTCAGGAGTTAGACCGTTGGGTGCCTTCTGGTCTCCTCGCCGACCAGAAGGGCTCACTGTGTCCGGGCCCCCCCTCTCGCGTGGCTGGGGCAGGGGGGAGCGTTTAACCAGCCACCTTCCCAGTTGGCAATCCTGTGGAAGTAGACCGTCGGGAGGGGAAGACGGGATCCTGGGGGGCTGAGCCGAGCACGGGTCGGAGTTAGTTACCCGTGCGAGGTAATACTCCCCCTTTGGCCCTTATTTCACGAAAAGAACCGGCAACCCCATTCCGCTAGCCGGCGGGTGGGGTAGGTTGCAAGGGGTGGCCGATTAACGACACCTTAGGCTAGGTGCGTAGGGGCTCCGGTTTGCCGACCGGGGTGGGGGCGGCCTTGGAGACGGGGCAAGGGTTGCGCGGCCTTACCAGCTGCGTCTCTCCGAGCCCCCGATTTGCGCGCTCAACCCCCAACTCTGCGCACCTATACCCTTTTAATAGCCCTGGTGCCCAGCACAGGAGGCTGGGCATCCCCACCGATGCGGACCCCATGTTGGGTGGGGATTTAGGGGGGTGAAGTTTTATAATTTCATGAAAAATGGCATCTACAGGTATACAATTATTCGATGAGGAGCCCGAGAAGGGCGTAGAAGAGGAAGTTGGGAGGCCCGCGAAGGGCAAAAAAGGAAGTAGGCCCGGGAAGGGCGGAGAAACATCTTCCGACCATGAATACCTTTCGGTCGCATCCACGCGAACAGAGGCTTCGCAAGTCGGGAAGTCAAAGAAGAAGGGCGCTAAGCGGTCGCGCCGTAAAGACCAAGACCGCTCGGATGAAGACAACGAATCGTCAGACGTGTCATCAAACGAGGAGAAGGGGAGGACGGCGCCCCGCACATACCCAGTGGCGACTAATGCCAAACGGGGTCGAGGCCGCCCTCCCACAACGGGCGAATACGTTGGTCTGGCAAGTGCCAAGGCAGCGTATGTGGAGGCCCAGCGGAAAGCACTCGAGTTTGAGTCCGAAAAGGAGATCGTCGAGAGGACCCAGTGCATGGCCGTAACGCGGGCAACGCGGTCCCAAACCAGCGCCGCCCTCGCGACCCAAATGGTCCATGCCTCTCCAGAAGCTCGGGCGGAGCACGCTGAAGGCCTCCACAGGCAAATTGAGGAATCGCTTGCGGTGGTGGCCGGGGTGGCCAAGGTCTCGAAAGGGCTAAAAGGCACCCTGCAGAAAGCCCTGAAAGAGGCGGCTGCGTCGGTCAAAGAAGCGACTGACGAGCTTCTCAGCCGCAACGCCTCCGAAGAGGTCAATCTCCTCCGTGCGGCTAATCGCCGCATGGAGGCAGAGATAGCGGACCTGCGCAACGAGCTGGTTAGCATCCGCTCGGAGCTCACCATGCCTCGACGCAGATCCGCTCCATCACCGGACCCTACACCGCAGGTGATGGATCCGGCAATGGCTGCGAGCCTCACTCTGCTCATTGAGAATAGGTTCGCAGCACTAGCAGAGCAACTGCGCCCGACCCGGTCGGCACCACCGCCATCACCTGCGCCGACCGTTTCGCCGAGGCCAGCCACAACTGCTAGGCCCACACCTCTACCGAGCCCCTCGCTCATCACAGGGCCCTCGGTAGAGGAATACCCGCCATTCCCCTCTTCCAGAAGGGGAAAAAGCGCCAGCGCAGCAGCACCAACCTCGCAACCGCGTCCTCAGCCGTCACTCCCAGCCCTAACGGAGGCTGAGGAAGGCTGGTCGACGGTTGCGAGGAGGAAAGCGAAACCGCAAAACCCCGGATCGACTGTAAGCAACGCCCCCGCCCTCGCCGGCACTGGTGCGCAAACTAAGCGCAAAAGAAAGCGAGGCGGGAGGAAAATCCAGGAGAGAAAGGAAAGGAAAGAGGGGCAAACGCAATCTGTGCCCCCTCCCCCTCCTCCACCAACCAATACAAAGACAGCCGAAAAGGCTAAGGGCAGAAGGACTCCGCGACTCAGACCGCCGCGGTCCTCCGTGGTTGTCCTGACAATCGGGGCAAACGCGGGGACCAAGGGCGTCACGTATGAGTCCCTTCTGTCCGAAGCCAAATCTAAAATAAAATTGACCGACCTCGGGATTGAGGGCGGTGTAAAAATTAAGATAGCACGCACGGGGGCGCGGATGCTTGTTCTACCGGGCGCGGATAGCGCCCCGAAAGCAGACGCGCTCGCCGATAATCTTCGACGCGTCCTCAATCCCGAGGACGTGGCAGTGTCCAGGCCCGAGAAGACGATCGGTCTTCGCGTCTCGGGCTTGGACGACTGCACCACCGAAATCGACGTGGCGGCCGCAATAGCGCAGGCCACAGGGTGCTCGGCGCAACAACTCCGACCGAGCAAGATTCGCCCCGGCCTCGACGGGTTGGGGGCAACGGTGGTGGCCTGCCCTGTGGCGGCCGCCAAGAAACTTGAGAATACAAAGCTCCTGGTAGGCTGGGCCTCAGCCACTGTCAAGGTCCTACCTCCGCGAGCCCCGAGGTGCTTCCGCTGCCACGAACTACATCATGTGGCGGCGAAATGCACCTCAGAAGTGGACCGCAGCGGTTTCTGCTACCGCTGCGGCCAGGCTGGACATTTGGTCACCGGTCCCTGCACGGCCAAACCGCATTGCGCAGTGTGCGAAGCGGCTGGCAGGCCGGCTGACCACCAGCTGGGCGGAGGGCCACAGTGCAGGGCTCAGCCTGCCAGGAGAAAGAGCAAAAGGTCACAGAAACAAGCCGCGACGGGCAAGCCAGCCCAGACGCAGCCGGTTCCGCAGGGGTCACAGGAGGAGGGGGGGGTTAAAACCAAATAATGGACCAAGCCCTCTCCTTCCTCCAAACCAATCTGAACCACTGCGCCACTGCTCAGGACCTCCTAGTCCAAAGCATGGCGCAGTGGAACATCCAAGTGACCGTGGCCGCCGAGCCGTTCTTTGTCCCGTCCAGGGATGACTGGGCCGGGGACCTGGAACGCTCGGTGGTCCTAATTGTGCGGACGGCTGCGGGCAGCCCCCCCCTCACCAACATTCAGAGGGGCAGGGGCCTCGTCGCGGCCAACATCGGGGAGACAGTAGTCATCGGAGGCTACTGCTCCCCGAACAAATCTCTCGCCGACTTCGAGAGCTGGTTGAGCGAAGCGGGCAGGATCGCCGCTCAGAGCCACCCTCACCCCGTGGTCATGCTCGGGGACTTCAACGCCAAATCTACGGTTTGGGGTTCCCCGGCCACTGACCAGCGGGGGGAGATACTGGAGGAGTGGGCGATCCAAAACAGGCTCGTCGTCCTAAATAGGGGGTCAGTGCACACGTGCGTGCGGATGCGGGGCGGGTCGATTGTCGACCTTTCTTTCGCCAGCCCCGCAATAGCGCGCCGTGTGGAAAACTGGAGGGTTCTGGAGAGGGTCGAGACGCTGTCGGACCACAGATACATCCGATTCAGCGTCTCCCCTCGGTCCACAGACCCTCGAGCAAATAGGCTCCCCCCCACGGAGAATTACCCGCGTTGGGCTATCAAAAAGCTGAATCGCGAGGCATTCCGCGAGGCCCTGGTCGTCTACACATGGCCACCGGGGCCCGATACTGCGGAAATGCCGGACGCGAATCAGGAGGCGGAATCTTTACGGTCGCTGATGACGTCGGTTTGCGACGCCGCGATGCCGAGAGCGGGCCCGTTCAGGCCCGCTCGCCAGGCGTACTGGTGGAATGCAGAGATTGCACGGCTACGTTCAGCCTGCGTCCGAGCGCAACACCAGTACGCCAGGTACAGGAGACGGCGTCGCCAAGGTGAGGACGCAGCGGCCGTAGAGGCGCGCCTGTACGAGGGGTACAGGAGCGCTAGGACGGCCATGAAGGTCGCCATTAAAGCCGCCAAGTCGGCGGCGTGGGGGGAATTCTTGGAGACGCTGGATCGCGATCCATGGGGGCGCCCATACCATCTTGTCCGGCACAAACTCCGGCCATGGGCGCCTCCGCTGACCCAGAGTCTCCCCCCACACGTGGTGACCAACGTGGTCAGTGCCCTGTTCCCCTCTGGGGAAGCGCATCCGCCTCCTGCGATGGTGCCGCCATCAGCTGAGCCCAACGCGAGTAGGAATGACGACGAGCCTGTGCCTGCAGTGACCCGGGAAGAGCTGGGTGCGGCGGTGTTAAGGATGAAGTCCAAAAACACCGCCCCCGGCCTCGACGGCATACCAGGGCGTGCGTGGGTTCTGTCCCACGACGCCCTGGGGTCCCGACTGACGACGCTCTTCACGGCGTGCCTGATTCAGGGCCAGTTCCCAACCCGGTGGAAAACCGGGAAGCTGGTCCTGATCAGGAAGGAGGGGCGCCCGGCGGACTCTCCGTCCGCCTACCGGCCCATCGTATTGCTGGACGAGGTGGGAAAAATGTTCGAGCGCGTGCTCGCAAACCGCCTCGTCCAGCATCTAGAGGAGATTGGGCCGGACCTGGCGGAGAACCAGTTTGGTTTCCGCCGAGGGCGCTCCACCATCGATGCCATCGCGCACGTGAAGAGCCAGGCGGAGGAGGCAATAGCTCGGGGAGAGGTGTTGTTGGCGGTTTCGCTGGACATTTCCAACGCCTTCAACACCCTCCCCTGGAGCTGTATCAAGGAGGCGCTCCGTTACCACTCTCGGAGAGAGCCGTCGTGTTCCCGGGTCACAACGGATGGAGTCGGCGAGAAATGTCGTGCGGTGTTCCACAGGGGTCGGTTCTGGGCCCGCTCCTGTGGAACATCGCCTATGATTGGGTAATCCGTGGGGCTGTCCTTTCCCGCGTCAGCGTTACGTGCTACGCTGACGACACGCTCGTGGCGGCGCGGGAAAGGACCCACGAAGAGGCGGGCCGATTGGCCACAGCAGGGGTGGCGCATGTGGTCGCCCGGATCCAGATGCTGGGTCTGAAGGTGGCATTGCACAAAACCGAGGCCGTGATGTTTCACGGGCCTCGGAATAAGCCGCCTTCGGACCTGCACATCGTCGTGGGAGGTACGCGCATCGCTGTCGGGGCGAGGATGAAATACCTCGGACTCGTCCTCGACAGCCGATGGGAGTTTTCGGCGCACTTTGAGGCGCTGGCCCCCAGACTGGTGGGGGCAGCGGGCGCACTGTCCCGGCTCCTGCCCAATATCGGGGGGCCGAGCGCGCCGTGCCGGAAACTCCACGAGGGGGTCGTGCGATCGATGGCCCTTTACGGGGCCCCAATATGGGCGGAGACCCTGACGGCCAAAAACGTCGCGCGGCTGCGCAGGCCGCAGCGCGTGATGGCCGTCAGGGCAATAAGAGGATATCGCACGATCTCCTTCGAGGCGGCCTCCCTCATCGCTGGATCCCTGCCATGGGATCTAGAGGCGAAAGTTCTTTCGCGCCTCTATGAGTGGCGCAAGGACGCACTCCGCCGGGACTTCCGGCCCGCGCCCCGCGAAATCGAGGGCAAAAGGGCGGAGTTCCGGCGTGATCTCATGGCAGAATGGGCGACCCGATTAGCGCACCCCAGCGCTGGCCACCGCATTATCGCGGCAATTCGGCCCGCCTTACAACCCTGGATTGACAGACGGCACGGCGCCCTGTCGTTCCGCCTGACGCAGGTCCTCTCGGGGCACGGATGCTTCGGGAGGTACCTGTGTCAAATAGGGCGGGAGCAAACGGCAGGGTGCCATCATTGTAGTGCCGGCGCCGAGGACACGGCGCTGCACACTCTTCAGGAGTGTACTGCGTGGGATGAACAGCGTCGTGCCCTCGGCGCAATCATCGGATTTGACCTCTCGCTCCCAGCCGTGGTTCTGTCCATGGCTGGGAGCAGCTCGAATTGGGACGCCGTCGCCTCCTTTTGCGAAGCAGTAATGTCCGCAAAGGAGGCGGCGGAGCGGGAGAGAGAGCGCGAGTCTATGCTCCTCTCCCGCCGCAACAACCGGAGT